>RCWM02000625.1:0-596934 GCA_003667255.2 Euschistus heros | reverse complement strand
TACGACACATTCCAGTTCGTTATTACTAAATTATTATGTTAAAAAAGTCATCAGTGTAGAAGAGATGACCAAGTGAGAATATCATAGTGTTAGAACCTGAAGATGGAGCAACAGACAAGCTCTGAAACATGTAGTATAAATGAATAAAAGCAAATGGGGAGTTATGCCTTTTTAATATAATAACTGATATTAATCTCCTTTAATGAAACATTTACAGTTATTACTAAAGGAAACATCAAAATTTGATAAAATTGTTTACAAAAGATCGGATTTTTGTTCATCTGATTATTTTTTTTTATTATTAATATTAACAGCAGGAAAAATAATTAAAAAAACTATTCCCACAGTTTTAAGAAAAACTCCTCTGTTTTTGTTTTTTTAATCTGTACCCAAGACTAAAGGGACAAGAAACTGCGCGTCGTTACAGTCTACAACAAAATTTACTAGACAAACATTCAAAGCTCCCAATTAATTACAAAAGACATACATGACTGTGATTAGACCTGTTTGGACGTACGGAGTTGAGCTTTGGGACTACACTAAACCATCCAATTTATCACGAAGTTAATCATTACAATCCGAAATCCTTCGAAAAATCCTCAATGCTCCATACTTTGTCACCAATAAACTTATCCATAAAGATGTTAGTGTTCCTTATGTTGCTGATTTAGCCCACACCAGATACCTATTCTTTCATTGTAAGCGCCATAATCACCCAAATCCGTTAGTTTCTCAACTTGCTTCCTGATAATCCTCCGAGGCTTCTGAAACGAAGATGGCCTAGAGACCTTCTAGTGTAGAATTTTTAATTAAGTGCTACCGATGAGTAGTTGTTATCAAGTTTTTGACATGCTATTATATGACATATAATCGTTGTCAATACATTTACTTGATGTATATATTTTGTACAGTTGTAAATTTCAATAAATGTATATACAGGGTGTCCCTAATTTAAATGGCAAAACTTCAGGAACCTATAGGGGACCGAAAAACTAAGACAAAAAGACCTTTAGAGATTTCCTCGTTTTTGCTCAGTTTTAGAGAAAATCGTAAAAAAAGAAACAAAACAAGTTTTCATTTTTATACTTATTTATTTACATTTATATTTATGTTATGTTCTTTTTAATGTAAATATTGCTCAAAATGTTGTCCTCTTGCACCAATGCAAGCATTACATCTAGCACTCACTTGATAAATTGCAGCTAAACATTGTTCTGATGATATTTGGTGCACTGCATCTATGATTCGGTCTCTTAACTGCTCTCTTGAGTTGATTGACACCGAATATACTTTCTGCTTCAAGGTTCCCTATACCAAGAAATCCATGGGTGTCATATCAGCTGAACTGGGTGGCCAAGGTACTACTCTTCCACGTCCAATCCATCGTTGTGGGTAATTTATATCCAGCCAAGCTCGAGCAACTCTGCTATAATGAGCTGGACATCCATCGAGTTGGAACCACATTTCAATCCGCTACTGTAAGGGAATGTCATCTAAATAATTAAAAAAGTCGTTCTCCAAAAAATGTGTAAATGGGATACCATTCAATCTTCGAGGTAAAAAATATGGTTCTACCAGTAATCCGTTCCAAATCCCAAGCCAAACGTTTATAGCCAATTCATACTGAAATCTATTCTCTCTAATAGCTCTGGGATTTTCAAGAAACCATACATGATAATTTCTTTGATTAACAATTTCTCTTCTTGTAAAGGTAGCTACATCGGTCCATATAATTTTTAATGGAAATAAATTATCATCGCGAATTTCGTCAAGAAACAGTTACTAAAATTCAATCTCTTGGCATAATCTTGAGGTAATAAATTCTGAACTTTTTGAAGATAGTATAGATAGCAATTATCACCTTTTAAAGTTCGCCATATTGCTTGCCGCGATATTGCTAATGCAGCAGGTGCTCTTCGGATACTAGTCTCAGGATTGTTTATCGAAGTGGCGTTGGACACAATTTCTTCTCCGATAATTTGCTCTTATTGCTGCCTGGAATTGGTCGTATCTTCGTATCTTCATTACGTATTAAGAATGACCCAGTCTCTCGTAGTCTATTAAAAGTTAACGAAAAGACTCGTCGATTAGGCACTCTTCTATTTGGAAATCGGCGTGCATACTCCCGCACCGCTTCTAAAGCATTACCGTTACAGAAACCAAACACAAAAATCATATCTGCGTATTCAACATTAGAATATTGATGCGGCATTGTGGCTGATGCTATTCACACAAAAATATCTGAGTAACTGACTGATGACTGATTTAGGAATTATAATCCTAGAAGGAAGCCAAAATGTAAACAAATAAAATAATGAAAAGGAAAACATTAAGTATTTACATATTTCACTGCCTAGCCTGACGAACTTTGAAAGGTGATAATCGCTACCTGTAACATTTTTGTTTTGTTTCTTTTTGTTGCGATTTTCTCTAAAACTAAGCAAAAACGAGCAAATCTCTAAAGGGCTTTTTGTCTTAGTTTTTCGGTCCCCTATAAGTTCTTGAAGTTTTGCCATTTAAATTCGGGACACCCTTTTATATATATAATTTAAAAAAAAAAAAATGTGTTTTGCACTGTGGTGGTTGGCACTACCGCTTTTGAATTTTGTTTTACTTTTCCGTAATTCCTAAAAAATATTATTTATTTTTATTTCAACACATCTGCTGATTGTTATTTGTTATTTGACAAGTGCGGATTCACAAAATGATTGCCAACATTTTTTTTTTTTTTAGTGTGGATTGGGTACTACTAACTTCCAGTCCAAGGTTCGAATCCAGCTGTGGCAGATATAGCCTGGGATACACGATTGCATTTAATCTATTAAATTTAAGAAATTTCTCAAAGTAAAAGGAAACAGCTGTTTTTATCCTTCAATTGTTCTTTTAATTATTAATTTAGAAAACTTAAACGACAAGAAACTGCTCGTAATTTTTGTTGACCTCAATATTTACTTGACAAGCGTTCAAAGCTAAAAATTAATAACATAAGACTCATATACATTATTAGATCTATTTGGGCGTACAGAGCTGAGCCTTAGGCCTCCACTAAGCTTTTGGATTCTTCTAATATCCAATCCTTACAATCCAAAATCCTTCGTAAAAACCTCAATGCTCGTTATTATGTCACAAATAAACTTATCTATAACCCTCTGAGGTATCTAAAAAGAAGATGGCTTAAGGAATGTAGAACATACATAAGTCCTACTAATGAGTGGTTCTTTGCAAATTATTCAAATTTCATTGTAATAATTATAGCGCACATTTACTTATTGTGTATTTTGCATACAGTTGTAAATATCAATAAAGTATGTATGTACTTTCGTTTTTTTTTTTGTTTTTTTTTCATATTGTATAAGAAAGTAATGTTCACTTCATATAGTATCAGATGGTAGTAATTGATTTAAATAAACCAAAATTGGAATACCACGGTTTTACATTTTACATCAAAGCTAGAAAAATCATCAAGTGATAAAATTTCAGTTGTTAAAAGTTATTCATCTTATCATAAAACAATAATAATAAGAAATGTAAATGGACTTACCGTTTGAAGCATTTCGTTCGGATTCCATACCGTTAGTCTCAGCCAACTGCACTAACAATGGAGTAGAATTAGACATAATGAGCTTGTCACTTACCAACTGCTATTGAAGAATCCAGCAAAGTTTATCTGTAGAAAGGTGTACTTCAAACATTTCTATGGCATTTCGATATTGATATTTTTGGATACAAAGGAAAACATGAAGGAAGAAACACTTTAAACACTGCTCGATCTAAGAAACATTTCGAGTACGTAATTTCAAGGAAAATACCTGAGTAAAACATTTTTAATATCTTGTGACTAATTGTTCGACAACTATAGCCTTATTTCCAAAGGGTATGTTTTATTTCCTGACTAGCTGCCCCGGCAGACGTAGTTCTGCCCTATTTTCTCTAAAACAACACAACATTGATTTTTTATGTAAATAGTTCCTCCCCGACAGACTTTGTTCTGTCAAAAGTTATTGTCCCTTCGCAGTAATAAAACATTTCAGAGTGATCACTTTATTTATAGATTTATGTCTCCATAATAAACAACGATTGCTTACAAATATGTTTTCTATTTTGTACATTGCAAGACTTTAGTAGTGTAATCTGGTATTTTCATTGTAATGCCTTATGGTACACGATATTTTTTGTTTGATTACTTGGAGCATAAATAAATAAAGCTGTAAGTTTTCCGACGCGAGAGCAGGCAACATACAACTGTCCATGAGAGAAGCATGGGTTTTGCAGATTGACGCCGCAAACACTCAACGACTGACCCTGTGCCTAAACAAAAACGTTAAAAAAAAAATTAGCCGAATTGGTCGAGCCGTTCTCGAGTTTTACGCTTAGCAACACATTTGGCGATTCATTTGTATTTATATAGATAGATAAAAACCTTCCTTGTGCCTAAACATAACGTTAAAAAAAAAAAAAAATAGCCGATTTGGTCGAGCCGTTCTCGATTTTTACGCTTAGCAACACATTTGGCGATTCATTTTTATTTAGATAGATAGATAGAAAAAAAACCTTCCTTGTGCCTAAACATAACGTTAAAAAAAAAAAATAGCCGAATTGGTCGAGCCGTTCTCGAGTTTTACGCTTAGCAACACATTTGGCGATTCATTTTTATTTATATAGATTTATGTTTTACTTACTGTCTGTAGGTGTTCTTCTAGGTTATATTTTAGATCCCATCCTAAGTTATATAAGTTATACAGAAACCCTAACTTAGAAATTAGAAAAAAAAAAAATTATAAAATTCCTTTTGAATATCCAATGTCCAAATGAGTCTAATTACTGTCATGTTAATAAGTCTATTGTAATTAATTCGGAGCTTTGAAAGCTTGTCTAGTATCAGAAACTACTTAGAGCAGTTAGAAACGACTAGCAGTTCCTTGTATTTTAAGACTTGAATATGGATTTCAGGGAAGTCTTTTGTCCAGATTTTTTATTTTATCAAACATGAATATATTTCTTAAAGCGAGTACTTATCTCGTCAATTGTTTTGCATGACGTTGACTTCCATTTTTATTACCTCCTGGTAAGGGAAGTTTCAGTCCTCAAACATATAAATATGCATTATAACATGGTATGAATAATTTGTGTTGACGAAAAACCGAACTACAGTGGAAACTCGTTATTTCGTCACTCGATAATTCGTCAGGGTTTTTTTTTTCTTTCTTTTTTTCTAAATTGGCAACTATAAATAACAAAATTAAATATGTAAGTAAATATGTAATTCATTTTCCCCCCTTGCTACTTATTTAATCTTTAAACCGCCTCATTTGGTTTGTCACTAAAAAATACGCCTATATTTACTCATTCTGTAAATCATTTCAGAGAGAAAAAAACAAAAAAAAACAGACAGAACAAGCCCAGAGTCGATCCCTCCATCGACTGTAAGAGGTGAAATGAGCGCAGATGACAAATTCTCGAAATCAGTTAATACTGGAAAGCTCTTCCTACAAAAACATTAGAATCTGGCTCAGCAAATTCTGCTCCGGGTTGTAAAATGAGAAAAGATAAGCAAGAGGTAAGCAGCTGGTTAAACATCGACCGTACGGATGTAGGATATGAAATTTTAAATCACAATGGAATTATAGAACGAGTGCTCAAAATGAAGCTATAGTGATGATAAAGATGATGATGATGACGTTTCTAATTCTTGCACTATTCCATGCAAAGAAGTAGAGGAAATGTTAACTAAGTGCATTGAGTGGTTTCGAGCAGCAATGTGAATCAAATATTTTTTAACTTTTTTTTTTTTTTTTTTTGTCATTTTCACTCAAGTCCAATGTGTATAATGTTTATCTGCTCGTTTTTACATTCAATAAATTGCAAAAAAAAAATACAATTATTTGTTTAAAATGCTTTTTTGTTATTTGACCAGAAAAAATTCCGTAATTCGTCATTTCCGTTATTTCGTCACCCCATCTCCTCCACTCATGACGAATTATCGAGTTTCTACTGTATATGATAATCTATATTTATACTATTATATAAAACGACAAGACATTTTTCGTTTGTGATCGCTAACCACGAAAACCACTGAGCTAATCTGTACTAAGTTTTAATCACATCATCTTCATAGTTCAAGGAAGGTTTAGCAATAATAAAATATAAAGATTTTCAATTATATTGCCATAAAAAAGCGATAAATTTATGGTGTGCAGTGAAGTTTGATAATCGACCGATAGGTGGGGATCACCATTCGAGAGAGGTTACAAAGATACAGTGTTATATAGAGCTAAAAATGTATGATAAAATAAACTTATTTTCAATTAAATTGTTATTAAAAAATCTATAAATATATGGATCGACCGATATGTGGCCATTGTGCTACAGAGTTTGCAATCGTAAAACTATTGAACTCAACGCAGTTATTGGAAGGTTTATAATAAAAAATTTCACTATAATAATGATTAAATGCGTGTAGCCTTGAGTGCCAGAAACGAGTTTTGCCAAACTGTCATATGCTTTTATGGTTAGAAATTAAAATCCAACCAGATGAATCTATATTATTATTTCTACATTAAATTATTTCTGCCAAATTGGATGTCTAATTATGCTTTTAAGTACTGTTCAAACACCTAATCAATACAGTTTTAACCAGATTAAAAATTACTGCCATGCCTGCAAATATCATTGAAGAAATAATATTAAATTCATTCATTAAACAAATAAAAATTCAATTATTAGTTAAAATTATTTAGTTCTTTATTTATAAGAGCGGAAAAGACCGCAACGGAGGATGCTGGTGCAATATATTGGGTTGTTTCACATGAAATGTCCGTTTTCAAGGTAAAGGGATTTTAGTAAAAATACAATATGAAAACAATATAATTTTATTCGAAGAATTTACCTTCTTTTTCTACACATTTTTCCCAACGTGACAACAACTTTTTTTATCCCGGATTTGAAAAACTCTGAGCTTTGAAGTGAAACAAAATCTGAAAACGCACTTTTGATTTCAGCATCATTTGCAAAAATTTTTCCTCTGCAGAAGTTGTCTAAATTCCTGAAAAGGTGATAATCTGTTGGAGACAAGTCGGGAGAATATGGTGGGTGCGGAAGAACTTCGTACCCCAGCTCTTTCAATTTATGCATGGTAAGTTTTGAAACGTGGGGTCTAGCGTTGTCGTGTAGGAGTATAGGGCCCTTCCGATTTACCAATCCAGGTTGTTTTTTTTTCAATAATTTTTCGTGCATTTGGCCAATTTCATTGCAGTAGGTTGTAGAGGTAATGGTCTCACCTCTAGGCAAAAAAAGGAATAATGTATGATTCCAGCCATGTCTAACCACTGCCCTGACCGGGCGCTGATTGTCATAAAAAAACTAAAAAATGTTTAAACTCATAAAAAAATATTACACGAAAATCGCGTGTTTCCATGTTCATATTTGAAGGTATACTAAACAGTGTGTAATTGATTGGGAAGCTAATGTTTATAAAAGAAAAGTAGAGGATTAGTAACTGCTTGATTATGATATGTGAACTTTGGAAGTAAACAACAGAGACTCGCAAAATCCTCTATGTATTTCAAATATTATAAAATCGGACATTTCATGTGAAACAACCCAATATAATGAAAACATATCTAATTAAGTTTGGAATGCACAATTATTTTACATTGATGTATTTTTCGAACTCCTTTCGAAGTTTTCTTTATTTTATTACGAACCAATCTAGGTGACCAATGTTATTAATAAATTCAAAAGAAGTTTATCATTTCCGTGATAATTGCGGCTTTGTGGTTCCTAATGTCAAGGTAACCAGAAAATTCAGTTTTAAGCGTCTAGACTCTTTTTTTAAATACACGATTAAAACCTCTCTGTACCAAAACAAGACTACACCCAATATTGTTTTAACTAATATCATAATCATTTTTGACCATGTTTTGGAATACATGATAGCTGAATTTCACTGTTAGTTGAATTAATGAATGGATTACTGTATTTTGTAAAAATAATTACAATCACAGGAGGTCTGACTTCAGAATGAACAGTTAAAATGAAAAAAATAATATATAAATAAATTGAAACAAACATAAAATCCAAATATCACACATAATATAAAATTAAATAAATATACTACACATAATAAGTACAACTTTAAAAAAGAAAATTTTTGACTAATAAAAAGAAAAACAAAATTTTACTAGAAACAAAATACTTAGAGATAAGTAATCACTATCTGAATTAAATGCATTGGTTATAAATAAATAAATAGCTTTTAAATGCTTAATGCTTTTAACGGATAAAATATTTTCTATGGTCAACTCAGGAGTAGGTTTGGGCAGGAGATACTTGCTTAAATACTTTTGCCATTGCCTCCTAAATGCCGAACAATCCAGCAAAAAGTTTGTGAAACCATCGCTAACACTTGTGTCACGAAACTCACAGAATTGATCACTGTTAAATTGTCTATGCATGGCACCGTAACACAGTCGTGTATTCCTTTTGCCGTCCATCCTCAGTTGAGCGAGAATTCTCTGATTTTCTATATGGGTGTTGAAATGTAGGTACGCTTGAGGTGTGCCACAGGTTGCGATATTTATATGAAATGAAAATGAAAGTAGCTTTTATTGTGCAACTAAATAATATATACAATTAAACAATAAATACATACACATTTATCTTCCTTGCACTAGCCTTCCTCTTTTTAAGAGGAGATTTAGTGAAGTTTGAAAAAAAAAAAAGATGCAATTGCACAAAAATCCGGTCTTTAGTGATCACTAACCGCAAAAACTACCGAACCACTCTGTACCAAATCTCAACCAGATTACCTTTATAGTTCCAGGAAGATTTAAAAATAATGAAATCTACTTATTTTTAATTAATTTATTATTTAAAAAAACGAAGGTTTGAAAATTGACCGATAGCTGGCTCCAATCTACTTGAGAGGTTATAAATGTACAGTGTTATACTGGGTGAGTACCTCTTAGAGTAAAAAAAAAAAAATTGGGTGAAACTAGATCAAAAATGTAGAAAAATGCCGCAGACCTCACCTTTCTATTCCAATCCGTTGCAAGTAAACAATAAATCAAAGACTTTTTTGAGGAAACCACATTTTTTACCATAAAAGCTGTAATATCTCCATTTTGTTCAAATATTTTTCAAACTTTGATCTCATTTTCGGATTTAGCATTCAATACCATCCATAAAACGTCAAATATCACAAAAACTTGTAAATTTAATCAGCTTTTGAATAATATGTTAAAGTAATGTTTCTGTTTCAATTTTATGGAGATATGTACTTTTAAAACCGAAAAAAAATGGTGTTCTTTTTTGACATACAAATGTGTAAATAAAACATTATGAAGAACCCTTAATGGAAATATGCATTTTAAACATAATAAATTCTTCATTGGAATAAATAACAAAGGAAAAAATTATTGTTTAATAGAAAATAAAGGATAACTGTCAGTAAAGTGACATCAGATCAAAGAATAAACAGATGTTATCACATTTATTTATTTATTATTATTATTTAGGATTTATTTTATTATATTATCAATGAAAGGTTTTTTAAAGTGTTACCAGTGGGTTGTTGCTTCACAAGCTATTGTCATGTTATTATTTTACGTTATTATTATAATTACTGTTTTTTTTTTGTACATTTGTGAATTTAAATAAATAGATAATAATTAAAAAATAAATATTAGTTAACATTGCTTTAAGATTTTAACTTATGGGAGCAGGTGAAGCCACGACGGGGGATGCTAGTTAATATATATATATATATATATATATATATATATATATATATATATATATATATATAATTAATTATGAAGTGGTTCTTGTTTAATAAATATTTTTTAAATATATTTTTTATTTTTGAAGAGAAAAGATTTGACCCCAGTTGGGATTCGAACCCAAGTCTCCACCTCTCTAGCGTGGCGCCTTATCCACTAGGCCACCGGGCTCGTATCCGAACCAGGGAAATCCTTTCTCTTCACTGATCCATACCCCCGGGCACTCGCAATTGCGATGTACAATTCGGGGATGAATGTTCAAATTGAACATTACTTTAATTAGATCTATTGACGAACTGTCATATATATATATATATATTAAATTATGAAGTGGTTCTTGTTTAATAAATATTTTTTAAATATATTTTTTATTTTTGAAGAGAAAAGATTTGACCCCAGTTGGGATTCGAACCCAAGTCTCCACCTCTCTAGCGTGGCGCCTTATCCACTAGGCCACCGGGCTCGTATCCGAACCAGGGAAATCCTTTCTCTTCACTGATCCATACCCCCGGGCACTCGCAATTGCGATGTACAATTCGGGGATGAATGTTCAAATTGAACATTACTTTAATTAGATCTATTGACGAGCTGTCATATATATATATATATTAAATTATGAAGTGGTTCTTGTTTAATAAATATTTTTTAAATATATTTTTTATTTTTGAAGAGAAAAGATTTGACCCCAGTTGGGATTCGAACCCAAGTCTCCACCTCTCTAGCGTGGCGCCTTATCCACTAGGCCACCGGGCTCGTATCCGAACCAGGGAAATCCTTTCTCTTCACTGATCCATACCCCCGGCACTCGCAATTGCGATGTACAATTCGGGGATGAATGTTCAAATTGAACATTACTTTAATTAGATCTATTGACGAGCTGTCATATATATATATATATATATATATATTAAATTATGAAGTGGTTCTTGTTTAATAAATATTTTTTAAATATATTTTTTATTTTTGAAGAGAAAAGATTTGACCCCAGTTGGGATTCGAACCCAAGTCTCCACCTCTCTAGCGTGGCGCCTTATCCACTAGGCCACCGGGCTCGTATCCGAACCAGGGAAATCCTTTCTCTTCACTGATCCATACCCCCGGGCACTCGCAATTGCGATGTACAATTCGGGGATGAATGTTCAAATTGAACATTACTTTAATTAGATCTATTGACGAGCTGTCATATTTATATATTAAATTATGAAGTGGTTCTTGTTTAATAAATATTTTTTAAATATATTTTTTATTTTTGAAGAGAAAAGATTTGACCCCAGTTGGGATTCGAACCCAAGTCTCCACCTCTCTAGCGTGGCGCCTTATCCACTAGGCCTATGACAGCTCGTCAATAGATCTAATTAAAGTAATGTTCAATTTGAACATTCATCCCCGAATTGTACATCGCAATTGCGAGTGCCCGGGGGTATGGATCAGTGAAGAGAAAGGATTTCCCTGGTTCGGATACGAGCCCGGTGGCCTAGTGGATAAGGCGCCACGCTAGAGAGGTGGAGACTTGGGTTCGAATCCCAACTGGGGTCAAATCTTTTCTCTTCAAAATAAAATATATATATATATCGTCCCTACAACTGCAAAATATCGAATGTGAAAATACGCGGTTTTGCATTCGATCTTTAGCGATTCGTTACATTGATTTGGCATAATCAAACAGTTTGTATAATCACCCCTTCGACATTGTTAATCCTCCCCTGTACAGAGTGAATTCAGATTTGAGGATTTGCTATAGAGTACATCAGACCTAAAGCAATCGATAAAGTAATACAAAAAATCTCTTATCATATTTGTTACTTTGCATTTGTAGGGATGACATGCAAACCAAAGTACTGATTTTAGAACTGAAAATAATTCCAATAGAAGTGGCCAATCATTCATCTATGCTAATTTTATTAATCCTTCTATATAATCATTCTTACCACAATTAAGATACAAATAACTTCCTGTAAGATGTGTTATTGAAACACTAACGATATATTGTTCACTAAGAGATATAATAGCCGTTCTGATGTCAACACCAGCTCATAGGTGAGCTCTCCGATCTGAGTCAAGGTTTTTGCTTAACGTTTTATAATAATTGCTTTACTACCTGCGGCAGTTGGGAAAGCACCTTCTTATCTTATCGAAGAACTAGAAGAGAAGCTGCGATCTGAGATAGTCGATCAGTTAAAGGCAAAATGCATTCTAATGCACTATGTTTCGTCAATATATAAATCGCAACCGTTATCATAACCCAACTTGGTTTATAAGTTTCTAACATGATGAGTCTTTTTGAATCTTTGTTAGAATACCATTCAGTATAAGTAGTAATACTAATCTGTATACCATAACATACAGTCCTGTGAAAAAATATAAACTCAACTTATAAAAATAATGTATTTATAAAATTTAGAAGTAAATGCATTACACAATTATGTTTTTAGACTTGTATTTATCTTATTAGATTGATGTGAAGCTTAAGTGGACATTTATCTATTTGATAATTTACAATCAACAGATTTTGTAAACAAATCTTATTTATGTTGTGAATAAGTATAAACTCAATGTTTGTTTTCTATTGACTGGAGTATTAAGGATTAAAATATCACTTCAGTTTTATTCCTGCTGTTAAAGAGTCTTCATCTTTGATACCATAAAGCTTCATTTG
Source organism: Euschistus heros (assembly GCA_003667255.2). Taxonomy (NCBI): domain Eukaryota; kingdom Metazoa; phylum Arthropoda; class Insecta; order Hemiptera; family Pentatomidae; genus Euschistus; species Euschistus heros. Next base: position 584,499 of record RCWM02000625.1, on the reverse strand, counting down.
GTAATTAATTTTTTTTTAATAATGCCGCGGGGGTCACAACTCACGGAAATCGAGCAGCAACGAATAATGGACTTCTGGATGACCCAGAGGCAAATTGCTCATGAGATAAACCGCTCCCAGGGAGTAGTCAAAAACTTTTTAAAGTGCGGCCATGAAAATTACGGGAAAAAGAAAAGAAGTGGAAGGCCTCCAAAAATTTCTAAGCAGGTGAAACGGGCAGTTTTGAGAGAAATTTCGAAAACAGGAGCTTCCTCTGCACAGATTGTGAGGCGATTTAACTTAGGATGTGATGCTAGTTTGGTGAGGAAGTGGTTAGCTGAATCCAAGTTCTTCAAATATCGTAAAATTATGAGAAAACCGCAGCTTAAAAAACATCATTTGCAGCGACGATTGCAGTTTGCAGAAAGACATACCCAAGACAGCAATAAATGGTCAAGAGTTATTTTTAGTGATAAAAAAAAATTTAACATTGATGGGCCCAGATGGATTTAACGACTACTGGCATGACCTTAGAAAAGAAAAAAAAAAATTTATCACTAAGAACACATTGGGGTGGAGGAGTAATGGTCTGGGCTGCATTTAATGAAAAGGGAAAGTCTCAAGTTGCATTCATTGCAGGCAAAATGAATGCTGTCAGGTACCAAAATGTTTTAGAAGAGTTCCTTTGGCCGTTTATTACAATGTTAGAAAAGGAGATCCCATTTTTCAACAAGATAATGCGCCAATTCATACAGCACGCTCAACAAGACAATGGTTTCAAGATTTCAGACTCAGTGTTTTGGATAGGCCAGCTCTTAGTCCTGATATCAATACCATTGAAAACTTGTGGGGAATCATGTCTAGAGAAGTCTACGACCTTCAGAAACCAGAAATCCAAAACATTGATGAGCTCAAGGAAAGGATCACACAAGCTTGGGAAAACATACAAGAGAGCACTTTACTTAATTTAGTAAGAAGTGTTCCTAAAAGACTGTTGGAGGTGATTAAAAAACATGGTGGAAGTTCTCATTATTGAAACGAATTTACTCATTAAAGAGACATTAAAGTTTTGAGTTTATACTTTTTCACAGGTGCATTTTGTTATTTTTCCCCAGTTGTACCTAATTCTAGCCATATGATGAAATTATTTATTAAAATTGTAATTAATCATTCACTGTATACATTAAATAATATATTTTGTTACTCAGATTCCAAAATTAAAGACTTAAAATGACTTGAAGAAGTTTTTTTTGTCTTGAGTTTATATTTTTTCACAGGACTGTACATGTAATGAATTATTATAGAAACAAACTGCTCACAAATTGATGTGGACCGCTCATTAAAACGTAGGAAACAATATTTTTTAACCATATATCTGATTATTTTATGTTTCTCTGTGTGTATAATACCTTACTTTTCCATTGGTTTCTATTTGTTTAAAAAAAAAAAAAAAAAAAAAAACGAATAAACCAAACAGAATTTGAGTAAAATGTATTTTTTACAATTTTTTACATACTTACAAATTTTAATAGATATTGTATTTTTCACTATGGTTATATTGTTTTGAGTAAAAGCCACTGAAGGATACTGGTTTGATTCTCGTTTAGTACTTTTCACAGGACACTATTTCAGATTTTTCATTTCAGCCAGGACATTTCGCTTTACTGAGAAGGATATTCCGCCATTGTTGTTTTTTTTAAAAATTAATTGTTACGTTTTTTTTTTTTTTTTTTTTTATTATCTATATTTTTCATTTAGCCCATTGGATTTTAGTCCACTTAATAAGTTTATAAGTCAACTTAGGCACCCGGATCAGGAGAGAAACCAATGTTAACCCTTCAGGCGGAACAAGTTTATTTCTTTGCGTTAGGAGGAACATCCGTCCCACAGACGGATACTGGAATTATTCTTTTTTTCATAAACCTAATTTATTTTTTAAGCCATTTATTTACTTTGATTGCCTTTTTTGTTATACAGCAAATAATATATTGTTCAGAGGTAATTAACAAATCCATGATAGAAGTTGATTAGTGGTAGAATGTAGAATTATTTATTATTTTTATCAAATGTGGGGCATAATTACAGTCAAAAACTAGAAAAAAAAAAAATTAAATAAACGGTAGATAGGTCTAAAAAAAAAAAAAAGAAAAAAAAAAAAAAAAAAAAAAAAAAAAAAAAAGAAAAAGCAAAGTATGCAGTAGACAGAAAGAACATGACGTTCATGGTATCACTATCATCGAAGTTCGAAAATTCGGTTCAAAATACGTCCGTTAAATAAGTGTAAATTATTTTAGTAGTTGAAAAGATTAACAAAAAAAAAAAAAAGAGGTTACTTACAATAATGCTACAGCAAGTTTATGAGAAGTAGATAAAGATTCAATAAAATTATGAATAAATGAAAATAAATTATAAGAATATATATATTAAAGTAAATAAAAACAAATTTATAAACAAACAATGAAAACAGGCTTCGCCAGAGATTAAATAAGAAGTACAAAATTGTACGTTTATAGGAACACCTACCAGACAGACGGATACAAAATCGTTACACGAGTGGGAACATTCGTCTTACAGAAGAAATCTGTCTATAAAAATGCAATCTTAGCTGCTTAGGGTCTGATGCTAAACAGCAAACATTTAGTATCGGCAAAGACTGGGGTTAACCTGAAGGAAACACGAAACCTCAGCCCTTCAATCATTTCCGTAAGATTTAGTACATTATATAATAATTGTTATTATTTTGTTTTGTTTTCATTTCCGTATCAATATAGATGGAGGATTTGAAAATAAAATTATTTAGATTGTTAGCTGGAAATAACTTTATGGAAGAGATACTTGAAATGTGTCGGTAAAGGTTTTCGAAACGAACCTTGGACAGGTTGGGTAACCAACGGCACCAGTTCCCTTGAAATTATCTGAACCATTGTGACGTCCGATCGGGCGAGATGATAGTAAGTGATCCAGAAACCGCTTCACTAAGACTTATCTCATTTTCGCTGATGAACTAGCCACTATATCAATAAAAAAAACTACGTAAACTACAACTAATTCATGTAAGAATAAAATATATTATTTTTAATTTTTTAGATATTTTTATTGTGTTATAAATGACCGCACACCCGAATTATCTTATTTCTTATATATGTACATCCTTATTATTATATAAAATAATTATAAAGCATATACAGGGTGAGAGTTCCTCTTAGTGTAAAAAAAAATAATTTGGACGAAACTAGATTGAAAATGAGGTAAATTGCCGCAAACTTTATTTTTCCATTCCAATCCGTTGCAGATATATGGTACGATAACCACGTTTTTCTGTCATAAAAGCTGTAATATCTCCATTTTGTGTAAATATTTTTCAAAATTTGACCGCTCTTTACTCAGTCTGCCGGAGTTCCTCAAGGAAGTATCCTCTACACAGTGTATGCAGCTGACATCCCGACCCATCCTAGCACTGTCCTCACCACTTACGCTGATGACACATGTTTGTTATCAGTAAATAATGATCCCTTCATTGCATCCCAGTCACTCCAATCCCACATCATAAACCTTCAAGAATGGTGTCAAAAATGGAGAATTAAAATAAATCCAAATAAATCCCATCAAATAACCTTTACCCTCCGTCGTAAACCTACAACATCCTGTCCTACGGTATCCTTTAATGATATTCCTCTAATTCCTGTTGAACAGATCCGCTACCTGGGACTCCATTTGGACAAACGTCTCACTTGGAATCCACATACAAGACTAAAACGACAAGAAACGGCCCGTCGTTATAGACTACTCCAACATTTATTAGACAAACGATCAAAGCTTCCAATAAATTACAAGAGACTCATTTACATGACAGTTATTAGACCTATATGGACATACGGAGTTGAGCTTTGGGGCTCCACTAAACCATCAAACTCTTCTCGAATCCAATCCTTACAATCCAAAATCCTTCGAAAAATCCTTAATGCTCCTTACTTTGTCACGAATAAACTTATCCATAAAGACCTCAATGTTCCATATGTTGCTGATTTAGCCCAAACCAGATATCTATCCTTTCATAGTAAGCTCCATAACCACTCAAATCCCCTAATTTCTCAACTTGCTTCGTCCTCCATCCCTGATAATCCTCCGAGGCGTCTGAAAAGAAGATGGCCAAGAGACGTTCTAGCTTAGAATATTTTTGAAGTGCTACTAGTGAGTAGTTCTTCACAAGTGATTTACATGTCATTATAATCATTTTATCGAATTTACTTGATGTATATTGATGTACAGTTGTAAATATCAATAAATAGTTAAAAAAAAAAAAAAAAAAAAAAAAATTTGACCGCATTTTTGGATTTAGCATTAAATTTTTTATAAGAGTACATGTAAACTTGAATTTTACAAACTTGTGACTTAAAGAACAGCTTGATCTTCACCTTATTTAGGGATAATAAAATGTATTTTATACGTGGTAATATCGTTGGTTTATTCATATTTGTATTACTGTCAAATTGTGTTGAAAAATCATAGTTTGCCCAACAGATTGAATGATGAGAATCACTAAGAGTTGTTACAAAATATCCTTCCACAACTTCATCACGACATTTCACCTGAAGTTCGGCAAAATATGATTTACTACCACCATAGTGCTTCACCACATTATTTGAAAGCAATGAAATATAAACCAATGATATACATGAAAAGGTAGAAAAGCCTTTCCCCGTATTAACAGACTCATCTACCACTAAAATTCACCTCGAAAAGTGGTATTCTTCAACATCATCTGCATTTAGAAGCTAAAGGCAAAATTGGGGTCTATGTTGATTATCATCAGGTTTTAAATCTTACATTGAAAATCTAATAAAATAAATCCTAAATAATAATAATAAATAAATAAATGTATGACATGAAATCCTTTGATCTCGTGTCGCTTTATTAACAGTTTTCCTTTATTTTCTATAAAACAATCAATTTTTTCTTTGATTTTTATTCCAATGAAGAGTTTATTATGTTTAAAATACATATCTCTATTAAGGGATAATCACAATGTCTTATTTACACAAGTAACTTATTTGGATGCCAAATAAAAACACCATGTTTTTTTTCCAGTTTTAAAAGTAAATTTCTGTATGAAATCGATACAGAATCATTAAGTTTATCATATCATATGGAAGCTAATTAAATTTGCAAGTTTTTGTAAGATTTGACGTTTTGTGGATAGTTTTTTCGAAAAATGGTGAGCGTAATATAAGACATTGTGACTTTCCCAAATAAGATCAAGCTGTTTAGGAGCCAGGTTTTTAAAATTCTAGGTTACATTTACTCTGCTCTTGAAGGAAATTTAATGCTAAATTTGAAAATGTGGTCAAAGTTTGAAAAATATTTGAACAAAATGGAGATATTACAGCTTTTATGGTAAAAAATGTGGTTTCCACAAAAAGTCTTTGATTTATTGTATGCCTGCAAAGGATAGGAGTAGAAAGGTGAGATCTGCGGCATTTTTCTACATTTTTGATCTAGTTTTACCCAATTTTTATTTCACACTAAGAGGTACTCACCCTGTATAATCAATATATAATTAAAGTATTTAATATTAGTTGTTTGTTTGTGTATTTCGTTTAACGTCACTTTATGCTGCTATGGCTAATCGGACATTGTAATATTAGTAATCTATACTATTATGAAGTCATTTTTCGTTCGTGTTCACTATCTACGAAAATAACGGAACCAATACATAAAAAATTTTAACATAAAAAAAGGTTTCGATAAGAGTGAAGTTTGAAAATCGGCCCATAGATGGCGAGTATTCTAGATTCTAAATGAAAGGTAACAAAGGTACAGTTCTATATGTAGCTTAAAATGATTATTAAATTTACTTATATTCAACTAAATTATAAACAAAGATTAAAATATGTGGGTCCCAATAAAGTTTGAAAATCAACCGAAAGTCACATCACGCATTAGGGTTCACAAAGACATAACTACTGAAGCCATCCGGGGGTCACCTGTGGTGTAGAGGTTAGTATAGCAACCTACTAAACCCAAGATCGCTGGTTCGCAGCCCGGCACATGACCTTAGGATTTTTTAAAGGGAGTAAAAAGTCCTTAGCTATGCCGTCCTTCGGAAGGGACGTAAAATGGGGGTCCCGAGCCTGTGCGATGTCAGGTACTCGTTAAAGATCCCTATCCTAATTATACCTGGATAGGCAAAATTTAAGACTCCCACCGTAGCATCGTCCGATTAGCCATAGCAGCATAAAGTGGCTTTAAACGAAATGAACAAACAAACTGAAGCCATTTGTACTATATTTTAACTTCAACATCTTCTTAGTTCTATATAGGTTTAGCAACAATAAAATTTACAATAATAGAAATTTAAATTTATAATATTGAGTGACAAAAACGAAGTTTGCTACTCTTTATATATACGTCAAATACTTCTATGATTAGAAATTATAATCTTTCTCAGGAATTTTCATGAAGAGTATCAACAACAAAATTTTAAAAACAGTAGTAATTATGTTAAATAATTCTGATCGTTCGACTCATTAGTTTGTTCCGTCGCCTATAATTAAAACTTATTGAAAAGCGATAATTTCGTAAGATTTAAACAAACGTTTGTTATTTTGAAGTAAACAACTGATAATATTTGTATTCATATTAGTTCTTGTTAAACAACAGAAGAACCGTCTTGCAAATGTCCTTAAAGTCTTGCAAATTGTTACATTTTTTTTTTTTTTTTTTTTTTTTTTTTTTTTTTTTTTGAATGAAAATGTTTACGCGTTAAAATTATTTTAAAAATTAATTAATTGTTGATTAATAAGGGTAATTTTTAGAGAAAAAAGAAAAACCGACTTCAAGATTAAACCTACATGTACAAAATTGAAAAGTAAAAAAAAAAAGTCTTATGATTTGTTTAGAACAAACAGTTTTAAAGGACAATCAACTTAATCATTAATACTTATATACCTATTTACAATTTATGATCAGTTAGTTTTGGAGTCGGTGCCAGCCAAGAAGGGGAGTTTAATCCTGCCTTTACAATAAACTTTCGAATGGCCGAAGACAGCGGTGTGGCGGTGATGAAACAGTGGGAGGATCTTTACAATTACCATTTCTTTTGAAACTCTGTTTTTTTTTTTGGCACCGTATCCAAAAGTAACTGATCCTAAATTGTGAATAGGTATATAAGTATCGATAATTTCGTTGATTTTCATTTTACGGTTTTTGTTTTGAAGCAATTAAAATATTATTTTTTATTTTTTAGTTAAGTTCGTTTAAGTAGGTTTAATCTTGAAGTCGGTTTTGTTTTTTTTTTTTTTTTTTTATCTTACACAAACATTGATGATCTTCCGGATACCTATCATCACATTTTAGTGTCGTCGGCTCCTAGACGACTGTCTAGATAGAAATTCACAACTGTCTAACAATACCATTAATGACAACCAGTGAATAGGATGACTGTGAAACAATGAGAAGGTTCTGGCATGAGAATCATGATGAAGAGCATTGCCCAGTGGAGAGGTTCCATCTAGATTGTTAATCTATTCAAGGAGATTTCTCATCCAGCTCATTTTCAACGTTCAACGGATATTGTTAGGCATCATTGCTGTGGATATGTCGTGTATGAGTTTTTTTAGGATGACCTTTAAGTTTATTGTGAAACCTTTTGTAGTTGGTATGTATGTGTTCTTTGATGGTAGGCTGTGTTCGTGTGCAGTGTTATGTAACGTACGAACCAAGGTAAACGTTTTGGCATGAAAAGTTTGTAGTTTTTGTATATGCGTCGTTTTGGCAGTTCCGTAGATTATTGAGGCTTGAGATGCATATTATGTCCAAATAAGTTTTAGTAAGTATGTATTTCTAAAAATTAACTTTATTTTTTAATTTCAAGTGGCAAGTGAGTGAATTGTTGTTTATACATATATGTGTAAATTATTTGTGTTAATATTTTAAATTTTGTTACTACTGAAACATGCGTTTATAGTGGAAAGGTAATATAACAGTGATTACTTAAAAATCTCAGAGTTGATTTCTATAAAACTTTCATGGGAACGCTTCTGAACGGTATGACCTACCGATAAAAAAAAAAAAAATCATCAAAATCGATTCATAATTGACGGAATAAATGAGTAACAAAAATACAAAAAAAAAAAAATAAACATGTAAGAAACATGTGCGCGCGCAGGCGGCAGCTGATATTAATTTATTTTCGTATTAAAAAAAAAAGCCTCAATGAAGTAGGGCTCAGCCGAAAATCGTTTTTATCACTGCCCTTGGGTTTTAAAATTGTAAACAAAAACAAAACATTTTCCTAGAAGCCGCATTCTACGAACAGAAGCTTGTATCAGGTGCAGATGTATCTTTGATGAATAGCTAACGAAGACAGATTAGAAAATGGAAAACCCCCAAACGATCGCTATTCAACCAAATTGATCGTAAAATATTCCAAACAACCACTTCCTCGTGTTCGGGGAACTGCCCAATACTGCTTCTTTCCTGGGGGTTTTCCGTCAAGAACTTTCTCCCTTCTCCGTGCGCAGATGTCTTCACGACATGAATACGTAATTAATGACGTCAGATTTCGGTAGCAACCTCTAATTAGCGGGCTGGTCGGGTGAACCTGTTCGATTCTAAACGGTTCTTCGAAAATAATTAATCCCAATAGTATGAAGCATAAGGTAAATTTAGACGTTCGTGAGATTTTTCCTGCTGATAGAAGTTCAATGACTGTACGAGTAATCATTAATCTTGTATTTGTTTGGAAGACTGAATTACAGTTGTCACTGAATTGTGAATATATTGTAACGTAATTAGAACCTCCCCCGTTGTTAAGGAGTATTTACTGGTTGCCATGGACAGAGTAATAGAGGTGGGCAAAGTAGTTCCTTTTAGGGAATAGTTCTTTTTGAGGTAGTTCATTCTAATGAACTAGTTCATTCAACTAGTTCAAATGAACTACATAGTTCATTTTTCAAAAGAACTATGGAAATATACTGAACTAAGAGAGGATTTGGAATATGGAAAAAATAATTTTTAGAGAAAAAAACAAAACAGACTTCAAGATTAAACCTACTTACACGAACTTAACTAAAAAATAAAAAATAATATTTTAATTGCTTCAAAACAAAAACCGTTAAATAAAAATCAATGAAATTATCGATACTTATATACCTATTCACAGTTTATAATCAGTTATTTTTGGAGTCGGTGCCAGCCAAGAAGGGCAGTTTAATCCTGCCTTTACAATAAACTTTCGAATGGCCGGAGACAGCGGTGTGGCGGTGATGAAACAGTGGGATGATCTTTACAATTACCATTTCTTTTGAAATTCTGTTTGTTTTGGTTGGCACCGACTCCAAAAATAACTGATCATAAATTGTGAATAGGTATATAAGTATCGAAAATTTCATTGATTTTCATTTAACGGTATTTGTTTTGAAGCAATTAAAATATTATTTTTTTTTTTTTTTTAGTTAAGTTCGTGTAAGTTGGAAAATCTTGAAGTCGGTTTTGTTTTTTTCTCTAAAAATTATTTTTATTTTTCACTTTTTAGTGGTGAGTGTATTTTGTTTATATAGTCAATTCTCGATCTTCAAGCTACCTTGAAAAATAGTTCGAGTTACTGAACAAAGACTTATCGAGGTTATCATTCCACTTACCTTCATGTAATTGGGAAAATTGAACACAAAATAGGAGTTGAAATCATTACGTATATTTTTAATTAATGGGTATGTGTATGTTGTTTGTACATACATATAAAATCATTGATAAAGAAAATTAAATACCTGATACCAATTTATCATATAACTTTCAACTGAATTGAGCTTTTTTTTCTGAGGGTGGCTAAAAGTAGACAACGCCTTCCACCAGTGGCGATATTTCTTTATTCTTTAGGACGGAGATTTAGTTACTATGGAGATTTTAAATAATCATAATCATAAATATGTTTAAAATGTAAGGTTATATAACAGTGATTTTTATTAACTGGTTTTTTGATTTTTCTAAAAAAGTGCTGCGTTGATTTCAAAATATTTTTTATGGGACTACCTCTGAAGTATGCCCTACCGGTCTTAAAAAGAATCATCAAAATTGATTAAGAATTGACGGAGGTTCTCAACTCGTCTGTATTTTTTTATTTTTTTTTGTGTGTGTGTATGTTACGCGATTAATCTGTCAATTCTGAATCGATTTTGATGATTCTTTTTTAGATCGGTAGGACATACTTCAGAGGTGGTTCCATAAAAAATATTTTGAAATCAATGCAGCACTTTTTAAGAAAAAAAAAAAAACGTTAATAAGTGATTTTTTAAACTGTTTTTTTTTTTTTCTTAAAAAGTGCTGCGTTGATTTCAAAATAATTTTAATGGGACCACCTCTGATGTATGCTCTACGATTTAAAAAATAATCATCAAAATTGATACAGAATTGACGGAGTAATTGCGTAACATACACACAAAAAAATACAGACGAGTTGAGAACCTCCTCTTTTTTGAAGTCGGTTGAAAAAAGGGAGGGAACTGAGATGTCAAATGAACTATACTAAAATAAAAACCACTTCTATCTTATTTCTGCATCTATTTACATTTTTAAATATTTATGATGTTATAATATTCACTGATTTTCAGCAATTTGATGAACTTCAAAATTTGCACATGCTTCAAGGACCAGTTTTTTTTTTTTTTTCGTTTAACGTCACTTTATGCTGCTATGGCTAATCGGATGATGCTACGGTGGGAGTCCTAAATTTTACCTATCCAGGTATAATTAGGATAGGGATCTTTAACGAGTACCTGACAACGCACAGGCTCGGGACCCCCATTTTACGTCCCTTCCGAAGGACGGCATAGCTAAGGATTTTATACTCCCTTTAAAAAATCCTAAGGTCATCTGCAGGGCTGCGAACCCACGATCCTAGGTTTAGTAGGTTGCTATGCTAACCACTACACCACAGGTGACCCCTTCAAGGACCAATGACAATACAATAATTACACAACTTTGTTTTAATGTTCTCACTTAGTCTAGTTAAATTAACCCCGAAATTGGGGTCTGATTTGCAAAAGGTGAAGTAGTAGGTTTTATGTTTTTATACGGACCAGGTGGGTCCTGAGAATAAAATATCCAAAATGAAACTTATTATGATAAGGGGAAAATTTTTTTTTTTTTTGGGGGGGGGGGGGAAACCCCCAACTTTTTCAGATTTTTGAAATACCATAGAAAATTGGTTTCATCGTAAATGTTATATTTACAAAACTTATATGAGTCCAAAACACAGAAATGGCTAATCCAATCGATAAATGTAAACTAAAAGTTGTAGATCATGACAATATGTGCAAGATAGGGTTTTTAAAGAAAACATTTGCCCATTCATACTCTGAGATATGTCAAAAAACCAAAAATTGTTGGTTGAATTTGGATAAACTGTGTTAAAATTGCAAACAAATCACGAATAGTACAGGGAAATTAGCTTCGAACCTTGAACCCTAAAAAATAAAAGGTCTGATTGCTGTATATTGTTCACCACACTTAGCTTTTTAGTTAGGTTTGCTATAAAAGTGCGTTTTTCTAGTTTTTTTATTCTGGATTTATTTCAATTATAAAACATCTCAACTTTATGAATACGAATTGTAACAAAAAGTGCTAGGAACTTAGGTTCATTAGGGAAAAATAAATAAAACAAACATGGTATTTACTCAGTCAATAGGTTGAGAATTAAAGGTAAATATCAAGTCCTTGGCATTGATATCTAAAGGAAAACTGAACTGAAAAGAACTTAAGGAATAAGAATTTCGTTGAGTTTTTAAAAACAGCAAAACACAGAAATAGAAAATAGACACTATTCCTAGCATGAGCAAGTTGGAGGTTACTTGTTCAAGCTTGTTTAAGTGCCTCGGATGAGGACACGACAAAACACGATTAAACCCGAAATGAGGAACTAAGTGGCGACGAACTACCTAGTTCATTTAGTTCATTTAGCAACCTATTTCATTTAGTTCAGTAGTTCCGTAGGTCTGACTGATCCCTGCCCGAGTGGTGGGGCAAATGAACTATAGTTCACCAAAACAGAGAGCGCTCTTTATAGTTCATTTCATGAACTAATTCAATGAACTAGTTCGTTCACGTACTACTCATCTCTACAGAGTAATAACAAATGGGAATGATATTAGTTGGTTATGTTTGTTAGTACAGTGTAAAACTTCGTACAAAAAGTCTTGTTGCGTGTTTAGTAATAAAATAGTGCAGTATGTATTCTAGTTAGTTCCAGTGTTAGTTGTTATTAGAGCCCGGATTCTCGTGCAATTGCATCTTTTTGTTGCAAGCTCGTAATCAGCCAGAGACAAATTATTTATAAGAATTAAGATGTTTAGACATGAGAAGCATGCAGATCAATGCCTCCAAAAGCAAGGTGATGTGTGTTGGACGAAGGAACAATGATCTAAGAATCACTTGCAATGGAGAGATCCTTGAGCAAACCGATACTTACTGCTACCTGGGAACAATGATCTATAAGGATGGAAGAATAGACCAGGAAATTATGAATAGAGTCTAAAAGGCCAACGGAATATTCTACCAAATATCCATGACACTTATTGGAAAACAGGAGTTGAGCAGGAATAGTATCTGCGGAAATGAGATTCCTACGGAAAATATTAGGAAAAACCAGGCGAGACCGAATAAGGAATGAAAGGGTCCGAGGTGAACTAGGAGTTAGATCCGTTCTGGATACGATCAAGGAAAGACAATTGAAGTGGTTTGGTCATGTTAACAGAATGGGAGATGACCGTAAGGCCAGATGGCTATTAGAAGCAAGACCGGGAGGAAGGCGTCCTCAAGGCAGACCAAGGCTCATGTATGCAGACTTGATTGAGAGAATTGGCGCAGCAAGAGGAAGCACCATGCCGGAGATGAGAAGGCTTACACAGGACAGGGACCGTTGGACAAGATGGTCAGAGGATGCTACTCCACGCTTAACAGCACTCAGGAGATAGTGAGAGAAGAAGAAGAATGTTTAGGCAAAATTTACCTTAGTTTCATATTGCTCCAAATTGCACGTTTTAGGGGTTACTGCATAAAATTACACATTCTGCAGTTTGAATTCTTGCATTCAAATCCTGAATGGACAACACTTTCATGTTTTTGGAAAAGTAACAACTTTAGATTGACTTTAGCAAGGGAACTTGGGTTCCCAACTTCCAAAAAAATTGTTCCTCTCCATCCTAACTTACGAATATTTTTAATAAGTACTTTTTAAATTAAGCCCTCTTCACTGTTAGTAAACATTTTTACTTTAAACAAAGCAAATTTATTCATTCTTCTGCCTTCTTAACGGGAAATTAAATAAAGTTTAATCATTCCTAACATAAATATTTATATTCCTAAGTAATATGTACACATAGCTTATGTATACCACGTACACTATAGATATGCGATTTGTTTTTATTGTATTTTAGACAATAATTATTTAACTACTCCCTACTAAGGACTGGATCAATAAATTTTAAGATTAAAACAGCTTTTTGGAAAGAATTGTAACTAGCGAATTATTTGTTAATTTCAACGATTTTTGAGATTTACAATAGGAGGCGCGGTAGTTCAGTGGGTAAGGCGCTTGACTACCATGCTCCCGGGCCCGAGTTCGAGTCCGACTGAAGGCAGAATATTTATATTCTGTTAATACAGTCGTGGATCGAATTCGAGGTCGGGAGACCCAATTCCTGGGGCCCACCCAGCCTCTTTAAAAGTGGGTACCCTTAATTGGGGAAAACCTGGCGGTTGAGCATGAATTCTGGCCAAATCACCTCCTTTCACAACCGTTGGCTTAGAAACAGTACAGCCTACCTAAGTACTGAACCCGAGACCCTTCATGGGTTGTATGTGGTACAGGTTTTTTTTTTTTTTTTTTTTTTTTTTTTTTTTTTTTTTTTTTTTTTTTTTTTGAGATTTACAATATTAAAACTCATTAATGTTCAAAAAAAAAAAAAATACCTCACTTTTTGTTAAACATTTGTTTCAAGTACCAGAATAGTATATATGGAATTAAAGATAATTTAATCCTCTACAACTTTTTTTTTTTGCAGAAGACGTTATTTATTTTTCGAAAATTAATTTTCAATAACGCATATCTCGAAAACGGTTGGAAGTTCGACAAATAAGTATGCAATCAATTTTATACGAAATTTAAGCTTCGTTAGGAGTAGTTAGAAGATAAACAGGGGAGAAGGTCCCATTTTGGGGTTTTTCGATTATATCTCGAAAACAGTGAACTCTAGAAAAATAAGTTCAAAATAAAAATATAAGCTGATTAAATTTTCCATAAGATTAATTCTATAAATATTTTTCTAACCTCTAACCGTTTCCGAGATATACGTAATTGAAAATCGATAATTTTCGAAAAAAAAAAAAATTTACTTCACTTTTCTTAACAATTGCTTCTAGTGCCTTCCACAATGGTTTTTCAGAAAAATGATGTCAGAATCAAAGTTGTAGATCAATCAATTTTCTTTAATTTCACGCATGCTCTTCTGGCACTTGAAACTGTTTGACACAAGTAAAGTAAAAAATTGTTTTATTTTTTTTCGAAAAATATCATTACTTTTTTTAACGTATATCCCTAAAAACGTTGGATGTTCGACAAATTTGTATAGAAACAATGTTACAGGAAATTTAATAAGCTTTAGTTTTTATTTGTAACATTTGTTTCTAGAGCCCATCGTTTTCGAGATATTATCGTAGAACCCAAAAATGGTAACTTCTTTCCCCCGCTTCACCGTTAGCTCACCTCCTAGGTGCGGGGACTTTTAGTATGTTTACTTTCTATTTCTAACGAAGCTATGAAGTCAAAAATTATCGGATATTTGATGCACTCTACACCCCTCATTTCAGCACTCATTGGCTGGACTAAATTAATTATTGTATCTTTGTTCTATTAGTAGGAAATCGATCATTATTTAAATATAAAATGTTTTTTGGTTCGTCGTCATTCTGATAAAAGAGATATAAAAATTATCAATCTTTGATTGTGAGCCTCGAGTAACTATCATCTGTCTGTGTTGATAGCTGAAAAATTATCAAAAGCAATAAAACAACAAAATTTTATAGACTTCTTGACGGCAAAAACCCTGATGTTCCCAAAATAAATTTGTGCTGTGATTACAAAGAATGTACTTTTATTTAAGGAATTATGTACTTTTATTCTGGTTCTGAATTAACTATTTTTTTTTTTTTTTCAAAAAACATATTTTATTAAATATATATATATACGATTTTCCTCCCACATCATTAAAAATAAAAAAAATAAAATAAAATTTATAAAATCCTGCACCACTAAAAACCTATGGTCTTGGGTTACTACTTCGTTAAAGATCACGAGGCCAACGCTTGAGAATGTAGCAGCTTTGGTCGATATAACACTCAAGTGCAACAGATTTTTCCTAATTAAGGGTACCAACTTAATAAAAGCTAGATATTCCCAAGGAGGCTTTCTCGACCTCGAAGTAGATACTATGTCGCAAAAATAGAGAATTTTCTACCTTCAGCCGGATTCGAATTCGGCCCAGGAGTGTTATTGCCTTACCCACTGATATACCGCCCCTCTATTTATCAATAATATGTAAAATAAATAATCTTATTATTTTACGGTATAGAATAAAGAATATTAACCATACAAGGCCCCCAGTACCTTATATGGGACAACCATTGTTATCGCTTCAACAGTTATAAAAATATTAGCATGTAACCTCATGACATCTCGATAGAAACATCGGATCCAATAACCATAGCGTATAGAATGTGGGCTTAGTGTGGAATTTGAATGAGTGTTAGGTTTGTCGTTCATGTGAATTCAAAAATCTTAAAAAAAAAAAAAAAAAATTTGTAGAGTGTTAGCAATAATGACTGAAGTAAATTATAGAAGAACTGGAAAAACTACAAATCATTAACTACATCATATTTATTCTTACGTCAAAAAAAAAAAAAAAATAATAATAATAGGGTGCATAAAAAAAATGACCGTTTTATCAAATTCCAGAGTTCAAAAGTCTGTAAATATTTGAATGCTATTTATTATTTACCAATACTTAATAATCCCTTTAGAGCATTCTCTAAGCTTGTTTACTAACACTGGACTTCTTCAAAAAAAGCCTCAGTCCAGTTATTTATTTCAAAGAAGAAACATGACAGAGTCCTACCAAATTCTAGTTATTTTAATACATTACTAAATGTCTTAAAAATGTGGAAAAAAATTTCACAGCCGCTGAATCAACTAGTGAAATTATTAAATATGAAGGGGAAGGTGTCCTTGAAGAGCGCACTGCGCGGCGTTGGTTTGAAAAATTTAGAAGTGGAGATACGACGTTGGAAAGGAAGAAGGGTTCCGGGCGGCCATTAATGGATATTGATGAGGTTCTAAAGGAAGCTGTTGAGTCAAATCCGTCCACAAGTACTCGCGAACTTGCCAGAGAGTGTGGTGTGTCGAAAGATACTGTTAGTCTCTCACGAACTTACTCCTCAACAATCAGAAAAAATGTTTACAGAACTTCATGGGGTTGAACTGAACCTTCAACCTCATATATTCCAGACCTCGAACCTTCGGATTACTACTTGTTTCGATCCATGGCCCATTTTCTTCAAGGGAAAAAATTTGATAATTTTGCGGAAGTTGAAAATGCTGTCCAAGAGTTCTTTGACAGCCATCCCAAGGAATGGTATCAGCGTGGCATCGAGCGATTGGCTAGCAGATGAGTTATGACGAAAGATAACAATGGACTATACTTTGAGTATTAATTGTATTTTATATCAAAGAAATAATAATACAAATATTTGTTTCAAAAACGGTCATTTTTTTTTTTTATACACCCCATTACATCACATATATTTTTACATAGTCAAAAAAACAAATTGAGCCTTCTAGGGTAAATAGTAAAAAAGTAATGGAATACAATAAAAAAAAATAACTTAACTACATATACCATACAATATATGAATACTAAGTTTGTGGAACCCTGAACCAAGCTTAAGGGGTGAGAAAAAATTAAACAAAATTAAATTTTAAAAAATAAAAAAAGTCCCTTGATCCTTTTGGCTAAAGAAAGAATACCTTGAAATATGTTTTAGGAGTTGCCGTCTTGACCACAGAATACAGAATATAGTAGAAGCGGCAGAGACAGCAAAGCCGTACGGTCCCCGTGGCTCCAGTTCGGCCGGCTCTCCCCCCACTACCTCCACCCCGGGCTGCTCCACCTCTGGCTTATTTACAACTTTATCATCTAATATTTAGGCTTCAACTCTTACGAATTTTATTGGATTCCATCTAATTGTTCAGAAATTTATCACATTCATGCATAGGTAGGTAGTTAAAGAACGAAAATAAAACAGAATATTACCAAAAGAAAATTACTAATTTCTTAATTTTCGATCTTATTTTATTTTTATGAATATTATCATTGATATTTTTTTCAAAAAATGGTGGATTCAGACTTTAAAAAATCTCATTCTGATCGATCTTATTAATAATGAGTAATGAGAGCCATTTTCTAAAAAATGTGAAAATCTAGAAAAGAGTTTCTCCCAAGGTATTATTTTAGAAGTAACGAAAGCAAATTTTCTATTCTCTATTTAATTAGTTATTTTCTTTTTCTTCGCACAGTTTTTGTAGACTGTATTTGTAGGCACAGTTTTTCTTCTTATACCGCAAAACGTTTCGGCGTAGGTTTTAAATTTGGTTTTTCTTTTCAACCTGTATTCTTTTTTTTGTGGTTAGAAAGTGAATTTTCAGTGAAGCTTAGTGAATCAGCTGTATTTCGAAGCTGTACAGATCTTTCATCAAGTTTTTTTTTTTAGCTCGTTTATGTTTTTATTAGTGATCTCTAACATTTTTTAAATTTCTTTTTATTTGGGGACCTAATATTTTTCAACGGGTTCGCAAGCCTTTTTATTGGTCTCCTTTCCTAAAAAAAAAATCAAACATTAACATTAAACTTTTAAGTTTAAACACCTACGTATGTTGGTAAAGCAGGGGGATATATATTATATTATAATCGTGTGTCTCAAATGATCTAGGAAATAAAAAAACAGACTGAATTGAACCTTTCTTTAGATTTACTCGAAATGGAGAAGATCTGTCAAAATCGTCCTCTTTAAAATGTTTTGAACAAATAACACTTGTATTTGTTGGCCTCCATTTTTCTTGCCTCAGGGCTTGAACCCACTTATTTCGTTCCTCTTCAGCTGAAGGAAAGCTGAGGAAAAAATAAAAGGTAAAATTGGAACTGTTTACCTTTTAAAGATTTATTCAAATCTAAAACTATATTATTGATGTAAAACGTCTTCTTAAGGTTTAATGTTTAACATTTGAAACTAGTTTTCAAATAAAAATAATTTCATTAGAATTAGCAATTAATTTATCAATCCTAATAGAATAAACAGAATAGTCTGTATTCTGTGGTTACAATACCTATTATTGTTAATATAGGGGAGTTTAACAATAAAGTTAAAAAAGCTCCACAATAAACATATTTTTGCTGCGGCGAAAGGGAAGGAAGATTTGTTTCTCAATTTATTGAAAAACTAAACTGTGTACGTTTAAAATGTACCGGTGAAGGGTTATTGGAGGGTTTAAATCCTTGTTGGACTCTTTCCTAGAACATCCAAACGTGGCACAACACGACATTATTTAATCCAATTGAGAAATAAAAAACACATACACACAACAGAGACCTAAAAATTAGCAATTGTTCCAAAAAAACACGGGAAAAACAGTGGTACTGATAGGGACAGCCGGGGTTTAGGTGGTGGGGATAGCGCTCCTTGCCGGGAGCCATCTCCCCCCACCTACCCACCGCTTCTATTATATTCTGTATTCTGTGGTCTTGACCGTCGATGCTCATATGCTTTATATATTTTTTCCGCACAGCTGTCATGATTTTTATAATATGAGTTTTGTAAATTTCAAACGTGACTTTTTTTTTTCATTCGACCAATATAGCTCCTAAGTGTTTGGTCCAAGCTACAAATGTTATATGACAGAAAATATGCTCCATTTTATTTATGAAAACTATCGGCAATTGTTTGATCCTAGGAAAAAATCCTAAACTTAAAAATAGAAGTTTCAAATATGAATTTTTCAATTAAACCAATATTGCTCCAAAACGGTATAGTATAGGAATCGACGCTATTCAACCTGCCATAATAGGTCTTCAAAAATAATCAATGTTTATCTGAAAGATCATAAATTTTTGTGTAAGAAAAACCACTGCTGCCGCTCTTTAAAAAAAAAAAATGGTTTTCACAACAGTACGGGATGCGTGCTAGCATGTATATTTTAAAGGACTTTACTAATACTCTATGTACAGAGACTAATAATAAATTCAACCGGCTTTAATATGAAAAAAAAGAAATTGTGGATCGGACAAATAGATTCGGCGTTATAACCAAAAGAGTAGAACGGGTTTTCGCGAAGAAGTAGGATTGATGGCAAGTTTGCCAATCTCTACAATGTTCCCAAGGCCATAACAACGCAAAAAATGGTCCAATTTCGGTATTGTTTTTTTTTGTTTTTTTTATTTCATCTACAATCTTAATATATATATATATATATCAATTACGTATCATGTTCTTGGGGCACGCTGACACCTAAACTACTGAACCGATTTTAATCAAATTTGCACACCGTGCGCAGTTTGATCCAACAAGAAAGATAGGATAGCTTATATCTTAATTTATAGTCGCAATATTATTTGTATATTATCTGCAAGTCACAATTATCTGTTAGTTCTTTACAGTTCTAACATATGGCGATATAAGGTTATACCATATACCAGGGGTGCTCAAACTTGAACTGCTGGCGATCTACCTCAATATTTTTAGACTACTTACGATCGACTCTGAGACTGCAAGTGTGTGTGATGCAGGGTTGTCGTACATACACGATACACCCTACCTACCTAGGTAGGGTGTACCGTAACATATATAGATATTAGCTTTCTGCACAATATAGGTACATTATTTTAGTCAAGGTTTGGGTTAGGTTTAGTTAGGTTCTTCTCTACAATATCAATGAAAAAACTCATAGTTATTCAAAATTGCGAGTTTATTTGTTGTTACAAAACAAAAGAGTTACATATGGTGTTAAACTTAACTAAGGAGTGGCTTTGGATGTTGAAGCGTGGCACTGCATGTCCTCAGCATACTTTTCATAAGATGGTACGTAACCACTGAGTGCTAATCTCAAGCATGATGACATATGATCGTCAGTTAGTCGATTGCGATATTTCGACTTAATTATCTTCATTTCAGAAAATGCAGACTCGCACAAGTAAGTTGACCCGAAAAATGCCGTCAGTTGAAGGGCGATTTGCCTTACATTCGGATATTTATCTTCAGATATAAAACACCAGAAATTTGTATCAGATGCTGTAGCTTTGAGATGTATATCTGATATAATCTGCACCAACTCATAACAGAACATGAGTTCATATTAAACCGACTTGCTATTTCAGTAGCTAATTCCTCAATGTTTTTACATGAAAAAGGATAACTCATAAATGATGCTATATTTTCCAATTTACTGCAATCATAAAAACGCATTTCGAATTGTCCCAAAATATTTGATAATTCAGCCTCATACGTATCATAATTCAACTGAGGAATCCTTGCTTTCAAAGACGGAAAATGTTTCAGATCCTTTCTTTTCAGTTGATCTATCATAAGTTGCAATTTACTTTTGAATGCGTTTACTGCGCTAATCATCTCAATAATAGTTTTTCCTTTACCTTGAAGCTCCAAGTTAACGGTGTTTTAAGTGCATTGTGATGTCAGTCAAAAATGCCAAATCATTTAGCCATTTTTCGTTTTTCAAAATCTGAGTGTCATCACCTCTTTCGTCTAGAAAAGCTGTTATTTCGGGCAATAATTCTTGAAACCTTTCTAGGAATTTTCCGCGACTCAACCACCTGACGTCCGTGTGAAGAACTAAATCAGTGTGTTCAGCTGACTCCCTATCTTCCAACTGCAACTGAAAGAGCCGCCGTTGCAAGCTACGTGCACGGATGGAATTCACAATTTTTGTTGCAATGCCCATAATTTCCTTCGTGTTTAAAACTTTTGAACACAAAACTTGTTGATGTATAATGCAATGGAATGAAAAAAATGAAGGGAATTCTTCATTAGCTCGACACAATGCCACAAAACCGTTTTTGTTTCCAGTCATTGCTGGTGCTCCATCGGTTGTAATGCACACTAATTTATATATTGGTAGCTCGTAGTTTTTTACAAAATTGAAGAAAACGTCATATATCTCTTCGCCACGGGCCTTCCCCTTCAGAGGAATGATTGTCAAAAATTCTTCCTTAGCCAACATGTCATTGAATACCATCCGAATAAAAATACACAGCTGGGCAGTGTCTGTCATATCGATGGATTCGTCGAACTGTAAAGAAAAGTATGTACATTCCATGATATCATGTTTTAGTTTATCTGCGATGTCCTGACTCATGACTTCAATACGCCTTGTGACAGTCGGACGAGATAACTGAAGTTCTCTAATAGCAGACATGATTTCTGTTTTATTTTTAAAATCTCCAAATAAAGTCTCACCCGCTTCAATAAATGCTTCCTTCACCACCGATCCATCTTCAAATGGTTTCTTGTGTTTCGCCAAAATATGAGATATTTTAAATGACGCGATCGTAGCAGCTTTTGATTGTTTGGCTGGTCTTGTGAACATGGATTGTTCTTTTTTCAAACAAGATATCAAATCACTTACTTTTCGTTTTCTTAATTCACTCGGTAGCGGAAAATCCTTTTCATAGTTTTTATGAACCGTTTTATGATGCCTCTCTAAGTTACCACGCTTAGGTATTGCAATTGACGCACGACAAATAACACAAATGCACTTACCCTTCACCATACAAAAGAAAAATTCTTCCTCCCAATCCTTATTAAAATGATACGTTTTAGATTTCTTCACTGCACTCATTTTCCACTATTTAATAATAAACTTTGTATCGACGTAGGATCGCCATCAAGTTACAATTCAGAATGACTCCAATTCCTGCAGGCGCAACATTTATATCGGCGTGAACGAAAGTCTCGAATGTTCCCGTCAAACGCGCCGCCCGAAACTAGACTGTACTGTCTCTCGTCTAGAAACAACACGGCTTTTCTTTGACAAGTGCCGCGCGTTCCTTTGATAAAGCCACCTTTTGCCGCAAGCAGTGTTATTTTATTACGTAATACATTTTTTTAGTTTAGTTACCTACCTACTTATTAAAATTTTTTTTCTTCGAGATCTACCCAAAAAGCACTCGCGATCGACTAGTCGATCGCGATCGACCGTTTGAGCACCCCTGCCATATACTATAAAAGGACAAGCCATTTTTCGTTTGTGAATACTAACTGCCAAAAACTACTGAACCAATCACTACCAAATTTTGACTACATCATATTTATAGGATGGTTTGGCGATAGTAAAATCTAATGATTTTTAACTAATTCTTTATTGAAAAATGAATAATAAGTGGATAACAGTGAAGTTCAAAAATAGCGGCAATTGCCATCTACACGAAAGGTTAAAAGGCACAGTGTTACATAGTGCTGGACATTGATAAAAAAATTTACTTATTTTCAATTAAATTGTTATAAAAACAGCTATTTGGAGTGAATTATACCAAATTTTAACTAGATCATTTTTATAGTTCTAGATTTAGCAACAATAAAGAATTTAAATGTACAATGTTGAGTGTTAGAAACGGATTTTGTCACACTATCACATACTTTTATGGTTAGGAATTAAAATCCAACCAGATCATAACCATAACATTATTTCTGTCGAATGAAAATTATTACAAATCAAAATGTTATAATGCCTCAGTTGTTTAATATTGTGTGTAAAAATATGAATTTTGAACCTTTAGTTGTAAGCACTGATAATGCAGTCCATTATATGCTACAGTTTCTTAATAGTCTCTGTCCATCTGGATTTCCAACTCATATATTAAAATTGAAAATTGGATGTCTAATTATGCTTTATGTTACCTTCAAAAACCTGATCAATCTAAATTTAACCACTTTTCAGCTTTCCTTCTATAATAATTGAAGGATTTGGTGGAAGAAGGGGTTATGTAACATTTTTAAAAAATACAATCTAGTTTACTATAAAAAGACATTCATCGAAGGGTTAAAGTTGTGTAGTTACATGTACAAAAATCGACAATTACCGCTATTCTGAGCGGTTTTCTGCGATTTTGGGTACGAAGCTGACGGCTGCCGTGATAGCAAGCTTCAGATTCGGATTCAGCACCCCAAAAAATAGTAAGATCTTTTGAGAAGAAAAGTTCAGCATTTTTTTTTTTCCCTAAAAACGGCATTCTGGAACCTTATTTTGCTTGCTGCCGCCATCTTGACTGTGTTCAGAAATGGCAGCAGTGGATTTTCAACCGACTTCAAAAAAGATGAGGTTCTCAACTCGCCTGTATTTTTTTTTTTTTTTTTTGTGTGTGTATGTTACGCGATTACTCCGTCAATTCTGAATTAATGTTGATGATTTTTTTTAGATCGGTAGGGCATACTTCAGAGGTGGTCCCATTAAAATTATTTTGAAATCAACGAAGCACTTTTTAAGAAAAATCAAAAAAACCGTTAATAAGTGAGTTTTTAAACTGTTTTTTTTTTCTTAAAAATTGCTGCATTGATTTCAAAATATTTTTTATGGGACCACCTCTGAAGTATGACCAACCGATCTAAAAAAGAATCATCAAAATTGATTGAGAATTGACAGAGTAATCGCGTAACATACAAAAAAACAAATACAGATGAGTTGAGAACCTCCCTCAATTATTAATCAATTTTGATGATTCTTTTTTAGACCGGTAGGGCACACTTCAGAGGTAGTCCTATAAAAAATATTTTGAAATCAACGCAGCACTTTTTAAGAAAAATCAAAAAACCGGTTAATAAAAATCACTGATATATAACCTTACATTTTAAACATATTTATGATTATGATTATTTAAAATCTCTAAGTAACTAAATCTCCGTCCTAAAGAATAAAGAAATATCGCCACTGGTGGAAGGCGTCGTCTACTTTTAGGCACCCTCAAAAAAAAAGCTCAATTCAGTTGAAAGTTATATGATAAATTGGTACCAGGTATTTAATTTTCTTTATCAATGATTTTATATGTATGTACAAACAACATACACAAACCCATTAATGAAAAATATACGTAATGATTTCAACTCTCATTTTGTGTTCAATTTTCCCAATTACATGAAGGTAAGTGGAATGATAACCTCGATAAGTCTTTGTTCAGTAACTCGAACTATTTTTCAGGGTAGCTTGAAGATCGAAAATTGACTACATAAACAAAAATACGCTCACCACTAAAAAGTGAAAAATAAAAATAATTTTTAGAGAAAAAAACAAAACCGACTTCAAGATTAAACCTACTTACACGAACTTAACTAAAAAATAATATTTTAATTGCTTCAAAACAAAAACCGTTAAATGAAAATCAATGAAATTATCGATACTTATATACCTATTTACAATTTATGATCTGTTATTTTTGTAGTCGGTGCCAACCAAAACTAACAGAATTTGAAAAGATATGGTAATTGTAAAGATCCTCCCACTGTTTCATCACCGCCACACCGCTGTCTCCGGCCATTCGAAAGTGTATTGCAGAGGCAGGATCAAACTGCCATTCTTGGCTGGCACCGACTCCAAAAATAACTGATCATAAATTGTGAATAGGTATATAAGTATCGATAATTTCATTGATTTTCATTTAACGGTTTTTGTTTTGAAGCAATTAAAATATTATTTTTTAGTTAGGTTCGTGTAAGTAGGTTTAATTTTGAAGTCGGTTTTGTTTTTTTTTCTAAAAATTATTTTTATCTTACACAAACATTGATGATCTCCCGGATACCTATCATCACATGTTTAGAGTCGTCGGCTCCTAGACTAGTAGGTCTTAGCGAAAAATGTTATAAAACAAAAGAAACTGTCTTCAAATTTTCGAGAGCGTGTCAAAGAACAAGTAACACCCTCGCGTTTCCCAATAACGTATCACTATTGACCAACTAAGTCACGGGTAAAACATATTCAATGTTATATTATTCAAACCAAAATTTTGAACAGCCGAGAGAGATATTAGCAAGGTCGGTCAAATCCCGGTTAAAATTTTTCATTTTGTATTAGGAGAAACAGAGACAAAAGGAGCTAAATCATAACCTACCTCCTAGCCAAGATGATGCTTTTAGTATAAGAAGAGTTAAGCTCATAACTGATCTTCCTCTCCAACTAGACCAACTAGATCACCGGTAAAACATATTTCATGTTAAAAATCGTAAAATGAGATTAATAATATATATATAATGAGTAAACGTGCGCTGAATGACGTAGTGTTTTAAGCTCCGAAATTCTAATTCTAAACAAATATTCCTCTAACATAACTAAACCTTCTTCGTTGAGGACGGTTTTCTTGAGGAAGTTAAGGAAGGAAACGCTCTAAATCGGACGACAGATATAGAGATAGAGCCGATCTTAAGGTCACTATCGTAGAGAGGTCCTCTGCCTCGATGAATCGGTCTCTTTCAGGACACGCTTTGTTAAGGATCTTACTAAATCAGGACTCATACAAGATGGTCCAGTCTATTTTTGAAGGACAATCTCCACATTATATTAATGTTACAAGGTAAACTTAAAATAGCAAATCTGGATAAAACTAATCATTAACCCGTGTCAGTGTCAACTCTCTAAAGTGTTCTCACAGTGATAGTCCAGTCAATAAACATATTGTAGATTGCGTGAAATATGCGATAATTTTTTACCTCGGGGCTTCGTTAGTAGTTTGAAAATAAACATACTAAAAGTCCCCGCCCCTGGGGGGGAGCTAATGGTGAGGGGTAGGGAGAAGGTCCCATTTTTTAGTTTTTCAATTATATCTCAAAAACAGTGCACTCAAGAAAAATATGTTACAAATAAAAATTAAAGGTAAGTAAATTTCCTATAAAATTAATTCTATACATATATGTCCAACTTCAAACGTTTTTCGAGATATATATACGTTATTGAAAATCGATAATGTTCGTTAAAAAAATATATTTTTCAAATAAAATAATCATCGATTTTTAATAACGTCTATCTCGAATAACGTCGATCTAAGTTCGCCAAATATGAATAAAATCAATTTTATAGAAAATTTAATCAGCTTGAATTTTTATTTGAAACATATTTTTCTAGAGTCTACCGTTTTTGAGATATAATGAAAAACCAAAATCGAACGAAGCTGTGGAGTAAAATTATCGCATATTTCATAATAAAAATAAAGATAGACGAATTGTTCGTTTATCGCTAAAAAATAAGGTATCTGTTCGTCGACTAGGCTTTTTTCAATACGGGCTGAACTGTTTAGTGAACCAATAAATTTGTCCATATGTCTAATTTTTGTCATCCGAATGTGTATTTTTTAATTAATCATCATTATTTTTCAATAACGTCTTATCTAGAAAACTTGAAAAAGGTTAGAAGTAAATTGAGTTGAAAAACTATGAATAAAAACGAAAAGGTTCCAAAGTATAGAAAGTTAAAGTCAACTCTGAAATTAAGTTATTTTAACACATTCTTTTTCAACATCTAAAAGTTTTTGATAAATCGGAAAACAATTATGGGAACTTCTCCCCTGTTAACGTAGGAAGTAAACTAAATATGACGTTTAAATTAATTATCGCATTGTCTATACAAGTTTCATATATGTTTATTGTTTCAATATTACTATACTTTTTAATTTGATTTCTTATATAAATTTAAAATCAAAAATTAGGAAGAGAATTGTGTATTTTATTTTTGTGTCGTCCCAATAAGCCGAAATTATTTCCAGTTGCGATTAGACAATCTTAGATAATGGAATAAACTTATCGCTAATGACCTAGTTAGATGACGTACGGAGAATTTGTCGACTATTTTGAGTGCCTTCTTTCGTTCACCGAATAATTTTTTAAAGACCTCAATTCCTTTTTAAAAAAATGTTATTATTCCTTTTTAGTGAAGCCACCAAGCTTTCCGTATATCCAATAGGTGCAATTGCTGTCATCTAAATGAGTTTTTTTTTGATTGACTTCGAAGCCCTCGTTATACCGCGGGTACGTCTATAACGCGGGAGGTTTCATTTCCCCTTAACCCGCGTTATAATGAGGGTCCACTGTAATTTAGACTGAAAATTTTGAAGTTTAGTAATGTGATTCGAATACTTTTACATTTACTAGACAAGCAATTAAAACTTCCAATTGATTACTAGAGACTTATTTACATGACAATAATTAGACCTATTTAGACCTTTGGAGTTAAACATTGGGGCTCCATACTACCTTCCAAGTCATTTCGGATCCAATACTATATAAAATCCTTCGAAAAATCTTCAATGCTACTTGTCTGTTTATTTCGTTTAACGTCACTTTATGCTGCTATGGCTAATCGGACGATACTACGACAGGAGTCCTAGATTTTGCCTATCCAGGTATAATTAGGATAGGGATCTTTAACGAGTACCTGACATCGCACAGGATCGGGACCCCTATTTTACGTCCCTTCCGAAGGACGGCATAGCTAAAGATTTTTTACTCCCTTTAAAAAATCCTAAGGTCATCTGCCGGGCTGCGAACCCGCTACTTGTCACAAACAAAGACCTTAATGTTTTTATTTGTTGCTGATTCGGCCCGAATCAGATACCTATCCTTTCATAGTATATTCCATACCACGCAAATCCTCTTCGCAACTTGCTTCCCATTTCCCGACAATAGGGATCTGATAAGGTCTTTCTAAAAAGAAGATGGCGTCGGAAGCTTTTTATATAGAACATTTATTCATGTGCTAACAATGGGTAGTAACATCACTAGCAATTGTCATGTTATTATGAACACTGTAATCACATTTACTTGATGTATTTTTTTTTGTTCTTTTATAAAGTTGTTAATTTAAATACATATAATTTCGACTCCTTCGACATTTACTTGACAAACGTTCTATCCTTCCGATTAGTTACAAAAGACTCATTTACACCAATCCACTAAACCATCCAATTCTTGTCGTATCCAATCCTTAGAAAAATCCTCAACGCTCCTTACTTTGTCAAAAACAAACTTATCCACAAAGATCTTAATATTCCTTATGTCTCTGACTTAGCCCAAACCAGATACCTATTCTTCCATAGTAAACTCCGTGACCACTCAAATCCACTAGGTCCTCAACTTGCTTCCTACTCCATTCCCGATAATCCTCCGAGGTGTCTGAAAAGAAAATGGTGTAGAGATCTTTTTTAACATTGTTAACAGATTTACTTGATGTATGTTTGTACAGTTGTAAATTTCAATGAATTTAAAAATTAAAACATTTAAATTTTATGTATTAGCATTAAAGTTGAATGAATGTATTAAAAAAATTGTTTACGAACTCGAATATGAAACTCGTGGACTTCTCGTGTATAAATAAATAATTATTATTTATTTAAAAATATTATTATTTTAATATCCCAGATAACCCTCCGAGGCGCCTGAAAAGAAGATGGCCGCGGGCCCTTCTAACATAGTACTTCATTATATAGAACCTTTAGAATCAAAATAAATCCCACCAAACAACCTTTACCCTTCGTCGTAAACCTACGTCTTCCTGTCCTACAGTATCCTTTAATGATGTTGAACTAATCCCTGTTGAACAGGTCCGCTACCTAGGACTCCATCTGGACATACGTCTTACTTGGAATCCACATACAAGACTAAAACGACTAGAAATTGGACGTTGTTTTCGACTAATTCAACATTTACTTGACAAACGTTCAAACCTACCACTTAATTACAAAAGACTTATTTAAATAAAAGTAATTAGATCGATTTGGATATACGAAATTGAGCTTTGGGTCTCCACTAAGCCATTCAATTCATCCCGTATCCAATACTTACAATCCAAAATCCTTAGAAAAATCCTAAATTCCCCTAACTCGTCACAAACAAACTTGTCCACAAATATTTTAATATACCTTACGTTTCTGACATAGCTCATGCCAGATATCTATCCTTTCATAGAAAACTCCACAACCATTCAAATCCATTAGTATCACAACTCTCATTCCATTCCAGATAACCCTCCGAGGCGCCTAAAAAGAAGATGGCCTCGGGACCTTCTAATATAGTACTTCATTATATAGAACCCTTTATAAGTTGCTTTAAAAACAAGTGACGTGTCATTTTTAGAATTATCATCACATTTATTTGTTGTATTTTATTTGTATTGTATAGAGTTGTAAATTTCAATAAATAACTGTATAAAAAAATAAATAAATAGGAAACAAAAGAAAATGTTGCTTTTTGACTGACCTGCATATTTTTTGAGTAGACATACATAGATGTACAGGTTCAAATCGGTTTAAGTGTAACTTTTTGAGAAGGGAATTATTACGGGTGTTTTAATAATAGATTTGCGGGTATTGTAATATTTGTCAATTTTCCTAATAATTATGTTTGAGTGATTATTCAAATCGACTTTCTGTGTTAGCCAGGACTGATTGCGGTTTTCATTATACATCTGAAGCTCGTGATCCCTTGGTCAGTTTCCTGGATTGATGGCATCTTAAAATAGTTTTACTTGGAAATCTCTCAATTATCTTGCCTCAGGTGATGCCTGTAATATTGTTGTCGTACTTCGTACTCTTTTGTTTATTTATTTATTTTGTGGACAATTGAACGCGCAGATGCGAGTCATAAATTAAAATCTTGCTCCTAACAGGTTAGGTACATCCTCAACAACACCGTAACTTCATCTTAACCTAGTCCCGTCTGAATTCTTCCGCGGATCACTTTGTCCAGCATGTGCCTGGAATTCTCGTTCTCTACCATACTTGCTGCCTACCCTGTCCAGCGTAGTCTAGTAAGCTTGATGAATCTTAAATCGCTGTTAAGCTCACTCAGTTCTTGATTAGAACGTCTTATCTAGGATTGACGTCGTACAGTATCGTAGAACCTAAGAAGGATTTGCCTTACGAATCTGAGAAGATTACGTTTAAATTATTCATTTTTAAAAAAGGCATAACTCCCCATTATTATTTTTTATTCATTTACTTCGACATATTTCAGAGCTATCAATTGTTCCATTCTCAGGTTCTACAATCATTTATGTTATTTTTAAAATTCTATACTACAATACTATTACACTTAACAATATTTGAATTCTACCTTAGCCTGTGATATTCTCACTTGGTCATTCTAATTCACACTGACACCACTGGGTAATGTTCAATCATTGTTTGTTAATTATTTATCAACATTCTGGCCTGTTTAATATGGTTCCTATTAACATTCCAATTTCATTCTATTTGCTGTTACTGTTATTCAATTTTTTATTATTAAGTTAATGATTTTATTCCTATGTGGACTATTTATATTTTCAATCTATCTATTAATTTTGCATAGCTTGTACCTATTTTATGTGTATCTGTTTTGTAGTTTACAGCCTGGTCTATTGTTTTATTTATATAAATTGCTTCCATTATTTTTCTATTTTTTGTTTTATTCTCATGATTTAATATTGTTGCATTTTCTTAGTCAAGTTCATGTTTGAATTAGTTTGTGTGTTCGCACTGTGCAGTCTTATTATTTTTCTTTTTGTTATTTGTTCTTTTACAATCAAATCTTTGCTGGTTCACTCTTTTTATTAAATTCTTTTTTGATCCATTTTTCCATGATTTCTGTATTTCTTTATTTTATTATTATTATATAAAGCACCGTTAATTTTAAAGTTTTCATTATTTAATTTATTTATTATTTGTCTTGTTAATGTTGGGATGTATTTCACTCTGTTTTAATTTTTTTTTTTAAATTTATGTCTGATGTTTTCGGCACTGTTTCTACAGTTTTCTCATGTATACTATTATTTAGTTCTTCCTCAGTACTTTGTTTTTTATGGTAGAAGTCAGTGATTTTCAATCGTTCATTTATCTTACCTATTTTGCAGCTTATTTCGTCTGTGTTTATTCTTTTTTTGTTGTTGTTACCTATTTTAATTTCATTTTTACTTTTACTTCATTTTATTTATTATTTTTTACGTTTAAAGGACCCATCATTCATAGGCATATGTGAGGGCAATCCTAACCTTACCTAGTTGATCAAAAGCGATACGTTTTTTAAGAACGCGATGACGTTATTTGCTATTTTAAGTTTACCTTGTAACATTAATATGATGTGGAGATGGTCCTTCAAAAATAGACTGGACCATCTTGTATGAGTCCTGATTTAGTAAGATCCTTAAAAAAGCGTGTCCTGAAAGAGCCCGATTCATGGAGGCAGCGGGCTCGACCTCTCAACGGCAGTGACCCTAAGATCGGCTCCATCTCTACATCTGTCGTCCGATGTACAGCATTTCCTTCCTTCACTTCCTCACGAAAATGTTTCTGTACGAAAAACTTTAAGTTATGTATGAGGATTATTTGTTTGGTTTTTTTAGAGTTTTGGAACTTAAAACACCACGTCATTCAGCCCATGTTTAATCATTATTATAGTAATCAAGATCCTTCTGCAACATTATTTATATTTATTAGTCTCATTTCTCGATTTTTATCATGGAACGTGTTTTACCCGCCGACCTAGTTGGTCAAAAGCAATAGGTTTTTGGGCGTTACTCGTAGATAGTTTGATATTAGGCGAGTAGGAGCAGTGAAGAGCTCAACTCTACTTCTACTAAATAACACTTGGCTAGGAGGCCGGTTCTAAGGTGTAGCCTCCTTTTGACTCTGTTCTCCTAATAAAAAGAATATAACCTAAATAAAAAGAAAATTAACCTATATTTGACCAGTTTTGCTTGATCCCTCTCGGCTGTTCAAAAACTTTGTTTAAATAAAATAGTCTTTTTTTTAATTTTTATTAGTTTTTTTTTCTCTATGTACATAATTTTATATATATATATTTATTTACATTTTGGTGCCATGTACCACCACATTTGGTTAGAGGCACCATACTCAGGTTCAGAACTATAATTCCTTGTACAGGTTTGTTTCTTTTGAAAATTGAATAATGTGTTTGTGGAGATACGAGTTGTTTTCTAGTAATGTTACAATGTCTTGATTCGTCAGGCCGTTATCTTTTCTCTGCTTTTTGTATTTTTGGCATTCAATAAGAACGTGTTCTATAGTCAGGTTTACCTGACATTCGTTGAATTTTTGGGTTTGTTTGTCTTCCAATAAGTAACTGTGGGTTAATTGTGAGTGCCCAATTCTTAGCCTTGTAAAGATGACTTGTTCTTTTCTTGGTCCTGGTTCTTCTTTCCATGGTCCTGGAATTGGTCTAATTTCTTCAAGTTTGCTGTCGCTGTCGGTTCCAAGCCATCTTTCATGCCAAACTATATTGATTTGACGTTTTAAGAATAATTTTAGATCTGTTATAGGGATAGGGATTGAAGGTAATGGAAAGAGAGAACACGTTTCTTCAGCTGCTAAATCCGCTTGTTTATTAACTTCTATTCCTGAATGTCCCGGAATCCACATAAAGCTAATAATTTTGAATTTCGAAATGGATTCAATTAAGTTGGCTATTTCAGATATGTAGTTTTTACATAATGTACATAATGTGTGAATGTAATCATATGCCATCTATATTATATATTGCCCACATTTGTGGCAGATTGTAATAATTACTCAATAAAAGTTCAATAAAAAGTTCTATTTTTGACACGCTGTTGCTCAGTTGGTGTTGGTCGGATCGAAAATTTTACGACATCGTATATGTCAAAAATTTAATGGAGAAATTTTTTTTTTGTAGAACATTTGTCACTAAACTCACCGTTTGGAAGCTATATTGTTTTGAATAAAAAAAGACATGTTTGAAACAGCTATTTGTAAGTGTAGGGGCTTTTTTTGTCAACTCTGTTGGTGTTGTGCGGGTCAAAAATTCGCTTCAAGTTAACTTATTATAAATTAAATGGAAAATATTTGTTTTTAGGAGGTAAACTCTAAAATATGTTCCACTTTATGTTTTTTTTAGACGACATGTTCAAGTCATGTTCAACGACATTATTATTTTTTTTTTCTCGTTTTTTAATCCCGTGCAAGGGATCTCTCGATGCAATATCCAGCAATGGTCCATCAACATTGTAGTATTCCATCTGCCTTGGTAACGTTTCTCCATTTCTTCGGTTTTCTCTTTAAATATCTTCCTTTCGGGACAGTAATCTTAATGTGCATGTGGGAAATGAGTTTTCAATTTCAAACTCATGGGACAGCCTAATTTCGGTACTTCTGCAGCATTAATTCAAAGATAAACTTGAAATTTGATGCCTACTTCCATCAAGGACAGGCGACGCGAATACGTCGATTTTGGTCTCATAATGGTTTCCATAAATGGTGTCTTAAACGTTTCAGCAGTTTTTACATGGACAACTGTAAAATGTTGTCTAAGAACAAAATCAGCAGACATTGCTTATGTTAGACTAACTTTCAGAGTGTACTTCACGAATGTGGGTGTTTTTTACAGTTCCGTATGTTAGTTAATTTCGATTAAGTATATTCTTAGTTGTTTCTCTTAAACAAAGACCAGCTACATGACCTTTGACTCTGCTTACTAACTTGATGTCATAGATACGACACATATCGATTCGGGCTGTCCGTTACGTCAAGTGCCTCTCAATATGATTGATGCAACTACGCAGAACTACAATGATGAAACTGGAGATCGCTGTCAAAAACAATTGCGCTGAGACCAGCGTGTCAGTCATTTTTAATTAATTCTCATTTCATTTGTTTTTATTTTAAAATTGTTATAATTATCGTATGATTCACATCATTCAAAAATAAAATTACTTTTTTGTTTACCAGCAATCTAATACCACTTATGATTTATATTCAGCTGAAAAAAGAATATTCTATATGTTACAAGCTCATCGCTTGTAACATATAGAATATCAAGAAAAAATATGGGTCTTGTGTCGAATCCGGCCAAACGCAATAATCGATATCTAGTATAATTATATAAGTAACCTGCTTTGTAATTAAAACATATGTTTGTTTTTTGTTTTTTTTTTAATTTCTTAACACTGATAATCTATTTGAAATTAAAACATATGTTTTTTTTAATTTTTTAACACTAATAATCTATTTTGAATTGTAAAAAGAAGTAAATAAAACATAAATATTATTATTTTTAACCAAATAATTCTAATTTTCAATTTATTGAGGAGGATATTAAGCTACAATGTCTTTTAATGTTCAAATAAATATTACTTCGTGTCCGTTACACCTCCATTCGTCCAAAATTCTTCTCTGTAAAAAATCAACAGCATGTTTTTTATCGCAAATATCTTTTACATATTGTAATAACCCCATATTTTATTTTAAAAGCACTTGTAATAACCATAGACTAATAAACAAACCATGGAGTTATAGTACTATGGAGAGGCCCTTCCCGTATATTGTTCCGTGAGGGGCGAGACCAAAACACTAACCGGCCACGCCCACTATGCCCAACTGGCGACTTGCATTCCATTGGGCTAGGGCAATTGAAAGGGTTCGTAATAAATAAAATAAGTAAATCACTAAAGTAAACAAATCACTAAAATAAAATAACACCAGTATAAAGCCTAGGAAGCCAAAATATGAACTGATAAGAGTTTAATATACTGATAATACGGTGCACTACAAAATGGCTACCTGCCCTGGGCTGTTGAGGGGTAAGCCCCCTCCACTTGTCCATAACTCTATGAACAAAACAGAAAGGTTATTTAACCTATAATAATAAAAGGTAATTGTTCGGATCGGCGACACCAACCCCTTTTAGGGGGTTCCCCCCCCCAGAATACCTTTTATCGATTCTAACCTTGTTACGATTTATTTCGATGTTCTAGTCGCTGCTTTTAGAGGGGAAAGATTATTCTCCTACATTTACTGAGAAACTCTAAATCCCTGTTCAAAGTAATATTAACTTCTGTTTACCTTCTAATATTAAAATGAGAAATAAGGTAATAATGAAGTAGAAATAAGAAAATATCGAAATACAAGACACTAAATCAATTTTGAATTAATATTAATTTAATCAACAATTAATATACTACTGAACCACCAGTAAAGTTAATTCCTGATGAACTTTCTGTCAGAGAAGTGAAAATAACAAATTATAAATATAAAAAAAGACAGAATCCTTAAGTATTTATTTGGAATAACTCATATTTACTTAACATTTGTAGCTACATGTTCCGAAGACAATGTTCCATCATCAGGCTTCTATTTTTTTCTAAAATCTAAAACATTATACCAATAGTTCTACAATTATATAGTAATATGTCATTTAACTCTTAATCTGTGATTATTTTCACATTGTCAATTCTCAATGTTATAAGCCATTATATAATATAAGACAGAATCCTAGTTGAAAGTGATGATATTAATTTCTGCTATATTTTCTCAAGGGAAGTGGAAATAAGAAAATATGAAACCTTTGATATACTTTCTCACATTTATTTCTAAACTGATATGTTTTATTGAATTAATTATACAATCTGTCTCACTTTAGGAAAAAAAGTAATATGGATGACAAAGAATCCATTCACAAAATATGTAAACTGAAATTGAAACAACAAATAAAAATATATAAAACACCAAATTCCATGTACAAATTAATCTTCTTACGTTTTGTAACACTTTTACAAGTTGTAAATTTTATCACTTAAATTGATAGAACAAATAAAAATATGTAAAACACCAAATCCATGTACAAATTAATCTTTTTAAGTTTTGTAACACTTTTACACATAAGATAAGATGAAATAAGAAAACATGAATTGATAAAACACTTAACCCTCGTGTTGTTAACTTCTTTTCCACCTATTTACATTTAAGAAGTCTAAATATCAATATTACAAACTAAACAATACAATCCAAGTTGAAACTGTAGATGTGATTGTTTACATGTGAGGTTATAGGAATGAACTATCGAAAATGTAAACATGAAGTGAAGCGTAAGGATCGAACTGGTCGGTGTAGCGCGGGTCAAGCCAGTTTGGTGGTGTCGCCGATCCGAACAATTACCTAATAAAACATAAATGGGATATGATTAGAGTTGTTATGGTATTGAGTTTAGTTACTATCGATTATTGCGTGTGGCCGGATTTAGCACAAAACCCAAAAATATTAGTTCCTTAATGATGAAAATGTTTTAAACCGGTAGCTTAGTTGGTAAGGCACTAAAGTGCTCTGGCTCGGGGAGTTCGAGTCGAGCTGAAGACAGAAAATTTATTTCAACCCTCGATCGGCTTCGAGATTGTGCGACACAGCCTCTATAAATGGAGGGAAAAGCTGGCGGAGGAAAGTGATTTCGGTCACATTTTTCTTCACACATCCTTTGGCCTGATAACAGTACCTTCTTACCCAAGTACCATAGTATGTAAGACTGATGTCTTCAACTCATTTGATAAAATAATGTCGGTACCAAAGGAGACAAGGCAAAAACTTCAATGATCGGCGTTTACTTAAAACCATTTTTTAACATAGAACATATTTTACCGGTGACTTTCTAGGTAAAAAGCGACACGTTTTTGGGGAACGCGAGGGCATAAAGCGTGGTTTGATAGTCTCATATTAGGAGAGTAGGAGCAGTTAAGAGCTCACTATAACTATAACTCTATTGGGAGACCGGTTCTTATGAGGGAGCTCCTTTCGACTCTGTTTCTTCTAATATAAAATAAACGTTTGAAACCTCTATTTTTAAGTATAGGTGTTTCTTTGACACTTTCTATCTCAGTTGGGGTTGCTCGGATCGAAAATTGCCGATAGTTTCCGTATTAGAAATCAAATGGAAAACACTTTTGTTTGTATAAAATTTGCCGATAGTTTCCGTATTAGAAATCAAATGGAAAACACTTTTGTTTGTATAAAAATTTGTCGCTAGGACCTTTCGTTAAGGAGCTATATCTAGGGGCTTTTTTGACACATGTCCCATGATGTACTTTCTTTAGCAGACAGGATCAAAGGGGCCTTTTTCTTTTGACATAAATACGTCTTTAAATTCGCTACCATATGGGGGCAATCCAAAAAAAAAAACCTAATGATTACAAAATAGGGTGATAAAGTTTGGCGTTGTAGTTTCGAATCTATCCTCTACATCCAAAATAAATTTACATATACCATTGGCTAGCTAAAGGATCAAAGAATTAATTACGATAAGCGAGAACTCATAGTGTGAAGGGAGAAGCGCCGCAATTTTGAGGTTATTTCGCTACGTTTACAGATTTGAAATTAGTATGACTTTTGACTCTGAGAATCTACGATGGATATTCCTCTAATCCCTGTTCAACAGATCCGCTTTCGGGACTCCATTTGGACAAACGTCTCACATGGAATCCACAAACAAGACTAAACCAACAAGAAACGGTCCGTCGTTATAGATTACTCCAACATTTACAAGACAAACGCTCAAAGCTTCCTATAAATTACAAGAGACTCATTTACATGACAGTTATTAGAC
The DNA here is from genome assembly GCA_003667255.2 of Euschistus heros. Lineage (NCBI taxonomy): Eukaryota > Metazoa > Arthropoda > Insecta > Hemiptera > Pentatomidae > Euschistus > Euschistus heros. The sequence goes on along the minus strand of RCWM02000625.1, from coordinate 547,053 downwards.
CTATATGGACATACGGAGTTGAGCTTTGGGGCTCCACTAAACCATCCAATTCTTCTCGTATCCAATCCTTACAATCCAAAATCCTTCGAAAAATCCTTAATGCTCCTTACTTTGTCACCAATAAACTTATCCATAAAGGTCTTAATGTTCCATATGTTGCTGATTTAGCCCAAACCAGATACCAATCCTTTCATAGTAAACTGCACTCCCACACGAATTCATTAGTCTCCCAACTTGCTTCACATTCGATACCTGATAACCCACCGAGGCGTCTGAAAAGAAGATGGCCAAGAGACCATCTAGTTTAACCTTTATTAAAGTGCTATTAGTGAGTAGTTCTTTACAAGTGATTTACATGTCATTATAATAATTTCCTCAAATTGACTTGATGTACAGTTGTAAATATCAATAAATAGTTAAATAAAAAAAAAAAATAAAAAAAAAATAAAAAGAATCTACGATGTTCGTTTAAGTTTTATTTTTCAGTGGTCGTCAATATCTAGCGATTGTATATAAAATATTAGTTCAAAGTAGTGTCAGTGAATGTAATAAGGTGTTACTTACTAAAGCACAAAGCTTGGTCGCGCACTCAGAAGACATCTTTACTGATACAATCATCAACCGATCTGATTATTTGGCAATTAGCGAAACTTTGATGGAAAATTCCATGCCAGTGAATCTCCCTAGCTTTGAACTTAAGATTATATTGTAATGCCGCTGAGAACAGACAAATTGCTAACACATAATCGGTAGCGGTATCATCATCAAGTCGCAGAGCCGGTGGAGTCGCCATATCATAATATCAATAGCTTTACTGATTGTAATAGAGCTAACATTAGCTTTTAGAAATTTATTTTGAAAATGAAAGCCGCAACACCGGGTGATATCTAATAAACGTAACGGTCATTGGCATCTTCAAATTCCTACTCGGTTGTGTGTATATCCACCCGGGCACAGCGTTAGCAGAAATTAAACTCTTTATGGTACGGTCGCTGTTTAAATATTCCAAAAATATCGCTAAAATTATATTGTAATACCGCTAAGAACAGACAAAGACCACATAATCGGTAGTGGTAGCTTTTTTTTTTTTTTTTTTTTTTTTTTTTTTTTTTTTTTTTTTTTATTCCTATATATTCCTATATTTTTTTTCCTATATATATAAGAACAGACAAATTGCTACCACATAATCGGTAGTGGTAGCTTTTTTTTTTTTTTTTTTTTTTTTTTTTTTTTTTTTTTTTTTTTTTTTTTTTTTTTTTTTTTTTTTTTTTTTTTTTTTTTTTTTTTTTTTTTTTTTTTTTTTCCCCTGCCAAGCCTTTTCATGCATACGGGGTTTTTGGCGGCAGCGGGTTCAACATACAGGATTTATGTATGCCGCTGCCGCCAATCAAAATCTTTATTTACAATTACGGCACGCATTCAGACCGCACCTTCTTACTTTTCCTGTGGTGCGGCCCGGCCATGCATAGCACGCCTTAGCGACCGCACCCTATTTCCTGTGGTGCGGCCCGGCAATGCTTTGCACGCCTTAGCGACCGCACCTTGTTTTCCGGACGGTAGCCCGGTCCAGCCCTCCTGGTCCGCCGCATCCGTCCGGTCTACTCCGGTTCTCCCGAGGACTGCATCCGTCCGGTCCACCTGGTCCACAGCATCCGTCCGGTCCTGCACGTCCTCACAGTCTCTAGCCATCCTCCTCTTCATCCTGCTCTTCCGGTGGTTCGCCGACAGCGGGGATGAGCCTACCCAAGGTAGCGGTATCATCATCAAGTCGCAGAGCCGGCAAAACCGGTAGCAAACAAAACCGCAGCACAAAACAGCAAGCAAAAACGCAAGCAGACAAAACCGCTCATTGCCAGACTTCATGCTCAGCGAGTACAATTTGTCATATATTGAAACGTTTCCAACAACATTAGGTAATCCCTGTATTGATTAAACGTTTACCAGAAATCTCGTTGGATCTTGTATGCTTGTATCGTACTTTTCGTATCACAGACCTATGATTAATAAAGTTATATTGTAACACAATAATCATTAGTTTCCTTGCTTTTATCCTAAATACATAAATAAAAATGTTTTATTTCAAAAATATAACCCGTTACATAAACCGTGTCCATGACACAGCCACACACCGATTTTTTTTTTACTTTGACTTTGAAAAAAAAGATGTATATATTTTTGTGAAGCTATTTGAAATAAGAATAAATTTAAAACTTACAGACTTCCTACAAGTTTATTTCCAATTCGTGGATATGCAGTCTTAAAAGCTATAAAAATCTGTTTGATAATGCCAGACAAAAGTAACATCAGTGCTCATTAAGAATGAAGCTCTTTTAAAATAATCATTTGTGCTTTTGATTTCAGTTTTTAGCTCTTAACGATGTTTCTTCAGAACCAATGTTATCGTTTAGTGACCTCATTAAATTTAGATGATTACAAAAAATATCTATACACAAGAATCGGTTTTGTTGCACCTTCGTTATTCTATTATTTATTCATTTTTGAAGAAACGTGGAGAAAGGAACTCTATCCTTGGTATTTGAACGTAATCTTGCGGTTCCTCCTTCAGGATGCAATGGTCTTGTCCTTTGGTCTAATCCTCTTGAACAAAACTTCCTCGATTGTATTTATCGTTTAATCTTCAACCTTGCTACAGCTTAACTTCTGCTTTATTGCGTTTTATGCCATGTTGGTCGAAATGTTTTATGATTAAGATAAACGTAATTGATATATAATAACTAGAGTTTCGTATTAATGAGATTATTTAAATTCTTTATTTTTTTGATTTTGCGGTTTTAAAAGTAAATTTCTCATTAATTTGATCATACCATATGAAAGATGCTTAAAGTTTCAATGTTTTGTAAGATTAGCAGTTTTGTGGATAGTTTTTTTCGAAAAACGGTGAGCGTTGAAATAATGTAAGACATTGTAACTTCTCTAAATAAGTTGAAGATCACGCTGTTCTTTAGATCCTAAGTTTGTAAAATTAAAGTTTACATGTGCTCTACTCTAATAGGAAATTTAATGCTTAATCTGAAAATATGGTCGAAATCTTAAAAATATTTAAACAAAATGGAGATATTACAGATTTTATGGTAAAGTCCGTGGTTTTGTAGCGACAGAGTATGCTAGTTATAAATATTTTGGATTAATAAAATTAGTTTGGATGAGATATCATTGTACATTATCCTTTTTTTTTTTAGTGTTTTCCTTCCAGCAGTAACCCTGTTGGAAGGGATTTTATTATTTTCTGTACACACCATACTTGTACAAAGTATACAATGTACATGTAAATATTATTTGCGATTTGATTATAATTTTACATGTGTTGAAAGGTATAAAATATAAAAATAAACAAGAAAAATAAAATAAAATAAAACAAAGAATAAGAAGTTATATAACATAGATGATTTAAAATTCAATAAAAACAGCAACAAAGTTATGTAGAGAAAAGTTTATGAATATTTAGAGGTTTAGAGATATTTCATATTTATATCCTCTATTTTAATGATTGAATTTTTAAGAAATATTTGGAAATTTTCAAATGATTTGTTCATCAAACATTGACCATCCACCGGCCAATGTCCTAGTTTCTGTACTGTTTTTGTCTGTAGAATAGTTCTGTAGTCAGTTAGTAGTCTGCATTCATATATGAGGTGGTGTATATTTTGTTCTTGAGTGAAATCACAAGGACATAGGAAAGAATCTCTTATTTTAAATCGATAGAAATAACTGTTTATTGCCGCATGTCCTGTGACTCCTTGTGTAATGTAAAAGTTAGTCCATGAGTTTGATTTAATGTAGGTCCGTAAGTCTGGAATGAAGTTATGTAGATGTCTTCCCTAGTGTGTGGTGTTCCAACGTGTCTGCCACTGGTCTACTGCTTGTGTTTTTAGCATGTGTTTTAAGTGTTGTTTGGATATCATATTATATGATATAGGAAGGGTAGTATCCTTTGAAGCCTCTTTTGCAGCCTTGTCAGCCAGTTCGTTTTCTGCTATGTCAGAATGCCCTTTTACCCACTTGAAGGAAATTTGAATGTTATCGTCAGTTTGTAGATGTCTTAGAAATGATCTTATTTTTTCAATGATGGGATTGTGACAATGTCTGTTTTTTATCATGTATAGAGTACACTGACTGTCCGTTAGTATTGTAATAGTTTTATCTTTTGTCCTCAAATTTTGAAAGTATTCTAGAGATTTAAGGATGGCGAATTGTTCTGCTTGATTATTGCTACATTCTGGGCCTAATTTATACTTTATTACATCTTCTAAAATTTTGTTTTTAAAAATGAGACTAGCACACAGCCTACATATTCGCCATTCTTGCTTCCGTCAGTATATATCTCATAGTCTGTGGGGTCAGTTAAGCATTCAGTAATACAAGGAAATTCTACATGTACATAATCTATATAATGTACATTATCCTTATAAATATCTTAATCTCCTAATATAATAAACACATAATTAATATAATTTTTTTTTTAATTTTTTGAAATGTGATCAACACATCAGTTATTACGGCAAAACGTACAGAAGAAAAAAACAAAACATCGAACAATGACAAATTGAAAGTACATATACATACTATTCATAAATGATGGAGAAAGGGATTTTTATGTTATTGTAATGATAAAGGCTACCTATTTACGAAATTTTATATAATCTTCATTGTAACATTTTTCCTGCTGCCTATGCTCCCGTGGTGCCCACACGTACTCGGAATTGCGGGGGGGTGTTATTTACGCCTTTACATCAGCTATAGGTAAATATTGAATAGGTTTGAAGTAGATAATTGCATTATTTGATAAAAATTTAATTAAACAGTCCATTTTTTTTAATTCTTATTATTTACAGCTTATGTCGTCAATTGGTACATTGTACCCGGAAAAAAAATGTTATTTTTTTTTTTAATTTTCCTGCTAAGTTGTAGTTCATATTAATGTCAATTAAAAGTAGGGAAAAGAACATTAAAATTCTTTTCTGTACTCTTCAGGAGTTAACAAACAATTACACAGGTCTGCAACTAAAAAACTGCATAGAATGTTTTAACATTTTCTTATAAATTTTGACCTCCAAAATACAGGAAAAATATTCAAAAAAATGTATCACATAGGTTTTTATGTGTTTTGCAATATTATGTTTATGTTACTCAGGATGCTTTTGGGTCAGCAGGGAGGTTATACTAAATACCCATACTTCTTATGCTTGTCGGATATCAGAGCCAGAGAACAGCACTAGACTAAAAGTGATTGGCCACCCCGAGAAACTTTAAAACCTGGAGAGAAAAATTTTATCAATACTACTTTGGTACCACCAGAAAAGGTTTTGTTGCCTCCTCTCCATATCAAATTAGGGTTGATGAAACAATTTGTAAAATCGTTAGAAAAGGATGGGGAATATTTTAAATATCTATGTACAAAATTCCTAAAGGTATTAGAAGCAAAGTTGAAAGAGGGAGTTTTCACTGGCCCAGACATAAGAAAACTTTTAACCGACACCCTCTTTGTGGAAAATATGAATGAGAAGGAAAGACTAAGGATACTGACTACAAAACCATTAATCACCGGATGCTAGCTGCATATGAGGCTCAAGGCTGCAAGATGGGCTTGAAGTTCCATTTTTTACTCTCCCACATAGAAGATTTTCCTGAAAACCTGGGAGCTTACAGTGAAGAACAGGGGGAGCGTTTTAACCAGGATGTCCGTGATATCGAAAGACGGTACCAAGGGAGATGGGATGTCACTATGCTTGCAGACTACTGTTGGATGTTTAAGCGGAAAACTGAAGATGGAAATCAGAAAAGAACTCATCGAAGTATCAAGGAAAAGAAGAAAAGGTTTCATTAAGCAAACCCATTAAGATAAATACAGGACTAAGACAGGGGGATGGACTGTCACCAATGCTCTTCAATGTGGTTTTGGACAAAATTATTAAAGAACTCTGCAAGTCCAACAATGCAGGGGCAAAAATAGGTACGAAAAAAAACCACATCAAGGTTAAGTGTCTCACATATGCAGATGATCTGGCTCTGCTTGCAGAATCAGAGGAAGAGGCAGTAGGCCAAATTAACAGACTCAAAGAAATAGCTGAAAAAAAAACAGGACTACAAATAGCTTTCGAAAAAAACAGAACTGATGACCACAGATACAAACTTCAGAAAGAAAATAGTGGAAACTAAATAAGGGCCAATCAAAGTAACACAGAAATTTAAATATTAATACCTAGGGGAGATCATCTGCAATAGAGGATTGGAAAGGGAGAGCATAAAGGAAAAGATCGCTAAACTAGAGAGATTAAGCTTTGTAACAAGTAACATTTACAATAAAAAGAGCCTGTCCATAAAAGCAAAGATCAGGCACTACAATACTGTAGTAAAGCCAGTTATACTATATGGGACAGAGACCATGAACCTCCCTGACCTGGAAAGAATGCTGAAAGTAGAAAGAAAGATCCTAAGGAGAATTTACGGCCCTAGGAAAACCCAGGAAGGATACAGGTTAAGATCAAATGAGGAGATCTACAAAGGTACAAAAAACATAGAGACGGAGATAAGAATTAAGAGACTGAAGTTCTATGGACATATGGTAAGAATGCCTGAGGAAAGACTTAATAATGCTATTTTTCAGAAAATTTGTGATTACAAGAGTGCACAAGGATACATAAAACAGCTAAAAGAGGAGACAAGCAAACTGGGGATTGAGAACTGTGACTGCCTTGATAGAGAAGAATATAGAAGGAAACTACAAGGGATAGCGGTTCTTATGGACAGGAAGGAGCCGAAGGAGGGCATGGCCTGGACAGAAGAGAGTGAAATAGAGGCAATCAGAAATAATGAAGGAGATATGGATGATGAGAAGGAACAGAATTAAAAATCCATCTTCGTAATATACGCGTGGTCTCTATGGTCTTTTCGTGAAAAAAAATAAATAAATAAAAAAAAATAATCTCAAAATGAGAAGAGCTTTAATGGTATCAGAACCTAAAGAGGATAATTTTTATCAGATGTCAAGTGCTTAAATTTAACGGAAGAAGAAGCGATGGATAGAGAGGAATGGAGGAACCGGGAGGAGTTTGGTTGAAGGAAATTTCGAATAGCGAAGAAAAATCCTTTCAAAGAAGAAATTAACAATCATTGTTCTAAACGAAGTTGAGAGAAAATAGACATTTCAAACCTGATTTTTTTTTCATTCAAACCAATATAGCTCCTTAACGGTAGGCCTAGCGACACATTTTAAATAACAACAAATATTTTCCATTAAATTTTTTATTAGAAAACTACCGTCAAATTTTCGATCCCAGCAACGCTAGTGATGCTAGATCGAACACAGTTCTGTTAGTAGAACTGGTGTCAAAAAAGTCCCAACACATATAAAATTTAGGCAAAACCTGACTTTTTTTCATTTAAACCAATATAGCTCTTAAACAGCAGGTTCTAGCAAAAATGTTTTATAACAAAAAATATTCTCCATAAAATTTCTGATTAATACTTTATAACCAAATTTCAAATCCGAGCAACCCCAAAAGAGCTAGTGCGCGTCAAAATGAAATATTTTCGAGTGCGAAAAAAACGTTACACCATATAAGTTTTGACCCCCAGCCAAAAGACATATCTAACTCAAAAAAAAAAAAAAAAAAAATTAAATTTTTAAAAAAAGTTATGGTTAAAAAATATACTTAAATATATTTAAGTATATTTTAATGTAAAAAAAAAAAAATAATAATAATAATAAGTTATATTCCACAGCATTGACGTAAATGAAACAGCCATGATGTTATGTAAAACACTTAAAAGGAATATAAAAAATGCAATGTAAAAATTCAATCAAGTGTTACCATAGTAATATTTTTTTTATTAATAGAAATTTACAACTGTATTAGAAAACACATCAAGTAAATATGCGGTTATATGAGATCTAATGACATGAATACAACTTGTAGAGGAACTACCCATTGGTAGTACTCTAATGAATATTTACAAAAGAAGATCACGAAGCCATCTTCTTTTCAGACGCCTCGGAGGATCGCCAGGAATGGAATGGGAAGCTAGCTGTGCAACAAGTGGATTTGGATGAGTTTTAAGTTTATTATAAAAGGAAAGGTATCTGGTTCGTGCCAAATCAGCGACATGTAGGATATTAAGGTCATAACGGATAAGTTCATTTATGACAAAATAAGGAGCATTAAGGATTTTTCGAAGGATTTTGCATTGGAGGGATTGGATGCGGGAAGAATTCGATGGTTTAGTGGATCCCCACAATTCTATAACGTAAGCCCAAATAGGTCATCATCATATAGACAAGTTTCTTATAGTGAATCGGGAGATTTGAACGTTTGTCAAGTGCTGTACCAGTAAAAATCTACTTGCAGCTTCTTGTCTTTTCAATCTTGTATGAGGGTTCCAGGTAAGTCTCTTGTCCAGATGAAATCCAAGGTATCGTATTTGTTCCACATTAATTAGCGGTACACCATTAAAGGATACTGCAGGATAGAATGAGGTAGGTTTTCGACGGAAGGTAAAGGTTATTTGTTGGGATTTGGTAGGATTTATCTTGACTCTCCAGTTATGACACCATTCTTCAAGGGAAGTAATATGTGACTGGAGTGTCTGGAATGCAGAAAATGGATCATCATTGACTGATAACACGCTGGTGTCATCAGCAAAGGTTGTGAGGATAGTATTAGGATAAGTTGGAATATCAGCTGTATATACGGTATAAAGGATGGGACCGAGGATACTACCCTGAGGAATACCAGCGGTATGAGGAAAGAAGGTATGAGTATGTAGAATTGTGTTTTAAATTTAAATACTCTATCAGAGAGGTAGGAACGGAGGATGAGGAAATAGTAGATGGAAGGAATTGGCGAAGTTTATAAAGCAGCCCTGGATGCCATTTTGTTAAATATAAAATGACACTCAAGTACTCTTGTCCACAAATAATCTAAATATTTTATTATGAATAGCATTTCATAATTTAGTCAAGTGTTCACTATTAATAAAAACTTTGATTTTTGAGTAGAAAAAAAAAAACACGCATTCAATTATTTTCACTTGAGGTACGCATAATGGTATAAAAGGATCAATACAATTAAGATTGATGCATTAACTACTTTAATTAGAATTATTTTAATTGAAAACTAGTTTCGAATACTAAACATTCATTTTCAGGTCTGAGCAGATCTAACAAATAGAAGATATCTGTTAGATCTCTTCAGAACTGAAGAAGAATGTTTAACATTCGAAAATAGTTTTCTAATAAAATAAATCCAATAGAAGTGGCAATTAATTCAACAATAATAATTACTTTTATTTTTATTTTACAGAGAAATAAGGATCAGAAAAAAAAAATAATAATAATAATAACGAATATATCCTTAAATGTGTCCACTATTAACCTCAGTTCAATAAGGAAAAAGTTTACAAAGAATTTTAAGTAATTGCAACTATCAATGATGAATTTTCAAGAAATCTGTTTTCCTTATATAATCCACAGAATGTCATATCGTCTAAGAATTTTCGTTTTTTTCCTTTAGCACAAAAGATTAAGAATATTATTTTTATATGTTTTTTTTTTCTTGTTAAAGATCTATTATGTAACTCTGGCATCTATTCTTGTTCGGCAGAATTTTTTTTTTCCTTTAAAAAAAATTATATAAAAAACCTGACAAGTCATGAAAAACCTTTTGACTCTGGCGATGAGATAAAAAGATGACCTTTGCAGATGCTGTTTTGTTATCTGTGTAACAGCGCCTCCGAGATAGGACTTTGTACCATTCAAAGAGGCTCGTCCTGGCCTGACCTCTGCAGGGAACAATCGGAATGACGTAGGGAAGAGGCACGTTATATTCCCGTATCGACATTATAATTGCAAAATTGATCTTTGTATGCTATTAATGGCTTTAGAAATGCGTTCTATTTACTCTCTTTTATTAATTAAGATTACTTTTAAAAAGATTAAGAATTAAATAGATTATTCAATGTGAGATAAATTAGTCAATTCTATCACTTAAAAAATAAGACTAATAGTAATAAAACGTTTTTTTCAATATAAGGTCACTGTTAAAAACTAATTAGGGCATCACTCTTGTATTTTTAGCGACGCAATTCAAAAATCTGTGTTTTGAGATATCATCTTGAAAAAACTCGATTTCTCCCCGACTGGGAAAAAACAATAAATCGTGGATATGTTACAATCTACTGCGTTTCCCAAATTACATCTTAGAATTAAAAGGATCAAAATAATTAAATTAAAATTTGATGATAAATTGAAATCAACAAAGTTGAGAGAAAATAACGTTTTTAGCTATAGCGACAAATCGTCCCCACTCAACTGAAAAATTTGATATTTTGCACTTTAATTACCAAATGAACAGGCAATTAGAGAAGTTTATTGTGCATTAGTGTCAAATATATATTATTATCCTTATAACATAAAGAATGGAAAATGTGAAAATAATCACAGATTAAGAGGTAAATGACTTATTATATAATTTTAAAATTATTGGTGTAATGTTATAGATTAATGTATTTTTAAAAAAATTTAGAAGCCTGATGGAGCATTTTCTCCGATACATGTAGCTACAAATGTTAAATAAATAGGTGTTATGTCAAATAAATACTTAAGGATTCTGTCTTTTAAATAAATAAAATTTGTTATTTACACTTCTCTCACATCACAGAGTTTATCAGGAACTAACATTACAGGTGGTTTAGCATTATAATTCTGATTTAACGTAGTATTAATTCAAAATTGATTTAGTGTCTTATATTTTGATATTTTCTTATTTCCACTTCATTATTTTCTTATTTCTCATTTTAATATCAGAAGATAAACATAAGTTAATATGTTAATACTTTGAACAGGGATTTAAAGTTTCTCTGTAACTAAAGGAGAATAACCTTTCCCCTCGAAAAGTAGCGACTAAAACACCGAAATAAATCGGAAGAAGGTTAGAATCGATAAAAGATATTCTGGGCGCGCGTAGGGGTCGGCGCACAGTGGTAAAAACGCCCAATCTAGGTGGACATTAAGAAAAATTTTCATGTCAAAAGAGCATTGAATGGACTTTGTAATGTTATCAAGAGATGGTTGGCGAGATATAAACAGCAATGAGAATACGATTTAATAGATTAACACTAGTGTAAACAAACATTCTTTCCAAAAAAACAAAAACAGTTGTTCTCATATTAGTATCAAGTGCAGGGCACTTCTATTTTGCCCAACCTTTCATAGAGTGTCGTACATATAATAACGGCTTATATAATATATCAAAGGTCTATCTATTAACGTTTTATGCTGAGTGATACATATCTATAATTTTATCCTTATGGGTGTATTTAGTTGAGTTAGTTAAACATATTCAACAAGTTAATAGATTTTCGTAATTAAAATTATGTAACTTTTTTTCTCCAAAGTCCTCCGCCTTCTGGGTGGCATAGTTTTGAAATATAATATCTAAAGAATAAATAACAATTGAAATCAGACCCGTACCGACCCATAGAGCTAAGCTATTTTTTTTTTTTCAGAATAATGCCCCTCCTCAAAAGTGTCGTATTAGATGTGTGGGTGGCCGGGATGCACTGAAAAATTGTCTGAGGTCAAAAGGAATTACTGATGAGGTCACTCAGGAATTAGTTATGAAAATAGTGGATTCATTTTTAATTCATAATCGTTCTCGATGGGTCCAAAGTCGATGGAGCCGTCAAAATGTTTGAAACAAAGTTCCGATTGGCTGAAGGGAAACTTGGTAGATACCGAGGCACTTGCCCTTGGCCCAAGTAGCAGTAAATCTGGTACTACCAAAGGATTTAGAGATCTGAGGGAAAAAACAAAAAAAGTGACTAATTCAACATTTGTTGGACAATTATTTCTATGAGGTGCTGCACGCCTCAGCTAGTACGCAGCTTTATTCATCTGGCCTATATATTTTAATTTTGTCTATTAACGAAGGCAGTGCTTTGCTGCCTTCTGATCCTAATGATAAATGTTTCCCGGATGAATTGTTAAATTTACTTTCTGAGCCAACTTGCTAATAAAATAGTAAATAAAAAATAGTCTACGTTAAATTTAATATTCAAGTTATTTTTTGTTTTCACTTTATTTATTTTATCCACACTCAAATCGTGACAATAAGCAGATGTGATATGATAAATTATGTAAAATTGGCATGTCAGGGATGAGGGAAATATTCAAGTTATAATAAAAAAAAATTGAAAATTCTGTTCTATATATTACAAAAAAGTTTTATTTCTTATTACAGCTGTGTTTGCAGATCAATCATAACATCACTGAAAGTAACATTAGCACAGTTTGTTTGAGGTTAGTTTTATAGAGTTGGCTATTTTATGAATCCTTTTTGATGTTACAAGAGGCTTTTGGTGAAGAATGTCTAAGCCGATCATGCTGCCATCAGTGGTTCAAGAGGTTTAAAGAAAGCACGCCAAGTCAAATCAATTGTGAAGGTCATGCTTACGGTTTTCTTTGACTGTAAAGGTGTTGTCTACTATGAATTCCTTCCACAAGGTCAAACAATTAATCGTTTTGTTTATCTTGAAACCCTCAGAAAATTGCGTAATGCTGTGAGAAGACAGAGACCTGAGCTGTGGCAAAGTGGTGATTGGGTCCTTCACCATGACAATGCTCCTGTTCACTCTGCATTAGTTATCCCTAACTTTTGTTTAAAAAACGCAATGACGGTCATTCCTCAGCCCCCCTACTCACCTGACCTGGCTCCAGCCGACTTTTTTCTTTTCCCGAAGCTCAAGAGACACCTGAAAGGACGAAGATTTCAAACAGTTGACGAAATTAAAGAAAAAACAACGGAGCTGCTAAACACCTTTACAAAAGAAGAGTTTTCTGGGGCCTGTGATCAGTGGAAACACCGGTGGGAAAAGTGTGTAGCTTCCCAAGGGGAGTACTTCGAAGGAGACAAATTTGAATAATCTGTATGTTGTATGAATAAATGTATAAAAATTCAGTCCTGGAACTTTTTGATCACACCTCGTAAATGTTATGAACAAAATTATTCTCTAGTAAATTTCTGATCAGAAAACTATCGTCAAATTTTCGATCCGAGCAATACTAGCAGAACTAGAGCGTGCTAAAACGGGTATAATAAAAACATTACACCAAATAAAGTATAGACCCCATCCAAAAGACATTTCTATGCTAAGATGCACCAATATTATTTCGTTTCATAAATTCCTGTTAATCAAATCCTCTAACTTGCACTCCATTTGAAGGTCTTGCTTGTAACCTAAATACAACACTAAAACGAAAAGAAACTACTCCAACATTTACTAGACAAACGTTAAAAGCTTCCAATAAATTACAAAAGACTCATTTATTTATTTGAACATACTGACAAGGGGAGGACACAGTCTCTCACGGATCTTGTTGGCAATTTTTTTGGAGGTTCCTGGACAAAAAAATATTAAACACGTATTTTGCTGTTCCGACCAATGGGCCCTAGAAGGCGAGAAAAAAAAAAAAAAAAAAAAAGCATTAAATTAATTTATTTTATATCTCGAGTTTAAAAAAATGATATAAACATGATTCTTGCACCAAGATTTTTATTTTTGATTGCGGATTTAAGGAAAAATACAGCTGCTCCATAGATTTTGGTTTAGGTTAATTTAATTCTAAAAAAATGATAAGATTTTCAAGCACACTGCCTCTATAGATTTTTTTACACAAAAATTGACACCAGATTCTAATTCAGCACCCTCAATAACATTGAAAAACGTTTATACTGCGTTCAATATATTTTTTTCACAAGAACCAACATCGGAACCCTTAAATAGGAAATTTCATCCAAAAATAAAAATAGAAATCCGTAAGCTTCAAAATGTGCCTGACCAAATGGTAGGCAATTTTTGTTTAAATTGAAAACAAAAAATTAATTTTTTTATCCAAAATATAGAGTGGTAATACTCTTGTAATGTCTTTGGTTTCATTTTCCTATCTGGTTTCAAACTCAAGTTAAAAATAAATATGTTTTTCGTATTTGCGAAATTGTTTAATAGGTTTTTGTTGATCGAAATTTGCATTAATATACATCAGAAGAAAGCTGGGGCTCTCCTCTTTCCAGCGATACCAATGAATGAATTGCGTGGTAAAGTGTTAGCCATTTAAAGAAAAGTAACGAATGATCGTTTTAAAAAATGTCTTCCCCTCGAAGGAGGTCAAAAATTATATTTTTTGTTTTTATTGAATAAACGTTTTTCGATGTTTTTGAGGGTGCTGAATTAGAATCTGACGTCAATTTTTGTGTCAAAAAATCTATAGAGATAGTTTGCTTGAAAATCTAATCATTTTTTTAGAATTTAATTAACCTAACCCAAAAATCTATGGAGCGGCTGTATTTTTTCTTAAATCCGCAATCAAAACTAAAAATCTTGGTGCAAGAATCATGTCCATATCATTTTTTAAACTCCAGATATCAAATAAATTAATTTAATGGTTTTTTTTTTGGTTTTTTTTTCTCGGCTATAGGGCCCATTGGTCGGAACAGCAAAAATAAGTGTTTAATATTTTTTGACCAGAAACCTCAAAAAAAATTGCCAACAAGATCCGTGAAAGACTGAGTGTGTCCTCCCCTTCTGAGTTGAGCTTTGTGGCTCCACTAAAAATTCTTCTCATATCTAATCCTTACAATCCGAAATCCTTCTTTCGAAATTCTTCTTAAAATCCTCAAGGCTCTTTATTACCTCACAAATAAACCTTGCTGAATTAGCCCAAACCAGAAACCTATCCTTTCAAAGTGTCTTTTTTTTTTATTTTATCCATTTATCGAAATTTACAAGTGTACATAAAACATACATCGAGTAAATGTGCTAATAATGTACATACTAACATGAGAATCGCTTTTGGAGAAACTACCCAGTGGTAGCACTTCAATTTAAAAGTTCGATATGAGAAGGTCCCGAGGCCATCTTCTTTTCAGACGCCTCGGTGGGTTGTCGGAGATAAAATCTGAGAGACTAGTGGATTTGTATGGTTAAGGAGTTTATTATGAAAGGATAGGTATCTGGTTTGGACTAAATTAGCAACATATGGAACATAGAGGTGTTTATAGATTAGTTTATTTGTAACAAATTATTGAGCATTTTTTATTGCAAGGATTGGATACGAGATGAATTTGATGGTTCAGTGAAGCCTTAAAGCTTAACCTTTCAAAGTAAATTCCGTACCAACTAAAATCCACTAGTTTCCCAACTTGCTTCACACGTGATTCCGTATAATCCTCCGGGGCATCTGAAGAGAAGACGGCCAAGAGTTCTAGTGTAGAACTTTGTTGAAGTGCTAATAATGAGTAGTTCTTTACATGCCATTGTAATCACATTCCACTTATTTACTTGTAGATATTGTATACATTTGTGAATATCAATATTTCTTTTTTAAACTTTATTTATCCACACCTGTCGAAATATACATCGGCAATTTGCGAAACAATAATATTAAATAAAAAAATAAAATAAAAAAAAGTGCAAACGACATGTATGAGGTATGAGGTAGAACGATACCCAGTGGCAATCCAATATAAATAAATAATTTTAAATAAATAAATATTGATTTGGGAAAAAATTAATGGCGTTTTGGGATCTTAATGGCCGAGCGCGTTGGGGCAAGAGTCTCTGTAAAGTTGATACAGAAAGTCTTGGATTCAAATCCCACCAGGGCAGGTTGAAATTTATTTATTACCAGGCCCATTTAATGTATCTTTACCTTATCGCTCTAGCTGAAATAGTTTGATTCCCTGCAGGATAACCCACTCATCTTTCTTTTAAACAATAATAATTTTTTTTTATATTGTTTTTTTCATTTAGTGTAACTTTATAATAATTTATATGTGTTTCTTCTTCAACAAGTGATTTGTTACACATCATTTTAAATTTGTTTTTCTCTGATGGCACGCAGTAAATCGGAAAAAAATAGGTATATCTTATAACCAGTGTTATAAGGCTGCGGAAAACGCAGACAATGCGGTCGCTGAAAGAATGTAAAAAAAAAACTAGCCTCTCTGGTGTAGCGAGGAAATATCTATAACATTGATTGGGATTACAAAAAATGAAAATACACATTCATGGAGCTAAATATAAAAAAACAAAACAATAAGTACTTTTTCTAGTAAACATAATGCTACCCATCAATCAGAATATCACATAATCGATTTTTTCGCCGTTCGCGAAGGAGTTCAATTTATAGTAAAATCCAGTGCTGCCAATGCGGGTAATTTTTTTTCCCTAAATCGGGAAATGTTTGGCATCGGCGGGAATTTAACGGGTATCACCGAAAAACGGGTAATTTTCGGGTATTTTTGCTTCCTTAACTGATTGTCATATTTTTGCTATTTTTCTAAAGTACTAATGCAAAAAACATTTTTTGTAAAAAAATGTTAAACAACTGAAATTCATAAATACATTTTATTCAACATTTTCATAATTTGATAAAAAATATAAACAAAACCTTAATAAATTAGAGAAAAAATGTAATATCATATTGCTCAATGTATATAAAATCAGAAAATATAGATAAACCACAAAAAATTGATTTCATAAGAAATGTGTTAGTATAAGTTTAGGCACAGTTTTGTTTGTTTGTTTATTTCGTTTAATGCCACTTTTATGCTGCTATGGCTAATCGGACGATGCTACGGTGGGAGTCCTCAATTTTGCCTATCCAGGTATAATTAGGATAGGGATCTTTAACGAGTACCTGACATCGCACAGGCTCGAGACCCCCATTTTACGTCCCTTCCGAAGGACGGCATAGCTAAGGATTTTATACTCATTTTAAAAAAATCCTAAGGTCATCTGCTGGCCTGCGAACCCGCGATCTTGGGTTTAGTAGGTTGCTATGCTAACCACAAAACCACAGGTGACCCCAGGCACAGTTTTTACACAGCAGAGCTGAACATAGATTGCAAAAAAAAAATATACACACGATGGATGTTTCCTAGTCTTTGGTCCTTGGACAATTATAACATCTCTTCTTATTCTTCAGAACAGCCTCATTCAGATTTCTGTTTTTTTCATTACTCCTTTTTCATAATATATTTTGAGTTTAGCATCTTAGGTTTCTGGGGATTCTAGGGTAGTCCGCTCGTCTTGACATAAGTCCTTCTAACAGGGATGTTGCAAGGGTCTTTATGAAATAAAACCTATTCATTGGAACCCTTTCATTGCTGTCCATGAATAATATAAAAGCATTATTTGCACTTTTTTTTTTTTTTTTTTTTTTTTTTTCCGTTTATCCTAACTACACACCTCATATCCTTCATAGTGACTTTAATCATCTGTATAAGCTTCTCAGGTATATTAAGACCCCTGAGGCCACTGTACAGTTTTTCATGCTGTATGCTGTCATACGCCGCTTTGAAGTCTACGAAGAGATGGTGCGTTTTTATCTTGTATTCTCGGCCCTTTTCTAAGATGGTCCGCAGACAGAAGATTTGGTCCGATGTAGATTTTCCTTTTCTGAAACCGCATTGGTACGGACCAAGTTCCCTTTCAGCATATGGCAATAGGCGTTTAAATAAAATTTGGGATAGTATCTTATATGCACATGAGAGCAACGAGATTCCCCGGTAGTTATCACATGCATATCTATCGCCCTTTTTGTGAATAGGGCATATTATTGACCTGTTCCAGTCGCTGGGCATCACCTCATCCGTCCAAATCATAAGGAGAAGGTCTTGGAGTACCTTAGTGAGTTCACTTCCACCACCTTTTAAGAGTTCCGCTGGCAGTGCATCGGCTCCAGGGGCTTTATTATTTCTGAGCTTGCTGATGGCATCCTCTATCTCATCCTCATCCGGGGGCTCGAGTTCCACTTCTTCAGTCTGGTTTATCCTGTCTTCCTCTTCCTCCTCCTCCTCCTCTACGTCTTGGTCTTCCATTCCCAGTTCCTGTTCTTCGATTCCTCCACTGTTGAGAAGATCATGGAAGTGGTTCCTCCACTCTGAAAGAACTTTGTCCTTGTCGGTGATCAAGTTACCCTCTTTATCCCTGCATGATTTTAGTTCATTTGTAAAGGGCTTCCTTTGTTTGTTGACCCGTCTGAAAAAATTCCTGCTTTCCTGATTACAGCGCAGCAGCTCAACCTTCTCCATCTCCTCTCTCTCCCTCTGTCGCTTCTTGTAGCGGTGTATCCGTTTCTCAACCTTCCTTTTCTGTCGATATTCCTCAACTGACCTCCTGGTGCTTTTTTTAATCATGGCCTCATATGAGAGGTTCTTCGTTTCTGTGGCTGCTCTACATTCTTCATCAAACCAGGTCGACCTAGGTTCTTTCTCCTGTGGTCCCAGAACTTCTTCAGCTGCCTCCATTATTGCCCTATGGCAACTTGACCAGCACTTCTGGATATCCTCAACACCATAATTTCCTTGGCGTATCTTTGAGTCAAGAACTTCAGCATAGTTACGCTGGGTCTCTGTATTCTTCAGTTTTTCCAGATTGTGCCTTCTGGGTTTCCCTGCAGCTTTCGAGTTCCTGACTGAGCATATCTTAGCTGTCAAGTGCGCTATGCTTAGAAAATGGTCTGAGTCGACATTGGCTCCTCTGAATGCTCTTACATTTCGCAGGTTGCTTCTATGCCGTCTTCCTATTAGAATATGGTCAATTTGGTTTACTACGGACCTATCAGGTGTCGTCCATGTTCCCTTATGAATATTCTTGTGTGGGTAGCAGGTACTTCCGACGACTAATCCTCTGGATGCTGCAAAATTTACGAGTCTTTGTCCATTGTCGTTGGTCACATCATGAAGACTATGTTTCCCTATCAATCGCTGGTATATATCTTCTTTCCCTAACTTAGCATTAAAATCTCCAGCAATCACTTTCATATCATACTTTGGACATGCATCTATAGTCCTTTCCAGGAGTTCATAAAAAGCATCCTTGTCCTCTTCATCAGACACCTCAGTAGGAGCATGTACACTCAGTAGGGTATAATTGTAAAACTTTCCACGCATCCTTAGCATACATATTTTTGGGCTTATTGGCCACCACCAGAAGTAGTTGAAAAAGAGGTGGTAGACACCTATTATCATTTGCCTATTATCATTTGCCTATACTTTCCCCTCACTACAAATCCAGTGCCAAATTCATGCCGGTTTTTGTGACAACTGTAGTAGATGGAGTGACGTCTTTTTTCAAGAATTCCTTGTCCAGTCCATCTCACCTCCTGGATAGCGGCAATGTCAATCTTGTACCTGTCCAGTTGTTCTAAGAGCAGTTTTAGGGCTCCGGGTCTATAGAGCGACAATACGTTCCAATATGCAAAGTTAAAGATCCTATGGGGGGTGCCGGGTCGTTTCCTTTTTAGACAGATCTGATCCGAGGCTGGTATGGGTTTCACGATAATGGATGTTTCAGGTAGTGGGGCTATCCACCCTCTCTCCGTACCCTAGTTTGCTGATGGGGCTGCCATCTCAATGCTCGCAAACCCGCATCCCCCGTCCGGGGCGGCTTCCCAGGGAAGATAGCCCTAGGGTGTGTAGTGTAGATGATCTTATGTGCAGTGTGCTGTGTTTGTGTACTGTATGTATGTAGGAGTACTGTTCCCCCAACCTGGAGGGCCAGTAGCTGATTGCGGTACAATGACCGGGCGATGGGGTCGCTACATCCCCGTAGTTAGGATAAACGGTGAACTGACAGAAGAGTTTCATGCAAGGAAGGGATTACGGCAAGGTGATGCACTGGCCTGTTTATTGTTTAATCTTGCTCTTGAGAAGGCGATAAGAGATGCGGGCTTGCGCCGAGATGAGCGATGCGGAAACATCTTTAACAGCCTCGTGCAATTGTTGGCATACGCAGATGATGTAGATATCGTGGGGCGCTCCTTCCAGTCCATGAGTGAGGCATTTCTGGCTCTGGCGAGTTCGGCCAGTAAACTTGGGCTTGAGGTAAACGAGTCCAAAACCAAATACATGGCATCAGAAGAGGTTCCGAGGCCAGGTGAGACAGTGGCAATAGGACAACACAGGTTCGAGAAGGTCTCTGAATTTAAGTACCTGGGTTCAATAGTCACTCAAGACAGCACCCCCGATGTGGAGATTAGGAAAAGGATAGCCGCCGCTAATAGATGCTACTTTGGTCTAGCAAGGCAGTTCAGAGGGAGAATACTCTCAAGAAAGACCAAGCTCTACCTCTATAAAACCTTAGTGCGCCCCGTGCTCCTGTATGGATCGGAATGTTGGACAGCATCAAAGGCAGCCGAAAAAGAACTGATGATCTTTGAAAGAAAAGTTCTCCGACGAATCTTTGGTGGGGTAAAAATCGGAGAGGAATGGAAACGCCGCACAAACCAGGAGTTGTATACGATTTTTGAAGAGGCAGACATCGTTACAACCTACAAGTTAAGGCGCTTAAGGTACGCTGGGCATATTGCCAGAATGGCTGATGGAGATATGCCAAAGGGGTTGCTGACCCAACTGATCCATGGGACAAGGAGAAAAGGAAGACCAAAGCTTAGGTGGTCGGATGGGGTCGCTGCAGATGCCAGAAGCATGTTGGGGGTGCGAAACTGGACGGCGTCAGCGCGGGACCGTGACGATTGGAGGAAACGGTTGGAGGAGGCCAAGACCTGTCACCGGGTTGTAGAGCCGTTATAAAAAAAAAAAAAAAAAAAAAAAATTTGCACTTATTTCTAACAAGACAAAAAATAAGGCTAGCGTCCATCGTCGGGTTCGTCTATTACATGAATAATTGGAGCACTTTTTATCTAGTATGTCTACTCCTCCTTTGAAGGAATTGTAATCTATTATCATATCAGTTTTTCCTGAAACCTTACTGATTAATTCAACAAACTTTAAACAAAAAATAATTTATCTTAGTAACTATTATTTATAACATTAATATTCCAAAGGTTTTAATTTTTTATGTTACTTATGGAAGCAGAAATGTTCAACTAAAAGTTTACACTTAACTTTTTATTTGGGATGATGCACTGATATTTCTCTCGATGATTATAATATTGTATTAGGATTTGAAAACCAATATGAGCATTTAAAGAAATGAAAGAAATTATTATCATTATTCTGGGATGAAGAAAATTCTTTAAGAATAACTTAAGTGTGTAACATAATTGTGCTATTGTCTGGCTTCAATTAATCTTTTTGTTTAGTGTTCAGCCTTGGCAATTGAAAACAGTGATTAGATTATTTTCCTATCATGAACACATGTCTTCAACATTACAGTTTGTTGAGCAAAAATTGATTTTTAAAGAGAATGTTATAAGGCTGATTCTTAAACTACAGGCAAATTTGTTTTTTTTAGAGTCATAATGGTGCGTCAAAAAATGTCTGATGCAAAGAAACGAGAGGCGGCTATGGGTTAAACTGAAATTTCAGAAAAAGTAAAGTGATTTATGTGTTGCTGCACCAACTATAATCCTCACAGGTTGCCTCCAGGAAATATCAAATGTTTGCAGCAAGATTTATCAACACTTAAATTTAGAATTTAGGAAGCTAGAAATCTGTCTGTAGTTTGAGAATCACCCATAAATTCTATAACAATAACTGTTGATCTAGTCATACAAGTATAATTAGTTGCAACTCTGGATAATGAAAAATGATGTGATAGAAAAAAGGGGTAGGCAGTGAGGTAAATGAAAATACATTTACAATAATCAAAAAAGAAAAAAATTATAAAAATAAAATTATTTCACTTACGACAGCCACAACCTAAAGACCCTTGGTCTGAGCAACTGGAAGAGAACAGCTGAAGACAAATAAATGGAGGGGAATCGTGGAAGAGTAGAAGGGTCTACATTTTTTTTTTTTTTTTTTTTCAATTTTAGCCGTCTAGAGACCGTGTTAAACAACCACTACGATGTACATTTATTCTATTGCGTTCAACCGCTTTCCTTTTCTGCTAATATGTCTTCATCCTCTGTCTATGATGTTCCCTTCAGCCCTCTGTCCACACTGCTCCTCCAATTCTTCTTTTCTTCATTCCAAATCTCTCAAAGCACTGAATTTTGTCTCTCATCAGGTCTCTGTTTTTTACATCTCCAATACCCATCTCCACTAAGTCTGCTTTGACTTCTTTGAACCATGTTATTTGGGTTTTGGGGTTTTTGTTCATTGTTCATTCTTTTCAAATGGGCATAGAAGCTTACTCTTCTCTTCCTCATAGTATCTCCCACTTCTCTATTACTTCTAAGCTTCCTAGTCCCATTTTTGAACCTCGGCCCAAATACTCTTCCCATGATTTTTCGCTCCTTCTTTGCTATAGCTTCCATTTGCTTGTTGGTGTTTATTGCCCAACATTCAGATAAATACAGACACTCTGTTGTTGATGTTTATTAAAAGATTTTGTGATTTGTTGGTTTTTATATTCCTTCTGGAAACAAATTATAAATAAGACTTATGAAATAGTTGAGTTCTCCAAAGAGTTTTGTTTCTCTTTTTGTACCATTATTCAATCAAATCACAATTTTGCTAGGTTATTAAACTTAAAATAAATGAGGCACAAGAATTCCACATCCAGCCAAGTCCATTTTTGAAAATTTTCACAGGTAATCAATAAAAGTAAAGGTTTGGCAGAATTATGATGAGCCACTATTTTTTGTATGGCCGTTTTCAATGGGAGAAAACCAAAATATAATCAAATAAAAATATTATTAAAAAAAAAATCTGGATGGTCTTAGCTGGTTTTAGAATTCTGTGCCTCAATTATATATTATCTAAATTCTCAAATAATAATCTTATCATAACTGAAGGTTACATAACATTCTCTAAATTAGATAAATATATATATATATATAAAATTTTAATGAACAGATACAGATAAATTATTGATTATCAAATTACTTTGAAAAATTACATAATAATACAGCATAATAATAATTTTTTTACTTCTATTAGTTTCTAATTATATCATTCTCACACCTTGCCACTTATTAACGGATTCTCAGGATTTTTATTATTTAAAATTTATTATAAATTGCTATTCCTTTCATTTATAGACTGCTTATATAAATAAATCAAAAAACACAATTAACACTCTAATTATATAATACTATCTGAATAAAATATAAAAAACAATTTTATATTTACTAAATAAATGTTTTTGTAACAAATAAATAAATATTTACAATTCACACTAAAAGGTTTAAATAACATGTATCCCAAACATCCAGTCATCTTAAAAATCCACTACTTCCTCAGTATACTGCAAAATTTGGGAAAGTCGGTCGACTTTATCTGGGTACCAAGTCACATTGGAATTATTGGCAACGAACTTGCAGACACAGCAGCGAAGCAAGCACTTACACTCCCAGGTCGTGGCATTGCTATTCTAACACCTCAGGAAATGAGCCATCCCCTCAAAATTAAAATAATTGAAAATTGGCAATGCACGTGGAACGAAAGCCCACCAAACAAGCTGAAAACAATAAAAAAGTCAGTAAATCCTTGGGTCACATCAAGTCGTCTAAATCGCAGAGAGGAGGTTGTCATGACCAGATTGAGAATAGGCCATACAAAGTTAACCCATTTACATATCATTATGAAACAACCACCACCTAAATGTCAGCATTGCAATAGCTCTTTAACAGTTAACCACATATTTCAGGAATGTTTCTTTTATCTACCAAAACTAACTAAATTAGGGCTTACAACAATTATCTCGGACGTTCTTGGCAATGACGAATCTAAAGTTAAATCAGTCTTAAATTTCCTAAAGGAAAATAAACTACTGAACAAATTTTAATTGATTTTCATAATTATTATTAAATTTCTATTTTTATTTATTTCCTATTTACTTTTATTTTATTTCCTTCTTTATTTCTTTTCGGAAATTTATTTAATTTCTTAGGGTTCGGATAGGGGCTGGGGGGAGGGGGGGGCGCTTCCTGGGGTCGGGGCGGATCGGTCCCGCTTGGTGGGAAATGCGACATGGCTGCTTGGGCTAGTTATGCTCCGAACCTTGTGAGGATTTGGACTTTTCCATGTAGAAATGTAAATGGTTTTTATCCACATCCTACTTATAAGCTTCGTATATAATTTAAATAGAAGAAAATATGTATTCATATAAATAAGCAAGCCGTGGAGCATTTCCTGCTCGGCGGGTGCGGCTCGTCTCTCCTTGGGGGTGCGCCTCTGTTCGTGGCACCCTTCCTGACCCTAATCTTCTGTGAAAATATACCTATATATATAAATACACAGGCATTGATGACCCTAGGGTTTTATGCCTATAAACCCCAACAAACAAACAAACAAACAATATTTACAATTCAATTTAATTTAATTTAATGGAGGATACGAATAAGAAAAGGTATATTAAGTTTGATAAATCTATGCATATATTATATGGTTATGAGACTAGAAATATTTTAAGAAATATAAAATCCAAAAATTTCTCTCAATTTAAATATTTTACTATTGTAAAATATCCATGTTTTTCATTTAGGCAATGTTTCTTGGCTTTTGCCACATTTTCAATGTGCTGATGAACCCAAAGTTTCTAAGCATAGCAATATTTTGCTTTCTTTTTTTTTTTTCTGCAAATTTTTTCTCTGACATCAGATCCTAAAATATTAAATTTGCTCTTATCAGTAAACAGGAACCCCTCATTTCTATATTGATAACTGAAGGTGTTTAATCTTATGTTTTCAATTGTTGTACTTACAGTGAATTTCTAGATGTAAACACAACCATTATAATTACTTTTATGCGGCACAATTTGAATTTGATTCACTAAGATTTTATTCTAATGAAGTGTTCAAAATTTTTAAGAATATTTAGAGCAATAATATGAGGATTTTAATTAATCTTTTTCACAATTTCCCTCTTCGCTCTGTTTGTTATCAGATATATACATTCACCAATCTTGGGACGGTTTTAAGTCTTATTAGGACATACAGTAAATATAACACATTTTCAAAAATTTTGAGAATTATCCAAATAATTTTTGTTCAGACTCTATTCTTTGGTAAAACAACTTCAAAAGTATATCATGGATTATTAATTTTTTTTTTTTTTTTTTTTTAACATTATCTTTTCCCTTAACTTTATAAGAAATTTTCAATTTTATTATTTTATTTTATTTTTTTTTATATTTTAAATATTTTTATTGGTAGTATAAATGGATTTATGAATCCATCGAGGTACAATAAGAAATAAATGAAATTTTTTTTTAAGAAAAACATAATTAAAAAAATAAAAAAGACCCTCAGAATATATAATGCATTAAACAATTTTTTAAAAGATAAAATGAAATCACATATAGCGGAGTATATTCATATAAATTTTTGGAACAATTTAAAAATGGATGGTAAACTTATTTATGGAGTGCAAGAAAAAAATTTTTTTTTTCAAGTGTGTGTGTGTGGGCTAATAGTGTAGCATCATTTAAAGGCAAAGATAAGAGAAATTTTGGATCCCAAGAAACCATGCACTGTGTTGCAAAAAGGTTAAAAATGTGAAAAAAACTAAACAAATATCAACTCAGAAAAGGCGAAAAACTTAAGGGCGAAAAGTAAAAAATTTAAAAAACGAATTTTTGCCTAGTGTAAATGTTTCTTAAAATGCTGAATCGAATGAGACCATACTCATTTTAAAAGTAAACGATAAACTATTATGTTCCTTATTATTTTATACGTTTTCTGTGATGCCTAAATTGAAAGAAATTAAGTACACAACTCTATTAAAAGAGTCAAGTTCTTTGAAAAAGGTTAAAGTTCATTGTTTAGTTATTTTTGGAATTAAAATGAATAAGTTTTCAATTCGTAAAAATTTATTTACATATTATTCTTTTCATTTAATTATAAATTATTATTAGGCATATAAACTGAAATATATTGTAAAACTATGATTATATTTCTTGAATCAAAATGAAGTTGTACTCTTCTGAATGGAATGAACAGTAATTAATAATTATCAATCTTATATTTACAAAGAATTATGCATATACATATTAAACAAAATCATTGATTTTGTGAAAAAAATGTCTTCCTGAAAACAATAGATCATGGATATGCCTAGCTATAATCTACTTCTTTCCCTAATTTAAATATAACTTAAAGAATCAAATTACTTAGATTAATAATTAAATTATATTAACAATCAATGATTACACTGGTCAACATTATTTTTGTTAAATGGGTAAAAATGGTTATTTCATATGTATTTTGCTATGGTAATTCCGAATATGACCAGTAAAGTTGTCCATGGGACTCAGATTTTTTTTTATTTCAAATTTTGTAAAAAAAAAAAAAAAAAAAAAAAAAAAAAAAGTGATATTTCATAGCTATGAATGTGTCTTGATTAACACTTTGACGACCAAGCCATTTCTGTTAATATTTCCCTGTGGACCAAACATTTTTTTTTTGGGTATTGTCCTTCGCTCAAAAGCTGCATTCAGCAGTTATATAACTATGTCATGCATTTTTATAATCATTAGCAACCATTTAATTATGGTGATTAGGGCAAAAATGTAGCGGGACTATGTGCCGGCCAATGTCCGTGGGGCACTGCCTGTTTTTTTTAGGGCAAAAATGTAGCTAAATCATAAAACAAACTATTTTTTCCTTTAATAGATATTTTTTTACTTCTCTATTGACATATTTTGATTTGTTTTTCATTTTCACACAAAATATTACTGCACTGTTGGAAAAAAATGTATCAACCCCTTCAAGATTAGTTTTTTTCCATAAAATGAATATGAGGATAATAAAAAACAGTACCTAGCTGTAAAAAAAAAAAATAATAATTTCCAGAAATATTGATGGAATAACATATTAGGTTTATTATTCAGCAAAAATGTGTTGTTCACCCAATCAAGTATAAAACTGTTCTTTAGGTGACTGACCTGTCAAACCCTTCCAACACCTTCTATTACCCTTTCACTATTTTCAACCCGCTTACCTCGCACCCTCCACTTTATTTAGTATGCTTATAGCTCTTGTTGCAAATAGACATTATTTACTTAGTAGTACCTTACATAAAAATGTTTCGTGGAATATCTTCCTGTACCAAGCATATCTTGGAGTTGGCAATGCAAACTGAATTGCCTTCCGATTCGATTCCACAATAGTATTGGTAGATAATTTACCAGTTTTTCCAAATCCTTAATAATTTTAATTAGATTAAAATGACTTAAAAATACGCTAAACAATAACAAATTAGCTCCTAGGAATTGTTATGGCAATAGAATAAAGGTAAGCTCAACCCAAGGTGATAATTATGTTCACAAGAACCTTAGCAATCATAATAATAAGGTAATTTGATTTTACAATCACGTAAGTATTACTGGAAAAAAATTGTTTGTGGGTTTCACTAGTGCTCCAATGTGCCCGCTGTGGTCCCCTTGGTAAGTTGCTGAGCGGGCCTATGTGCCTGCTTTGGTCGTTAAAGTGTTAATATATTCTATTTATTTTCTCTACATAAGGCTCAACACCAATACATGATAATATTGGATGAAATAGAGATAACAAATAAGTCATCTGAAATCTTAAAGCATGTTTAGCGAACAAGTTTCAACAGGCTCAGTCAAAACACTAGCCCCAGACACGAGTCCCCTCTGGACTAATCTCATCAGTTTACATCTGTGAGAGGGCCTAGTTAGGTGCCTCTATTAATTTAGTCCGAACAGAACCTCTTAGGACCATCCAAACAATTTTTTTTATGTGTGTGGTGAACTAACTTTAAAGAGTCAAAGAAGAAGCATTACTCCCTTAGTAAAAAAGGCATACAGACTTTATTTTGGGTGACAAGTTGGTGACGAGGACAAATCTTGGGCACCTTATATATTCTGTGCCTCCTGTGTTACATTGCTTTGTGGCTGGATTAACGGGCAGTCACGACATATGTCCTTTGCTGTTCCTATGGTATGGAGGGAACCTCGGGACCATTCAGCTGACTGTTATTTCTAAATCACAAAAATCACTAGAATAACAAGTAAATCTAAAAAGAATATTAAATATCTCAACTTCCTCTGAGCTATTAGGCCTGTTTCTCACAATGAAGATCTGCCAATCGCAGTGCCATCTGAAGATTGGAGTTTACACTCAGAAAACATTAGTGAGGAAAGTACACCCTTAAGCTTAAGATCAGAAACAGATGATACTGATAACCCAGATTTTTCTGTGGAGTCTTCAGAACCTCACAGAATCAATCAGTCTGAACTCAATGATCTATTTTGAGATTTTAACTTATCGAAAAATTAGGCCGAGTTGTTGGCATCTAGATTAAAAGGTTGGGACCTACTTGAGAAGGGAGTGAAAATATATACATATCACCACCAGAACAAGAACTCCATCACTTTTTCTGTGCACAAGATCATTTAATATTTTGCACAGATATTGAAGCATTAATGGGTGAATTAGGATATAATCATATTCCTAAAGAATGGAGGCTGTTCATAGATTCCTCCAAACTTAGTTTAAAAGCCATTCTCCTTCATATAGGCAATGACAAGCCCTCAATCCCTATTGCCTATGCAGCCCATATGAAAGAGACATATGACAATATGAAAATTTTACTAAATTATGAAATAATTCTTAGTTGTTGATAAATATTTTTTAAATATATTTTTCATTTTTGAAGAGAAAAGATTTGACCCGGTTGGGATTCGAACCCAAGTCTCCACTTCTTCCAAGAAGTGGAGACTTGGGTTCGAATCCCAACCGGGTCAAATCTTTTCTCTTCAAAAATAAAAAATATATTTAGAAAATTTTACTGTCTGAGATACAATACCAGAAGCATTCTTGTTATGTGTGTGGAGACCTCAAAGTCTTAGGACTTTTCTTAGGTCTTCAATCAGGTTATACAAAATTTTGTTGTTTTCTGTGTGTGTGGGGCAGCAGAGATAGCAAAAATCATTATATAAAGAATGAATTGCCCAAAAGAAATCTTGTACCAGGAGAAAAAATGTACTTTTCAAACCACTAGTAAACCCAGAAAACGTTTATCTTCCACCATTGCACATCAAACTCGGTTTGATGAAAAATTGTGTTAAAGCACTGGATAAAAGTGGCCCTGGATTTCTATATTTAAAAGCCACATTTCCTTGGATCAATGATGCAGAAATAAAAGAAGGTTTATTGTCGGTCCACAAATAAGGGAGCTTATGAAGCATCAAGACTTTGAGGAATGTTTGAATGAAGCCAAAAAATCAGCTTGGATTTCTTTTAAAAATCTTGTGAAAGAATTTCTTGTAAATAAAAAAGCAGAAAACTATAGAGAGATAGTTTCTAATCTTCTACAAAATTATATGGCTTTAGGATGTAATAAAAATACTCTAAAAATACACTTTCTTGACTCGCATTTGGATTTCTTTCTTGAAAATCTTGCGGCTGTGAGTGATAAACATGGTGAGCAATTCCATCAAAAAATATCTACTCTGGAGAAACGATACCAGGGAAATTGAAACCCAAATATGTTGGCAGACTATTGTTGGTCTTTGAAAAGAGATCTACCAGCCGCAAAATACAGCAGGAAATCATCAAAGGCTACATTTTGATTTAAATTACGGTATGGAAGCTGATTAAATACAATTTCTTATTTTAACACTATATTATTTTTATATTTTGAAATTACACAAAATCCTTGCCCCTTAGACAAAAATGCTTTTCAAATTTGGAATCAGAGCACGAAATTCCGAAAGAAACAGCTATAGTAATTCATTAAACAGACAAAAAGTTAAATTTTGTTGTCTAGTGTTATAGAAAATTAACAAAGTTGAGAGAAAATAGCAGCTTCAAACAAGACTTTTTTCATTCAAACCATTATAGGTAGGTCCTAGGGACAAATGTTATAAAACAACAAATATATTTCATTGAAATACTGATAAGGAAACTGTCATCAAATTTTTTGATCCGAGCAACACCAACAGAGATAGAAAATGTCAAAATGAATGTAAAAAAAAAGTTATAACAAAAAAGTATAGACCTATCACATATAAAAAATAATTATTAAGAGTACATTCACATGTTAAATTAGGAAATAACACTAAAAATATTGTTGAAAACATATATATATATATATATATATATATATATATATATATATATATATATATATATATATATAATTTTATTAAAAACAAAAAATTTACTTGAGATGATACTTGTAGATATAACATTAAATTCAGGTCAAGTTGACTAGTGAAATATGAATTGAAATTATCTCATCAGATACTAGGTCTCTAATGACTCTAAATGAGCAATGACCTTATGACCTTAAGAACTAAATGAATCAAATGCAGCAAGAGATTATTAAGCTAGAAGTTTATAGCATTGAGTTTCTAGCATTCCATATTTTACTGAATCTTAAATAATTTCACTCAAAACTTTATTAATTTATAAATAAACATACATCACTATCACAAATAAACCAAAAAACAATCTACTGCTATCACTCACTTAAGTGACAGGTATAAGTAGAGATGGGCATAATCGAATGACGATTATCACATCATTCGATTATTGTAATCATCGATTAATCGATTGTGGTCTGTGAGAACGAGTGATCATTCGAACTGAAGACAGCGCTTTTTTCTCTCTTGTAGGTCATTTCCTGAACTAACGAATCGTCAGAATGATACTTTACAAATAACGGTTACAAAATTAGAACGGCTACCACAAATCATTCGATTATCAGTCCGAGTGATCATTCATATTTCGAACTGAGTTCGAATGATCTTTCGATTATAAGTTCGAGTGATCGCTCGTATTGACTTCGAATGATCTTTCGATTATGAGTTTGAATGATCACTCGGTCTGACTTCGATTATCATTCGATTACGAGTTTGAATTATCGCTCGTACTGACTTTGGATGATTATTCGATTATTACTCCGAGTGATCATTCATATTTCGGACTCAGTTCGAACGATGACCTTGAATTGATATATATTCGACGTTCACTCCCTTAATATCTAAACCTTTTCTGCCGCCATCTTTCTTAGTTCATTCTGTGGTTCCTGCTTTATTTTTTATTGTTTCTTAGTGGCTTATTTTTCTACTAGGAGTTTTTGAGTTATTAATTGCTTTTTGTAACTGTATTGCTTTGTGTTACCTTATTTATTTTAGTATGTATTAAATTATTTTAGTGATTATGAATTAGTTTTGTGAATGAAGACCTCTCTGAAACATATAAAAAGATTTCTTCAAGAAATTTTAGTGTGTGACTTTTTAAAATCTTCTCATCATATTATAAAATAAGTTCACAACTAATTGGTGCAATTTATAAAAATGACAAAGACCTTTTACATCAAATATCATTTATTAGCAGGCCTAAAATATGTGTGACTGCTTTATGTAAATAACTAATAATGTAAATAGAAGTTACTAAATGAAGATGAATGTGCAATAATTGAGTATTTTTACTATTGGTGTGATATATCTAAGATGTAGGTTGTTGGTCGGGGTATGCAGTCCAGAACAAAGCAGTTAAAATTAAATTTTAATTTATAATGCCAACGTTTCGAATTGCATTGCAGGTCTTCATCAGGGCTAGAATAAAAGAAAACTACAATATACTTTTTTGTTTGTTTTCATTTATTCTAGCCCTGATGAAGACTTTCAATGCAAGTTGAAACGTCAGTATTATAAATTAAAATTTAATTTTAACTACTTTGTTCTTGACTGCCTACCCCAACCATCAATCTACTTCTTAACATGTTTTTTTGTATAATCTATAAAAGTGCTGTTGTTTTATATTTTGTGTATGTTTTTAGAACTGCTGAATGTTGAACATATGAAACTGTTCTCTTAATATAAAAAATTCCAATGGAAGTGTCCCAATTAATCAATTGTAATATGTTTTTAATATATAATGTGACTTTGGTAGAATATATTATCATCATTATGAATTTTATATTGTGTATCCTTATTTATAGTTAATTGTCTAGTATATATACTTTACTTTGTTAAATAAAAAACTGAAAAATTAGTGTGTTTCTTTCTAAAAAAAAAACTTTCCCGTTTTTAATATTTGTTTAATGAATTTTATGTTTCATAATTTACAGATATTAAACACTTAATTACTCTGTAGTCTGTACTTAAATTGAGCCTTAAGTTATAAATTTTGGACAAAAATGAGGTAACAAATGGTTTATCTTCCATAATTATTGTGCATAAAACTTCCCATGATTGGTGTCATTTATTAGCAAGGCTAAAGGAAATAATCCATTTTCCATTCTTACTATTCCTTTCATCCCTAACTTCTCAAGTAAATAAAAAAAAACTTGTAGGATTTCTAGTTTTTGTAATACCACAGATAATCCATGCAGAATCATTAAGAGATGACTCATATCTGATTGATAAAAATGAATCAGGGAATCATTGCAATTAGATTTCTATGATGAAAAGTAGTATGGTAAGGACAAAATTGGAAAGAGAAGATAGGAAAAATAATTTTTTTTTTTTTATATATAATAAAAAGGCAGAATAATATTTATTTAAAAAAAGGAAAAGTGTAATTCATATCTCTCCCTATAACAAGGTTTTTTTTTTTTTGCTCCTCCAAATAATCGATTATGAAATCATTCGATTATCTCAATCTCTCGAAACAGGATCATTCGATTATGAAAATCATCGATTATGCCCATCCCTAATCTACTGCTATCACTCACTTAAGTGATAGGTATAAGGTTATTAAAATCGATTGTTTGCTCAATTTTTTTTTGGAAAATTAGTTTGTCTTTACTCATAAGTATCCAACTATTTCAGATTACATGTTCTAAATTGAAAACTAATCTTTCAAGTAAATTGTTTTCAATTGCATTCACCCATCTTTCTGCCAGTAATTGGATTTAATGCTTACCACTCATAAGGCTTTGATGAAAAGAACTATTTACATCCGATTTTTACGTCTTAGTAATAATCAAAAAATCAGATCTTAAAAGAAGCCATTGATTTTCAAAAAATTCAGAGAGGATGGTAAACAAAACAGTTTGTTTACCACCCTCTCTGAACCCCTGATGAAGGCTTGCAATGCAAGTCGAAACGTCGGCATTATAAATTAAAATGTTATTTTGATTTTCTGTGTATCTATGACTGCCTACCCTAAGAATCTACATCTCTAAAATGTTGAATCATTGAAGTTTCGATCATTTTTCTTAGGTCAAACGAGAACGATTAGCAGGTTCATTATCGTATCGCGAAATGGCTTGGTTCTTGTTGACCAAAGTTTGGGTTACAGTAAAGGTTTAAGTCTAATGCCCGACCATCAAATACTATTGACAGTTCCTGAAAATTTCAAGTTCACCAGTTCTTGCAGTGCTAGCTGCAGAGAGGAAATAATCATTGCACCAATAAAAATTGGCCATACAATATTTACACACCTTTAATAATAACCAATAATACGAATAGTAATAATTTAATAACCAATAGTTCAGTAAAAAAAAAAAATTTTTTGAAAAAAAAACAAAACCGACTTCAAGATTAAACCTACATAAACAAACTTGAACTAAAAAATAAAACATAATATTTTAATTGCTTCGAAACAAAAACCATTAAATGACAATAAACGAAATTATCGATACTTATATACCTATTCACAATTTATGATCAGTTATTTTTAGAGTCGGTGCCAGCCAAGAAGGCAGTTTAATCTTGCCTTAGCAATACACTTTCGAATGGCCGGAGACAGTGGTGTGGCGGTGATGAAACAGTGGGAGCATCTTTACAATTACCATTTCTTTTCAAATTCTGTTTGTTTTGATTAGCACCGACTCCAAAAATAACTGATCATAAATTGTGAATAGGTATATAAGTATCGATAATTTCGTTGATTGTCATTTAATGGTTTTTGTTTCGAAGCAATTAAAATATTATTTTTTATTTTTTAGTTCAAGTTTGTTTATGTAGGTTTAATCTTGAAGTCGGTTTTTTTTTTTTTTTCTAAAAATTATATTTATTTTTTACTTTTTAGTGGTGAGTGTATTTTTGTTTATACAGTCAATTCTCGATCTTTAAGCTACCCTGAAAAATAGTTCGACTTACTGAACAAAGAATTATCGAGGTTATTATTCCACTTATCTGCATGTAAATGGGAAAATTGAACACAAAATTGTAGTTGAAATCATTACGTACATTTTCATTAATGGGAATGTTGTTTGTACATACATATAAAATCATTTATACATAAAATTACATACCCGGTACCAATTTATTATATAACTTTCAACTGAACTGCGCTTTTTTCTGAGGGTGCCTATAAATTGACTTACCGCCTTCCACCAGTGGCGATGTTTTCTTTATTCTTTAGGATAGTTGAAAGAGAACTACGCAGATTTCGGAATTCACTAGCAACAAACGACCAACTTCTTTCTCATTTCTCCACTTTGCAAATCAATTTTAACTTTTCCCTAATTGAAAGAATTTACAATACAGATGAGTTGAGAACCTCCTTTTTTTTTTTTAAGTCGGTTGATAAGGGTTTGGTGAAGAAAAAACTGCCGAACTATTATTCTCAATGGATCTTTATTTTATTTGTGGTGCTGAATCCAAATCTAAAGCTTGCTACCACATCAGCTGTCGGTTTCTTACCCATAATTGCAAAAAAGCGCCCAAAATACCGGTTATTTTCAACAAAGAAGGATTTTTCTATTTACTACTAGCTGGAAATACCCTGCTCCGCTACGGTTTAATATCATTAGGATTAAGGACAACTGAAATTAGTAAAAGTTAAGCTTAACGTTGATAATTATTATTACTTAAATAAACCTAAATAATTCCACTCTTTGAATAATGTCAATAAGTAAATTAGATAATTTTTTTTTTAAGACTTACTATGGATTTCAGGATGGGTTTTCTTATACTTCTGTACAGTCCCTCTAAGTACAGTTGGTTGATTCTCAGAATATATGTATTGTTTGTTTATTTCGTTTAACGTCACTTTATGCTGCTATGGCTAATCGGACGATGCTACGGTGGGAGTCCTAAATTTTGCCTATCCAGGTATAATTAGGATAGGGATCTTTAACGAGTACCTGACATTGCACAGGCTCGGGACCCCCATTTTACGTCCCTTCCGAAGGACGGCATAGCTAAGGATTTTTTACTCCCTTTAAAAAATCCTAAGGTCATCTGCCGGGCTGCGAACCCGCGATCTTGGGTTTAGAAGGTTGCTATGCTAACCACTACACCACAGGTGACCCTCAGAATATATGTATACAGCATATCCTTTAACTTCAGGTTGGCTTTCTTTACTTTTTTAACCACTTATCTGCTAATTTCAGGATGAGTTGTAATGTATTTCTTAACAGCTTCCCTGTTGACCTCTATATGTGCTTGAATATATTTTGCAGCCGAGTTCCTTAGTTATTTGTTGCGAACTGAATCAGCGAATCATTTCCTACGTTATTTACTTTTAGATTGATTGGTTTACTTCAATGTTGCAATAGACTCATCTGAACTGAGAAAAAGGTATATTCTAGGTTCAAGGAATGAAATTCATAAATGCTATGTACAACTTGTAAAATACAACTTGGGCCTGGTTGAGAAAAGCAGATTATCTTGTGACCGGAAAACTGAAGGAAGAGTAGTTGGGGACGAAGCTACTGGTGAATCAATGTTGGTGAGTTGCTCGTAAGGAATATGTACATCGAACTGGCTTTACATGTCATCACCAGAGAACATAAATCTTTTAATAGCTTCCCGTCACGAAACAACTCAAACTTGTAAGAGTCCACCTCTGCAGCCACCATGAGTTCACAGAAAGTACCATATTAGAAGGTTTCGACATCGATCGTATTTTTGTGTGTTTATGACTATAAGGAACTTAATTTGTGGTCAAATTGTGCGGCTTAAACATCTAACCTATTTTTTAACTTAGCTTACCTCGAAATACCATATGACAATTAATCTATTATTATTCATCCAATTAAAATTGTACTTGCATTTTTCGCGAATTAGCCGCGATCCAGGCTGATTTTTTAAAATTCCTTTCTTAGCGAGCACCTACGGCCTTAGAGGAAGCTACATATCGAATTTCATTCCAATCCGTTCGGTGGTTTCTGAGATTTCGTGTTAAATGATTGAGTGGTATTTGACAAATATATAATAGATTAAACTCCATATATGAAGTTTTAATCAAAAAGCTAAAAGTGCACAATAAACATGTTTTCGCGGAGAAGTGTGACCGCAAGTTGGCCAATTCAAACAACTTTTTTCAAGACCATAACATCGCGAAAAATTGTCCGATTTCGGAGTCGTTTTTTTCATTGCGTAGGTACTGGTTTCAGCTATAATTATTATATAAAGGTGTTCTTCAAAATAATCGGTATTTTGGGCGTTTTTGGTAACGAAGCCGATGGCTGCCGTGGTAGCAAACTTTAGATTCGGATTCAGCGCCGCAAAAAATATAAATATCCGTTGAGAATAAAAGTCCGACAGTTTTTTCTTGATAACGGCCTTTCAGGGCCTTATTTTACGTGATTAGAAAGAATTTCCTTCTAAAAGTAAAATGTATACCAACAGATAATCAATAACCCTTGTCCTTCCAATCGAAAAATACTGATAAAGTCATAAACTTTCTGTTCATCCAAGAAGAAGTCTTTCATAAAATTTAAATAATTCTTTAACTTTATTTTATTTTGACTAGTAAATGTATTTATTTATTATAAAGATCAAACAAGGGTTAATGACCATGATGCTTTACACTCAAACAAACAAACAAGCTCTAAA
Source organism: Euschistus heros (assembly GCA_003667255.2). Taxonomy (NCBI): domain Eukaryota; kingdom Metazoa; phylum Arthropoda; class Insecta; order Hemiptera; family Pentatomidae; genus Euschistus; species Euschistus heros. The sequence continues at coordinate 510,417 of RCWM02000625.1, read as the reverse complement.
TACAAAACACCTTCAAAGTGCAACCATACATTTAGCATCACTTATTTTCCCAAATCGATGCAAACGTTCCAAGTGTGACAGTATTTTGATGAATAACTGACTCCTTTTACGACGCAAATTTCACAGTCTTCGTCCGTCCTGCGTGGCTCGGTGGCCACTGAAGAAGACCTGCGAGAAAGGTCGAAACATTGGCACACATTTAAGTATTTTCAACCGACTTCAAAAAAGAGGAAGTTCTCAACTCGTCTGTATTTTTTTTTTTTTATTTTTTTTATTTTTATTTTTTTTTTTTTTTTTTTTTTTTTTTTTTTTTTTTTTTTTTTTTTTTTTTTTAATTTTTTTTTTTTTATATTATTTTTTTTTTTTTTGTATGTTACGCGATTACTCTGTCAATTCTAAATCAATTTTGATGATTCTTTTTTAGATCGGTAGCGCATACTTCAGAGGTGGTCCCATAAAAATTATTTTGAAATCAACGCAGCACTTTTTAAGAAAAAAAAAAAAAAAAACAGTTTAAAAAATCACTTATTAACGGTTTTTTTTTTTTTTTTTTCTTAAAAAGTGCTGCATTGATTTCAAAATATTTTTTATGGGACTACCTCTGAAGTATGCCCTACCGATCTAAAAAAGAATCATCAAAATTGATTCAGAATTGACAGAGTAATCGCGTAACATACAAAAAAACAAATACAGATGAGTTGATAACCTCCGTCAATTCTTAATCAATTTTGATGATTCTTTTTTAGACCGTTAGGACATACTTCAGAGGTAGTCCAATAAAAAATATTTTGAAATCAACGCAGCACTTTTTAAGAAAAATCAAAAAACCAGTTAATAAAAATCACTGTTTTATAACCTTACATTTTAAACATATTTTTATGATTATGATTAACATCTCATCCCAATAGAGCCAGATTCTATTGGACTTATTGAGTCATATTCGTTAATTAATGTTTTGTGCAGTATCTCAATCACTCTCCCCGTGTGGCTTGTGGTCTGTAATGCGGTGTTGTAATTTTGTGGATAACCCAAACGTTTGCCAGCATGTCAAACCATGGGAAGATACAAAATTTCGTTCCTCTAATCCGTCATTACTTATGTAGCGCTCTGTTAAGGCTATAGGTCTGCTCGAAATTTCGCTTATAGCCTCAGCTTCTCGCGTACCGAGTAAAATGGTCCACAAACACAAGAATATATCTTTTTCCACTACAGAGTTTAAGGGCAAGGACCGACCCGATCCATGGCTACAATCTTCACCAGGTTCTTGAGGATAAAATATGGCTCCTCAATTGGTGTTTTTGCTGGGTTTTTCAATGTCGCACCCTTCAGACAATTTCCGCACATGTTTCGTGAACATCTTTCTCGTAACGTTTAAAATCTCTAAGTAACTAAATCTCCGTCCTAAAGAATAAAGAAATATTGCCACTGGTGGAAGGCGGTGTCTACTTTTAGGCACCCTCAGAAAAAGCTCAATTCAGTGAAAATTATATGATAAATTGGTACCAGGTAATTTTCTTTATCAATGATTTTATATGTATGTACAAACAACATACACATACCCAATTAAAAAATATACGTAATGATTTCAACTCCTATTTTCCCTATTACATGAAGGTAAGTGGAATAATAACCTCGATAAGTCTTTGTTCAGTAACTCGAACTATTTTTCAGGGTAGCTTGAAGATCGAGAATTGACTATATAAACAAAAATACACTCACCACTAAAAAGTGAAAAATAAAAATAATTTTTAGAGAAAAAAAAAAAACCGACTTCAAGATTAAACCTACTTACACGAACTTAACTAAAAAATAAAAAAGATTATTTAATTGCTTCAAAACAAACTCGTTAAATGAAAATAAATGAAATTATCGATACTTATATACCTATTCACAATTTATGATCAGTTATTTTTGGAGACGGTGCCAACCAAAACTAACAGAATTTCAAAAGAAATGGTACTTGTAAAGATCCTCCCACTGTTTCATCACCGCCACACCGCTGTCTTGGGCCATTCGAAAGTGTATTGCAGAGGCAGGATCAAACTGCCATTCTTGGCTGGCACCGACTCCTGTATAACTGACCATAAATTGTGAATAGGTATATAAGTATCGATAATTTCATTGATTTTCATTTAACGGTTTTAGTTTTGAAGCAATTAAAATATTATTTTTTATTTTTTAGTTAAGTTCGTGTAAGTAGGTTTAATCTTGAAGTCGGTTTTTTTTTTTTTTTTCTAAAAATTATTTTTATTACTTGAACGTGTTGGCATCCCTGATCCCTGATCTTTTTTTTCTTTGAACAAAAATATTCTTATAATATATGTTATGAGATTTGAAATTAGCGGTTATCTTAATGCTCAAGAACGTTTATAGTTATCTGGTAAAGTAGTTTAAGAATAAACAACTAATTACTAAATAAATAAAGGAAAATATAATCCTGTTAAAAATAAATCTCTATATTTCAAGAATTTTATGCACAATTGGTTTAAATATACTGGTTAATTTTTACCTGTTTTCAGTCTTTTTCTCAATTATGATAATCAGTAATTAATAATAAACAGTGATTATATGCATAAATAAAATTATATCTTTTATTAATTGACTGATGATCCTATTCTGATAAGCCTGGAAAGGAGAGGTGGTCCTTGGGTGTCCGACCTGCAGCAGGCGAACTTAATGGCTCCAGTGAGTATGGGATTGATGGCAGTGTTGAGGAGAGCTATGCTCAGGGCGAAGAGGAAGTGGTGAGACCGAAGGAAGAAGCTGGTGTCTTCGAAAGGTCTGTCACCATCAATATATATGAGGCAGAGGACGACTGTGATTGGTAGCCACATCAGGAGTACCACTGCCATGTTCATCAGGGAGATACGCATCACCCGGATGTGCTTCTGCATCCTCTGCTGTTCCTGTCGGGTCAATGAAGAGGTCAGTACGCAGGGTGTCGACCATCGTTCTCTCGTCTCAACCATTTTCATGAAAATCCTAAAAGTGTAAACCAATTTAAAAAATATATTCATTAATTAATTAATACATATTGCAAACTGCCTCAAGGGCAGCTCAAGTAAAGAGTAATATGAATCCATTCATACAATACGTAAAATGAAACTAAAATAGAGAAAAAAAAACCTGGCTCCCTTAAGGCTAAAGAAAGAGTAACATAGAACATGGTTTAGGGGTTGCCATATTGACCGTTGGTGCTCGTATGTTTTTTTTTTTTCACTTACCTCTGATTTATTTTTCTCTAATAGATAAACGTTCAAATTAAACAACTTAATTCTGCTAACCGTCTATACAATTATGTTCTTTATTTTTTTTTTTTTTCGCTTATCCGTAGATTAAATTGTTTATTTGCTTTTTTTAAATTTGTGTTTGCATTGTGGTGGCTGGCACCGACCTCAAAAAAACTGTCGGCAGGTGTTCCGAATTAGATATATCTTAGACAAGGGTCAATCTCATAGCCTCAGCTAAAATTTAAAAAAAAATTATATTTTTAAAGTTGCTTAAATTTTTATTATTTTTGAGTTTTCTATTATAATATACCTTCTATTTATTGAATTCCCAGGTGGGGCCGATTTCTTTTTTCTATTTACCACTGTTTTGAAGCATTTTATAGAGCTTTTCATAGAAACGCTCTTGACCGTTACTCTTTCTTTAAACATTTTTTTTTTCGTATTAAAAAATTATTAATGTCCTCAAATGGATAAAACTACATAAATAAAATAATAAAATTTATTATTGATACATAAAAAATAAAAAAATTGTGATCAATTCTGGAAGAATTTTACAAAAAAACAGTTTAGTTGTTCAACTATTATATTGAATGAGATTTAATTTTTAATATTTCTTTTTAAGGCATAACTATTGTATATGTGCATGTCCATACCGACCCTCAACTGGTACGGTCGGTATGGACATGCACTTGTTACTATAAGAGGGAAATCACAGTTATCCTGAAGATGGAGCAATGTTCTCCGAAACTTTTTTTTTTTATTTCTCTTTTTTTCTTTTTTTTTTTTTTTTTTTTTTTCTTTTTTTTTTTTTTTTCTTTTTTTTCTTTTTTTTTTTTTTTTCTTTCTTCTTTTTTTTTTTTTTTTTCTTTTTTTCTTTTTTTTTTTTTTTTTTTTTTTTTTTTTTTTTTTTTTTTTTTTTTTTTTTTTTTTTTTTTTTTTTTTCTTTTTTTTTTTTTTTTTTTTTTTTTTTTTTTCGTTTTTTTTTTTTTTTCGTTTTTTTTTTTTTCCCCTACCTTACCTTTTCAGGCATACGGGGTTTTGACGGCAGCGGTTTCAACATGTACTCCGAAACATGTTGAAGAAAATAAAAGATAAATAGGAGTTATGCCTTAAAAAGAAATATTAAGGTTTTGTTATTTTGAAACCCCCCCCAAAAAAAATTAAAATTAAGTCAGTGATGTTTCTGCCTTATAAAAGTGTTGGTAAATAGGTATATAGCCCAAATATAAAATTTTACGAAATTCGATTAAGTCGTTTGTAAGTATGAATCCCCCCCCCAAAAAAAGAAACTTAAATTAATGATGTTTCACCCTTATGAAAGTGTTAGGAAATAGGTTTATAACTCTGATATAAAATTTGACGAAAATCGGTTGAGTTGTTTCGAAGTCCGATTCCGCTCCCCCTCAACCCCCCGCCCAAAAAGGAACTCAATTCAGTGATGTTTCATACGTATAAAAGTGTGTTGGTACATTAATATGTAACAATTTAAAATTAAAAAAAAAAATTGGTGTGACGGTCGTGAGTGTGACGGTCGTGAGGAACCTCCCTTAAATTAATGTTAATTGCAACACCAAAACCTTACCTAAACGGCTAGTTTGACTAATCAGTTGTATACATCTACAAATAATCAAATATGGAGTCCAGGAGCTTTTTAAAAAATACGAATCATTTTAAAAACGCGTGACGGTCGTGAGTATGAAAAAGTACGAGGAAGAAAACTTACCCTGTATTGATGCAAATCATAGAAAATACACCAAAAAATGTCTTCCAAACACATCACTTATGAAGATAACCTCACGAATTACTCTGTAGATAGCAATAATTAGCACTAGCTTATTCTTGTAGAGAATATTTAAATAACTATTTAGTGTGACGGTCGTGAGGCCAAACCGAGGGACAAAAAGAAAACGGAATTTTCAGTTTCCCTTTATAGTTTAAAAATGTTTAAAAGCATGATAATTTAGTCTTCAATATATGGTCTCATACTCCAGAAAATAAAAACATAAGTTTTCTAAAGATAAATACTTAAATAACTTTCTTGAAATCTCATACTATAGCTAGGGACAAGTGAAAGTTATGAGTTTATAAGCCTTTTTGTAGCTATAGAAAAATAACAAAAATATTTTTCGAAACTAGGCTGCATGCACCAACTTTAAGGGGTCGGTGTACGTTCAAATCCACCAAAAATATTGATTTGGAAGTTTTAGTTCCATCTTAAGTCCAGCAGGACAGTGAAAAATCACTGCCATGAGAATGACCCACAAATCCGCTTTTGAATTTCGTTTTCCATTTCCGTAATTTCTAAAAAATACTATTTTTTTTCTTTTGAGTTCATTGGCTGTTTATAATCTTGTATACCTATCTACCAATTTGAAGTCGGTTTAATTTTTTTAAATTACTTTTATAACTATACAAAAACCTACCTATATTTTCTTAATTTACCCATATCTCTGAAACTACTGGACCGATTTTAATAAAAACCATAAACTGTTCCCTATGTTGAAGTGTACCAAACTTAAATCAAAAAGAATCATCTCGATATTACTTTTAGTTTTCGAGAAATTCTTGGACAAACAAACATACATACTGTAGCGGTAGCTACTAAACATAACAAATATTAGTTTTACTAATTCTTTTCTTTTTTGTCTTTAACGGACTACTTTTATGTGTTGCGATGGTAACCAGTTTTGTATATAATTATTAATAATGTTTTAATTGTAACCTTCTCAGTTTGGTAGTTATCATTATAAAATAAAGTATTTTTATTTTGTGTTAAATTTTGAACACGTAGTTTTTATTTTTTGTCGAAAACTTCTGGTTTACCTTAAAAATAATCATTCTCGACAATACAAACATACACTTACGAAATTAAGCACACTTGCTTGGAAATCTAAATGGATCGTCATACTATAATTTGATCCCATTCCAGCATTATTACATACATACCTGTCGAATTGATAACCTCCTTTTTTTTTTAAGTCGGCTAATAACTTTTTTTTTTTTATTGAAATATATGTACAATCTGCCTCAATTAAGGGCAATAGGTAACAGTGCTAAAGATGTATTCATTCATACAATATATACAAGTGCTCATACACACAAAATAATGATAATAAAAGATAAAAATAAAAGCAAGTAATAATTATAAAAATAAAACTAATAATTCAATTATCAAGAATAAAATGAAAAAAATAAGAATTAAGTAACAAAAATATAATATATATATAAACAAATAAATAATAATAATAATAAAAAATAAAAAAAAAATAAGATACATTCTTACTATATGTACAAAACAGACACACTCAGCCTGGGAACCACGAATTGAGCCTGTTCCCCGACTTATTGGGGGTCTAGGCCAGACCCGAGAGATCCCAGCGCTGCTCTCTCAGCTGCATCACTGGTAATATCCAGTGGAGGCTGAGTGGGAGCGCTATAGCCACATATGCTCTGGACATGAGTGGAGAAGCTGGTCAGTACCAGGACTCCAGCATGACATTATATTACAAAAGGTCTCGGGGCCATTGCCGTTTCAACCTTCTGGGAGGGTTATAGGGATGGTTAAGACTGGATAGGGATTGGGCTAGAGGATTGGGATGATGGGATAGATTTTGATGAAATTTCGAGAATTTTGAAGGAATGAGATCTAGGACAAAAGGTATTTTTAGGTCATTGTGTAGGGTTTTGTTTGTAACATAATAAGGTGCATTGACAATTGTTCGGAGGACTTTGGATTGGAAAGTTTGGATGCGTTTGATATTGGATTGTTTTGTGTTGTCCCCCACAGTTCAAGTCCGTAGGTCCATATTGGTTTTAAGATTGTTTCGTATATTAGGAGTTTGTTGTCGACTGAAAGAAGAGAGTTCCTGCTTAGTAGTCTGTAAAGTTGGCTGAATCTCCTATTGAGTTCATGTCTTTTGAGTCTAGTATGAGGGTTCCAAGTTAGTCTTTTGTCAAGATGAAAGCCAAGGTAGCGTACTGTCTCGGATATAGGTATAGGAATATTATTGAAACGGATGGGTGGACAGGATTTGCGGCGAAGGGTAAAAGTTATATGACTGCATTTGGCTTCATTAATTTTTATTCTCCACTTGCTGCACCAAGCTTCAATCTGTAGAAGATGTCTTTGGAGGTTGAGGGAAGCAAGTTTAGGATCTGGATGGGATGATAGGATAGCAGTATCATCTGCAAATGTGGCTAAAAAGGTATTAGGATTGGTTGGTATATCGGCAGTGAAGAGATTATAGAGGACGGGACCTAGGACGCTACCTTGTGGCACTCCGGCATCGATAGGATAACAGTTGGAGAACTCTGAGCCACAGCGGACTCGAAAGGAACGATTTGAGAGATAGGATCGCAGGACTAGGTATAGGGATTGGGGGTAAATGGGTCTTGAGCTTGAAGAGCAAACCCTGGTGCCACACCCGGTCGAAAGCTTGCGCTACATCCAGAAATGCACCAGTGCTATACTGCTTGTTTTCAAGGGCAGAGGATATATGATCAACAACACGAAGGCCTTGTTGAACAGTGGAGTGACCAGACCGGAATCCAAATTGATGGGAAGGGATGCTTTGGGATTCGAGTATGGGTAGGATACGTTTTAGAAGGATTTTTTCAAAGATTTTTGAAAGGATGGGAAGTAGACTTATAGGTCTATATGATGAGGTTTTGTTGGGAGGTTTACCTGGTTTTAGGAAAAGAATGATGATGGAGTGTTTCCATATCAGAGGAAAGTGGGTCGTGCGAAGTATACAGTTGTATATGTAAGTAAGGAAGAGGATCGCTTTTTGAGGGAGTTGTCGGAGGATTTGGGTGGTAATCAGATCATATCCAGGTGATTCCTAGTGAATCACTTTCTTTCCTTTCCTAGTGAAAAGGAATTTGACCTCAGAGGGGTTGACTGCTTTAGGAGGTAAGGAGAGAGGAATTGGTGAAGTGAGGAATTGTTGAACATTAGTAGTGTGGGAGGGGATTTGTTCGGAATGGGGAATAAATGTGCTGGAGAGGTGCTTGGCAAATTCTTCTGCTCTGTTCTCGTCTGAGGCAGCCCAGGATCCATCTTCACGTCGGAGAGGATGGGAAATATTTTGGTATTTGAGGATTTTTTTGGTTGCATTCCAGAGAGAATTGTCTGAGGTAGAGAGGGAGGAAAGATAGGAGTTGTAGGATTGGGATCTAAAGGAAGCCAATTTCTTTTTAACTAATTTGGTGTAGTGGTTATATGTTCTCCGATCGTCAGGATGCCTGGTTATTTGCCATAAGGATCTAGAATGACGTTTGGTTTGGATAAGGTCTATTAGTTCTTGTGGTAAAGGATTTTTATTACGATTGATATAGGATGGTTGAGGAAAAGATGCATTCCAAGCTGCTTGTTGAATTAAATTCGTAAAGGAGTTGGCTGCATCATCTAGTTCTTGGGATGTTTTCAAGGATACTCTGAGGTCTATGGAATCAGTTAATATTTGTCGGAAAAGGTTCCAGTTTATTGGGCCTCTAATAAATAATGGGGGAGGAAGTTTGGGTATCGGTGATAAGGATAAGGTAAGGATTAAAGGACTGTGATCAGAGGAGAGGTTGTCTAAGCGTTTGATGGAATGATTAATAGCACCTAAACCTGCATGAATGAAGAAATCAAGAAGGTCAGGATTACGAGTGGGATCTGTCGGCCAGTAGGTAGGAGAGCAGGGAGAAATGTAGTGGCAATGGTTGGAATTAAGTGCCGACAGTAGAGTTCGGCCACGGGAGTTGGTGATTCTGGCACCCCACTGTTGGTGTTTGGCATTAAGGTCTCCACCTAGAAGGAAGTGGTTTCCAAGTGAATCAAGGAGGGAACTGAATTGGGTGAAGGAGGACTGTTTTTCCAGGAGGACAATAAGCTGCAGCTATTGTCAGTGGGAAAGGGAAGGTTTTGATAACAACTGCAGTTGTTTGTAGGAAATTATGATTTGGTAAAGGTAATAAATAATGGGAGAGGGGAATTATGGATGATGACGGCTGTGCCAGCATGAGCTCTTCCGTCCGGGTGATCCGTCCGATAGGTTTCGTATTGTGCTATTTTGAGTGTTCTGTTACTAGTTAGTCGAGTTTCTGTAATTAGAGCTATATCAATATTACTGTCGTGTAGTAGTGCTGTCAATTCGTCAGTATGATTCCGAATACCATTCGCATTCCAAAGGAGAATGGATAGGGAAGGTTTCATTTAGGGATTTCTTTGGGCGGGGATGATAATGTTGGATAGTGCACTAGTTAGGAGTGATATGAGATGAGTGATCATGGATCGGAATTCCGAGAGGAAAGAGTTTAGTATAGATGAGATATCAGCAGCATGGGGGGAGGCGGAATATAAGGAACTGTGGGTGTGTTGTTTTTAATGGGCTGGATTATAGGATTTTCTGGGGGTTGAGTTTGAGGCTGAGGGATTTGGTTAAGGGTTGGATGTTGGGGTTCGTGGTAAATGTTTTGAGGCTGGGGTTGTGGCATGGCCCCTGTTCCAGTAGGTAGCTCTCTGCCACCCATCATACTAGCATAGGAGATGGCTTATTTACTGGTCTAGATGGCTGTCTTCTTGCTTGACTCACTTCTTCATTCCTTCCTTGAGCTGGTTGGAATCGAGCCTTGAGCTTCTTGTAGGTTTCACACCCTTTATAGTTCGCCGGATGGCCCTGGTGGCATAGAGCGCATACAGCTGGATTATCCCGAGGCTTGTTGCAGTCTTCGGTTTTGTGTGGATCGCCGCACCTCACACATCTAGGCATATGATGACAATAGCGCTTAGTGTGTCCATACGCTTGACAGTTGTGACATTGAACAATGTCCCTTTTGGATATGGTTTCTCTATAATCACATTTGTATAATAGAGCCGCTTGACATCATAAATTTTTTCTACACCTGGAGTTGGCTCGAGGTCAACAAAAAAAATAATGGCAACGGTATTTTGTTACCCGTTCCAGGATTCATTTTGTTATCCTTGACCACATTTATAATTTGGCGAACTTTAAAACCCATAGAAGTAAGCTCTTCTTCTATAATGTCTGCTGGTGTAGTGTGGTGGAGGCGCCGAATTACAATTCTAATTGATTTTTTTCATTCTTGAGCTGATAAGTGTGGAAGTCGGCTTTGGTATCGCTTAAGTATTTGACTATTGCACGGTAGGCCTCAGGTGTATCAGGTTGTAATTGGTGTCATTTGTTCTATTTATACATGAGTAGGCTCCTGGGCCTATAATTTTATTTATTTGATCGCTAAAGAGTTGGATGCTTCTGATATTTCTGATATAGATTGGTGGGGGGCGTGGTATTTTTTTGTTAACTGTTGTTTCCATTTCTTCAGTTTGAGAGTTTTTAAGAGGTTCGAACGGGTTTGGAGTAAAAAATGGGGATTCATCTTCAACTGCTTGAGATGAAGGTCCTGGCTGTTGTTCTTGATTGTTGTTAGGAGTAGATGGGGGCGTGGCTCTCTTTTGTTTTCTGGATCTGGGTTTTGTCGGACTAGGTTTGGACTCTAGGGACCCACTTCTTTTGTTTTTACTTGACATTACCATGTGGTAATACCTCATACTGGCATTTCAGGGCGAGTAAATAAAAATAAAATAATAAAAAAAAAATAAGAATAATACGTTCCGCGTCTTTGAACTTGAATTCAGTGAAGAGACGCAACAGTCCCTACGACTGTCAGGTAGGTACTGAAGACCGTAGGCAGGGTGGGGGGCCGTGCTTATCACTGCTCAGCTGGCCTGCCGTTAATACGATATGCTCGTAGGTTATGATATACAGTTTTATTCACTTCCTAGTAAATATGAAATTACTCACAGTAATAACAAGTCCGATGCTTCGTCCTTCTTTTCCACTGTTGATCCACAACAATTCACACTGTAAAATGCTGTAAATCACAATAAAAAAGTGATAAATGAAAGAGACGATACGTAAGCTTCATTAACTATCTAGCGCAGGCGCAGAACTGCTAATAACTAGTTGCTAGTATTTATAATTACAAAAAGGGATTGTGTCAATATTTAAAATCGAATTTTAACAATTATATCGAATTATATGAGACATTTATACAACACGTTGTTCACATAAACGTTTTTCAAGGTCAAACTTACCTATTTTTTCGAGAAACCAACACTAGAAAAAGAGGGATCGAGCAAGGTCGGTTAAAACCAGATTAAAGTTTTTTATTTCGTATGAGGAGAAACAAAGTCAATACGAGCTCACTCATTAGAAACTGTTTCCAAGTGATAGTGTAATTTATTATAACGATAGTTAAGCTCTTATCTGCTCCTGTTCTCCTAATATTAAAATATTAAACTTGGCGTAATGCCCTCGCGTTCCCCAGAAACGTATTGCTTTTGACCAATTAAAACATTTTCCATGTTAAAAAAACTTAGAGGCGAGCCAGGCTCAAAGAAATCCCAGGACTGCTCTTTCAGCTGCGTCAGCACAATCGCTCAAGGTTTGAGTGGAGATGCTGGTGATTGCCAGAGCTACATAAAAAAATATTTACAATAGGTCTCGGGGCCACCGTCGTTTAGGCTGGGTGCACATGAGCTGGAAAACAATTGGAACGACGTGATTGTTTTTAATCAGTTAGTCAGAGATCCATTGGCAATATAGGACCTATACACATAGCAAGCCGACAGCTGTCGGACACACTAGGCCTATCTCGATAGGATCGGGGCTGCCGCTGGTCCCTCCCCCTATCTGTGGTTTTTTCTATCCCCCGCGTTTCAATAGTACGTACGTGACATAGAGGCAGTGCACAAGATGTCGCTACGTCCGTTCTTTGTGGTGCTTTTTCAATGTGTTTTCGATAACATAATGATTAATTTCATTTCAAATATTTATTTAACATTACATATAATTGGATAATCTATGAAATATTTAAATATAATGGACAATTTTTTTATGAAAATGGATTTTTTTTTTTTACATGTTTTAATGATATATACAGCAAAAGAACATTTTTACAATTTATAATAATAATTAGGAACCAGCTGTCTGTTTGAGGCGACCGCAAGTTGGTTTTTTCATCCCTTAAATTTAAAAAATTTCTTTTATACCTAAAAATAGAAGAAAGAATCCTCATCCAGTTGGAAAATTTCCCAGGTATCAAAGAGATAGGACGCCGCGCCCTATCTTCCATATGCACAGAAACTCATATAGGTATCAAAGAGATACGATAGAAAACAATTTTGGCGTTCCGATTGTTTTGCAGCTCTTGTGCACCTAGCCTTAATCAGCAAGTTAGGTTATAAGGTAAGTTCATGGGGTTTATAGTACTATGGAGAGGCTCTTCCCGTATATTGTTCCGTGAGGGGCGAGACCAAAACACAAACCGGCCACGCCCACTATGCCCAACTGGCGACTTGCATTCCATTGGGCTAGGGCAAAGGGCTCGTAATAAATAAAATAAGTAATCACTAAAATAAAATAACAGCAGTATAAAGCCTAGGAAACAAAAATTTGAACTGATAAGAGGTTAATATACTGATAATACGGTGTACTCCAAAATGGCTGCCTGCCCTGAACTATGAAGATGATGCAGTTAAAATTTGGCTCAGATTGGTTCATTAGTTTTCATGGTTAGTGATCGCAAACGAAAAATGTCTTGTCGTTTTATATACGAATATAAAATACACATATAGATATAAATGAAGCCTATCACCATACCTCCAACAACTGTTTCAATATTTAAAAGTTAACAATGAATAAATCATGTGGTGTTAAAAATATTTTTTTTTAATAATATAATTTGGGGTTGAAATTAACTGGGTATATATGTTTAGTTGTTCAAAAGAAAATGATAAAACTGATTAAAGACTTACTTCATTTAACAGGGTTTAGAAAAAGATAATTAATTCAAGTCAAATTCTTCGATGTATAATAATCGATTTCAAAGCATCATTTGGGGAAGTAAATAGTTATGTTATAATATAAAAAACATCAAAAATAAATCTTCCGATGAAATGTTATAAAGATTAAAATAATGAACATAAAGTTGAGGCAGCATGGATCTATTGCAGACAACATGCTACGCTTTAGGTGGACAGAGAAGCTTCGTCTTAGGCAGTACTTTGGGAGTTCTCGGGATAGTGCTCTACCAATTGATCAAGAATAAGGATCTTGATGAAGCACTTTCAACTCCAAGTTCGGAAACTCTTTTACGAGAAGACGAGTCGAAACGAAGTTCTGAATTCTCAATATCTGTGAGTTTTATAAGTTTAATATAAAGAGTTCGACAACGTAATGTATGCTGAGATCATTATGTTGGGTTTTTGTTGGAGACGTAATAGGTTAGACACTCACCGATACTGTCAAAATCCAAAAGATTAAACTGGAAGAAAGATTGCCTTTTAAAAGACGAATAGATTTAATTAATTTTCAAAATGACGAAAGTCAGTAAAAAATCGTCTGTTCCTGGCAGATCTGAAACCAGTATCATACAATGTTTTTTTTTTTTTTAATTTTCGTCACTGAAAATTGATTACATTCCTTTTGTTTTAAAAAAAATTATACTCTCTCTTCCCGTTTAGTCCTTTTCATAGAACACTAAAAGATACTATTTTGAGATTTGCTGGGATTTTATGATTTTTTTTACATTCGAAGGATATTCCACCATCGTTGTTCTTTTGAATATTCAGACTGGAACGACAAAAAACTACCCCTTGTTTTTGACTTCTTCAACATTTACTGGACAAACGTACTAACCTTGCGATTAGTTACAAGAAACTGTACGTATAGTCGTGGTTCAGAAATACTGTACCTGTTATTTAGTAACAGGTATGGGCTGACTGAACCGCGTCCCTGTTACCGATATTCAGAAGTAACAGGTACTAGATACTTACATACTTCAGTACTAGTAACAACATTCATACCTGTTACCTTCGTACTGCTTACTGCCCTTGACTAGTATTTCTTACTTGTCATCTCTACCTGTTACCAGGTACTCGTTTACCTAAACCAGTATTTTTACTTCTACTCTCGTACGAGTATTTTCTGATAAAATGTCAGCCGGTCTTCATAGTATTTGGCACTCTTATACTCTTTTTCATTTTATTATTGTTAATTTTAATAATCATCAAAATACACTCAAATAAGAATTCAATACTTTAGCAATTATATTATTTTTGCTAGTCATTAATCAAATAAAAAATATGTATGCTGTTATTAAACATCAAACATCTTAAATAATAATTAGCCAATTATTTACTATCTTGTAGATAATTCATTAATGTTTTAATTAGTTTTATTAACTGTAATCTGTCAAAAAAAAATTTGATCTTCATTTAACTGCCAGTATTTTGTGAATAAAATGGTTGAGGATAATAAAAAACGTGTTATGGAAGAAAGGAAAGAAAGTATATATATGATTCATATTTATAGAACACAGGCTTAAAAAAAAAGTCAATATTTTTATTTTTATTTTATATCTTTTTCTTTTCTCCTGTTTATATTCTGAATATTTATTGTTGAATCAATGGTATACAATTACATTGACAAAAATAAAAGGCTATTTTCATTTCATTTCATTGGAGTGCAAGGATGAATACGAGACGCAATGGATGGTTTAGTGGAGCCACAAAGCTCAAATCCGAATGTCCAGAGAAGTCTAATTAATATCATGTAAATGAGTTTCTTGGGTACTTGTCTGTTTTAGGGTAAGTTGACACCAGCGCTCAGGTGTCACTTACCTGAACTCTATCGACCATGTCAGGTTATGATGCCACCAATGAATTTGAAATAGACATTGCCTTTTATTATCATACAAATCATCTTTAGGAAATGAAATAAATGAGAATCGTGTGCAGAAAAACCTACTTAGACAAAAATAAAACATTTATTTCGAACAATATTCATGAAAAAATACAATATCCTCAAATATAAATAAAAAATAACAAGATAAGAACAATATCTTGGAATATAGAACAAAATAAAACATTTATTCCAAACTATATTCATTAAAAAGAACCATATCTTGCAATATACTATCAAAAGTGTATCGCCCCCCTAACTTTGTTTTCCACATGAAATCCGCCAAGTAAGAGTCCAGATATTCTCTATTAGTGCCTCACACAATAAGAATAATAAACACAACAATTCAAAACACCTAGGGAAGGTTACGATAACAGTAGGGGAATAGTTGAGGTAAGTGAGACCTAAGCGCTGGTGTCAACGGACCCTAAAACAGACAAGTAACAGACAAGTAAAAACAGACAAGAAACTCATTTACATGATAGTAATTAGACTTCTCTGGACATTCGGATTTGAGCTTTGTGGCTCCACTAAACCATCCAATGCATCTCGTATTCTTGCAGTCCAATGAAATAAAATGAAAATAGCCTTTTATTTATGCAAAATTGTATACAATTAATTCAACAATAAATATTCAGAATATAAACAGGAGAAAAGAAAAAAATATAAAATAAAAATAAAAATATTGACTTCTTGTTTAGAGCTTTTGTTCTATAAATATAAATCATATATACTTTCTTTCCTTTCTTCCTTTCTTACATGCATAGGCCTTCCCTTTGGACAATAATAGTCAGCACACCCCGGACTGACTGGCCCTTTTGGGATGTGAGTTCGGTCCACTACTTCTTCCAAACGTCTCTGTTGCTAGCAGCTCTCCAACAGGGGGGGTCCTGCCAACGTGTTTCGCTCCACCTTTTTTTGGGCGCCCTTTTCCTCTTTTTAGGTCATATGAAGTCCATTCAGTGACAATTTTCGACCATCTATTTTCTTCACACCGAAGAAGATGCCCAGCCCACTTCCACTTGCTCATTCCTATCCGCCTGAGTGTGTCTGTGAGCCAATATTTTTGAGGCCAATAGTCTCTCAATGATTCCAAAATACATTAAAAAATATCCCTTTTTTCATACCTTCTCCTGTATACAAGTTCACATAAGTAGGAATCAAACAGGCTTCTTCTTGTGGCACATTCCTTTTTAGTTCTTATTTTTACAATTACCCATAGCGACTCAATTCTTTGTGTGTGCGCTCCTGTATTAGGGTCGACAAAGTTTTCACTGTGATCGACAGTATAATGTCTGTACCTCATACCTGCAAGTTATACTATATCCATATAAAACCTCCATAAGTCGGAGTATATTGTTGTACCAGGGCGTATAGAATATTTAATGCATTCCGTTAATGTTGCTGGTGTTCTGTTCGGCACTGCATAAAGAAAAACCCCTCTTCCTACACACACACATACACACACACACCTCCGAAAACCCATTGATTAGGGTACACTCTCCCCACTTGGTATTTTCTTTTTGAAAACAGCTTTCATCTATTTCAACGTTCAACCCTTCATCACCAATTATCATAGGTTTTTGTAATATATTCATGGCACTAAACTTCCCTTAGCATATTTTTCCAGTCTGTTATAGTCTTCGAAGGCACATTTGATTCTTTTTTACAAAATTTAGTGGTTGCGTACCTATTAGCCCAGGCGTGTATAAACAATATACATTTCCTTAACGGAAGTTTACAATGATTGAACCATGTTCCTTTAAATGCACCAACTTGTTCCCTGTAACTTCTCAAAACATATAAAAAGGAGCTATATTTTTGTAAAAAAAAAAAACTTTATAAAATGTCCTCTTCTACATTTCCTCGTTCTTTGCAGTAATCCACATCTCTGTAGGTATTGGAAAGCTATTTCTTCTGATTCTAGTAACTTGCCAAGTTTTAAAAGATTCATATTTAAAATAAGCAGGTTAAAAATGAAAACTGGAACGTAATACTGAATATAAATGGTCACATGGTAGTCAGGTTATCTCATAGCAACTGTTATTTTATCTAGATCGCATGTTACTTACAAAAAGTAACTGGGATGGCTAAAGTAAAAAAGACCCTCCATAACCAATGAAATCCACTAGAATCTCAACCTGCTGCTCATTCTAATCCAGGTAACTCTGCGAAGCGTCTGAAAAAAAAAAAAATGGCCTCGGGGTCTTCTAATATAGAATTGCTATCAATGGGAAGTTGCTTTATATGCAATTGAAATATCATTATGAGCGTTGTCTTCACATTTTCTAAATGTATTTTAATTTTATTGTACACAGTTTGTGTTAATTTCAATAAACAGCAAAATATTTAAGTTTATATTAAGGGGTTAAAAAAATATTTTACGCTTGTTCTTTCTTTCAGGGTGGATCTTTGTCTAAAAAGGACATGAGCAAAAAGTGTGCCGTGAGTGCAAACAAGAATACCCTTACTTCAGCTGTATATTTATCTGGGCTTCCATTCTATGTAAATCTGCGTCATTAGTTTAAATTTACTTGTTAAAAGATCCATTGGATCTGATACTAAAATCTGTTGTTATAGGAAGAACTAATGAAGGAACTCGATGCCATTAGGATGATGGAAGAAGCTATGGAAGTCGAACAGAAGAAGGAGGAAGTCACAGGAACTAGCAAAGTAAGCTTAAATATATATATATGTTCATATTCTTTCTGAATCTGTGTTGAGAGAAAAGGATGAGAGACGTCTGATATTTCGAAAGGAAATGAATAACCTACCCAACAAGTACAAATAGAGATGCATGATACGACAATTGATCACCAGGAAGTAAGGATGAATATCGTAAGAAACATATCGATATTCTATATCGACAATTTTTTTAAGCTTTAAATATCGATACATTTTATACCGGTGACGTAATTGGTCAAAAGAGATACGTTTTTGAGGAACTTGTGAGTGTTTTGCGTAGTTTGTTAGTTTGATGTTAAGAGAGTAGGAACAGTTAGGAGCTCAACTCTCGTTATACTAAATAACACTAGCTCACTAATGAGTGAGCTCCTTTTGACTCTGTTTCTCCTAATACGAAATAAAAAAATTTAACCTGGATTTGAAGGATCTTGCTCGATGCCTCTCGGCAGTTTTGTTAAAAAAATTACTCTCTTTTGGAGATAAACAATACAATCACACAAATAAACGGGGGAAAAAAAAATTAAAATAAAGAAAATAACGGAATAGGCGGTCAGCAGGATTGAGTTATTTAATTTGAAAATTTATCTCCTACAAAACAAAAAAGGAAAAGGTAAGACAAAAAAAAAAAAAAAAAAAAAAAAAAAAAATCATCGTCGGT
Source organism: Euschistus heros (assembly GCA_003667255.2). Lineage (NCBI taxonomy): Eukaryota > Metazoa > Arthropoda > Insecta > Hemiptera > Pentatomidae > Euschistus > Euschistus heros. The sequence goes on along the minus strand of RCWM02000625.1, from coordinate 492,094 downwards.
GAGATTACAAATTCCGTTATATGAATTTGAGAAACTTTTATAATATTAAATACAAAATTTGCTTTGATGCTCATGAGTAATTATTTTATTGCCTTAAATCAAAATAGTGCTTCGTCGAAGCATGATCCAAGCTGAATTTGCGTATTCGGGTTTTTACATTAGTCACGGAATTTCGTTTTGAAAAGAAACTTGCAAAAAAACAAAAAAAAAACCTAAATTGAAAAAATGAGCATAACGTAATTGCCAATATTATCGACGATATTACTATCACCATGTTCCATGTTATTGTTTCTGTTTATTTTATTATATTTTTTATTTATTTATTTATCATTATTATTATTATTTATTTATTGAAACACACATGAGTGGTGATGTTAACGTTTGTGGGTTTAGTACCAACCAAAAGTTTATATATTAAGAGTTTTTCTTATTATTGATGCTGTGTCAAGTAGGACTGCCATCTGTGCATCTTCTAATTTTTTCAACGAAATTCCTCCATCTTTGAAGGATTGCACTGTCGTTTGAGGTATAAGGCCATTGCATGATATTATTACTGGCAGGATTGAAATCTTTGAAGGTTGTAAATAGTCTTCAACTCAGCAGCTAGTTCTTGGTACCTGGAGTTCTATATTTTCGTGGAGATGGTCTTTTGTATGTTGTCATCTACTGGTATTGCAATCTCAAATATCTTTGCTTCCTTTATTATTATTATTAATTTTTTTATTTTTTTATTTTTTTTTTTTTTGAAATTCAATTTTAAATATCCTCATCTTAATAAAATGACATTCCTGTTTATTTTATCGTTTTAGTTAATAAATTTCACAACTTTGTAAATAGGAAAGTCATTATTAGACGTGAACCACGTGCATACACAACCAGTAAGTCTGATTACTCGTAACATTAAAATATTTCCCATATTTAAAACAGATTTTATAAGCTTTTGTTACTTTTATTTTTAATATGCATAGTCGCTTGAAGTATTTTTATACTACAGACAAAACGATGCATCGGTACGACAAATATTTGAAAGAAAAATAGCAGAAATTATTTATAACAGAACTTTAAAAACGTGTTATTTTCTTTACTTTTGAAAAGTGAAAATTTAAAGGATCAAGGCATAAAATAAGGCAATAAAATAATGAGCTTAATAACCTTATGCTACATTAAGTATTCAAAAAATATTTGTCTAGAAAGACGTTCATTTATTTATTTATTTATTTTTTACATTTTTACTCCACTATCACCTACTCTCCTATGGTGGACTGATTTCCATTCTGTCTGTTTTACCTTCTGCCCTTCAAGAGTTTTATAAATTTGTTACAGGATTCTGAAAAAAAGAACACTCCACTAAGACCGATATCCAGAGCTCGTGTGCGTTTGATGGTGAGTACTTAAAAAAAAAAAAAAAGTATCGTAGAAAATGCAGTATTTGTTAATTGTTTGTTAATAATAAACGGTAATTTGATTTGTCCATTAAGTCGGAAGTGTTGACAATACAATTGAAATGGAACCTGTTTTGTTTATATATATATGGATGAATTTCTTGACTGTTACTATTAAATGTTTAGTAAGGTTCTTGAGGTTCGGTCATAAAATAAAAATAACACAACTATTTTGGCGACGTTTCGAGACTATGTTGTTCTCATAATCATGCCCTACAGTGAAAAAAAACAGGTTACAATAAAATCATATAAGTTATACAAGTTATTTTACAACATAATGTTAGCTACAGTACAAGTATATAACAACATATGTAGGATAATAAAAATATATATAATTACAGAACATAGAGGAGTATGAAGCTACTTACAATGTTACTAGTGGATATGAACAGACTAACGATTCTAGTACACAACTAAGTTAGGGGAGTTTTGAACAGACAGTCATAAATAAATAAAGGTTAGTGGGGAAAGCCCTATTTCTTAAAAATTAAGTTAAAAGGACTGGTTAGGTATTCCCAAAGATGCAGGTACAAAAATATTTCGGTGTAATATACTAATAAATGGAAGAATGGTTTGTATGATGTATATAAATGTAAATATATATTATTGGTCTGAATGTATTAAGTTGGAATAACAGGTGTTAATATTTAGAACGTCTGATTTTTTGTTTATTGCGCGGTTTTTAAATTTTTCTATGGTTATCATTTCTTTAATATTTCTTTTAAAATTATTTTGTTCATGGTGAATAATTTTGGGGGAATCAAATTTAAAAGAATGTTTGGTTTGCCTGTAATGTGTGGTGAGAGCTGTTTGGTCAGGTTTGTTCGGGTTTTTATTTATAGACGTGCAACTGTATTTATGTTGATATACTCGTCGTTTAAGATATTGTTCTGATGTACCAAAATAAGATTTGCCACAACTATCTTCACACGGAATTTCATAAACAATATTAGACTGTAACTCTAACTTATCCGTATCTTTGGTTTTGGTAAACAATTTATTAATGGTGGAGGTATTTTTGAATGTGACCGTGAAGTCAGTTTTATGGTTATTTGTGAGTGTTTTCCTTTCTGATAGTGTTTGTATATATGGGATGGTGTAATATCTTTTATTCATATTTTCTTGTTGTTTCTGTTGAGTATTTGTTTGTTTGAGTAAGTTACAAATGAGTCTATGTGGATATCCATTTATTAAAAGAAGGTCTACTACTTTATTTTCCGCGGTTTGTTTATATTTTTCTGTAGATAACTTTATTGCACGATTTATTAAAATTTTGCGGTGTTTATTTTATAACTTTTGGGGCATTGACTAGTATAATGTAAATATCTTCCGGAATGTATTGGTTTTTTCCACCATTCTGTATCTATTATCCATTAGGGTTTCGAATTAAAAGTAAGTCTAAAAACGGTATTTTATTATCGTATTCAAATTCCATAGTAAACTTAAGTCTATTTGAAAATTTATTAAATTCGGCTAAAATTATTTCATGTTTATTGTCTTCTGTAGGTATAGCAGTAAGGATATCATCTACATATTTGAATAGAAATGGGATGTTGAAGGGGATTTTGGGGATAACTGAATCTAGGAGATCCTCTAAGTATATGTCTGCTAAAATTGGAGCGATTGGAGATCCCATAGGGCACTCATACATTTGAATGTAAAATTTTTTATTAAATTGGAAATAACCCCTATCGGTACACAGAGCTAATGATTTGAGAAATTGGTCTTTAGGAATTGGTGTGTGAGTTTGAAGTTTATGCCAATGTTACAGTCAGTTTATGCCAATAGTAACAGTCAAGAAATTTATCCATATATATATATATATATATATATATATATATATATATATATATATATGTATGTATATATATATTTAAAGTTGTAATTAGAGTTGGCAAGAACATTAGTTAAAGACCAGTATTAATCGTAGACAAGAAAATTATCCTAGTGCACCAGCAGAAAGAGAATTAGTATTTGGTATTGGCATTTGACCAGCATGCTGTTCACCAGTTTATAGAACTTTGTTTCTTATCATTGGACATGTATTCTAAAATTAATCTGAGATCTATATTTTGTTTAAATTAAGTGTAATTTTCCTGTAGGCTAAGGATGCTCCGATGGCGTAACAACAATCTGATTTTGGCCAACATTGTCCACAAAAAGCACTGAAAACTCCAATGCATTATTGATTAAAACGGACTTAAGCACAGGCATGTTTCCATTTAAAAATGTTTTGACTCATCTCATTAAAAAACAGCAACGTTACCAATAGAACGATACGCCTACCATATTTTACCAAGAAAAAAAAAAAAAAAAAAAAAAAAGTTGTATCTAAAACATTGTTTATTTGACATCATTTGTTTTAGAAACTAATTTGTTTATATGTTTTCAGTTAAACAGCTACTATCATCTAACTAATACATTTTCATTTTTAATAATACATCCTTTTTTTTTTCAGGTGAATTATTTCGAAAAACACTGTAAAACAAGATAACATTTAATACATCCATGGGTATCCTCAACTTGCTTTCATTTGTACTGGAACAGTGTCTAGCTTTTTTTTTATTGGGGTCATTTAAAAAAAAAAAAAATCAATAAATAAAAATTGTGTTGTTTCTTTTTAAATTGACTGTCAATACTCTGCATGATTAACAAGCTTACTTATATGATCTTTTAACATAGGTCTATCTACTTCACCTCCCATTTAAATGAAAATAACCATAAATTCCTCAAAGACTCGGAAGTGAAACCAACCCATCTATATATGTATATGTTTATGACTTATGGTCCAGTCAATGAGGGGTGTAAAGTGGATGAAATATGCGATCATTTTTTACTTCGTTATGAGTAGTTAAAAGATAAACGCAACAAAAGTCCTGGACTCTGTGGTGAGCTAATAATAAGGGGGAGGAGAGAAGGTCCCATTTTTGGGTTTTTCTATTATATCTCGACAGTGGACTCTAAAAAAAATGAAATAAAATGCTTCAAATAAACATTATTTGATAAAAAATAATCATGAAAAAGTAAAATGTCCCGCCTATGCAGACGATCTCGCCCTCTTTGCGGAAAACGGAGGAAGAGGCGGTTGCTCAGATAAATGCCCTCTCAAGGATAGCCAAGAAAACGGGCCTACAAATCTCCTCTGAAAAGACAGAATTAATGACCACGGATGCAAAATACAAGAAAAAAGCAGTCGACACCATATGCGGAAGGATCAGGGTAACACAAAAATTCAGATACCTAGACGAAGTCATATGCAGCAACGGTTCGGACCGAGAAAGCTTCAAGGGAAAAGTTGCCAAGCTGGAAAAATTGTGTTTCGATCTCAGGAACTTCTACAACAAAAAGAATCTATCCATCAAAGCCAAAGTCCGTCACTATAACACCGTGATTAAACCTGTGATTCTCTATATGGAACGGAGACCTCCTGTCTCCCTAGCATGGAAAAGCTTCTGAAAGTGGAAAGAAAAAAATCCTGAGGAAAATCTATGGGCCTAAAAAGATACCCGAAGGATATAGGCTAAAGTCCAACAAGGAAATATACGATAACATCAAAAGCCTAGAGACCGACATCAGAGTAAGAAGACTTAAATTCTATGGTCATATGATGAGAATGAGCCCTGAAAGGTTAAACCGGGAAATCTTCCGGCGATTCCACCAGCGCAAGAACAAGATAGGTTTTTTTTAAGCAAATCAGGATCGACATGGATTTGGCCGGACTGAGGGATTCAGACTGTCAGGATAGAGAAACCTATAGGAAAACACTAAACGATATAAAGGTCTTCGTGGACAAAGAACGCCCAAAAAAAGGTTGTGCGTGGTCGGAGGAAAGGAAGCGCAGACACGCGGAGCTCATGAGGGAAGTATGGAGAAAGAGGAAGTTCATAAAGAAAACCTGACCATGATATTTGCGTGGTCTTTAAGGCCTTTTCGCATTTAAAAACAAAACAAAAAAACATTAAAGCTAATTATATTTCCTATAAAATTGATTCTATGGTACATAAATTTGTCGAAAGTACTGGCTGAAAGTACCCTCCTCCGCTACGGTTTAATATCATTAGGATTAAGGACAACTTAAATAAGTAAAAGTTAAGCTTAACGTTGATAATTATTATTAAAAAATTTCATTCTTAGAATAATTTCAATAAGTAAATTTGACAATTTGCAAAAGTTAATTTGATATTATTTTGATAGTCCTCCAGTGAAGCTTCGAGGCAGCACTATCTTACCCAGCTCTGATACCAGACCATCAGCTTTTCTTATGGCATACTTTAATTGAATACATGAATCTTAAAACAGTTAAATATTTTAAAACGGTATCTTGGAGGACAACAATGGCGGAAGTTATCCTTCGGATATCTTAAAAACCGTTAAAACATATCCTTAAGGACGAAAAAACCAATAAAATACCGCCATCTTAAAACGACACCCTTAAGGACGAAAACTTATTCTAATTGTGGAAGGAGAGAGTGGCCAAGGATGTCCTTCGGCCTCGAAAAATCTTCAGATCCTGGCAAATAAAAAATAAAAAACATTATCTCACATTTTGTCAAACATTTGCTTCTTGTGCCTTCCACAATCGTTTCTTAGAGCATTAAATTGTAAAAAAATTAAATTTACTTAAATTTCATTTCTACTTCTCTGGCACTTGAAGCAAATGTTTCACAAAAACTGAGATAAAATTTTTTTTTCTCAAAAATTATCGATTTTTAATGAAGTATTTCTCGAAAACCGTTTTGAAAGTTCGAGAAATATGTATAGAAACAATTTTATAGTAAACTTAATTTACTTTAATTTTGTTCTGTAGCATAATTTCCTTGAGTCCACCGTTATCGAGATATAATCGAAAAACCCTAAAATTGGATCTTCTCCCCTTCTCCCTACAATAAGCTCTCTCCAGAGGGGCGAGGGAATTTTAGTATGTTTAAGAAATAACTGTTCCTAACGAAGCTATGAAGTCAAAAATTGTCGCTTATTTCAGTAGAAAATAGTCCAACATTCAATATCTATAGATCATTTGAAATGATAAAATCGTATAAAACCATTCCAGATTTTTGTTCAAAGACAAGTACAGATAAGTATTTCCAATAGACCGATTTTTAACTTTGTTTCCAGTAGAAATAGCAAATAGATAGGGATTTTTCATTTACCATGAAGAAATAAAATTGCTGATGTTTTGAGTTCTTCGTATGTTTTTAGCACTGATAATAAAGTTTAACATTCAAAACTTGTCTTTGAATAAAAAGATTCCCATATAAGTGAATAATAATTCATCAATTTTAATTGTATTCATGCTACTATACAAATACGCGTACCTCGATCCAGTAACAATAAATATAGATATGGTAGTTTATGAATTAATACTATTCTTAATTATATCGATGTTTACGTCTAATACGACGTACTGTTTAGAGAATGCTTTTGAAAAGTATTAACATAATATAGGGTCATATTTTAGGGATGAACCAGGTCGTTTCAAAAGTCCTGATGTTTTTTTGTTTTTTTGTTTTTTGGGGGGGGGGGCTTAACTACAAAATTCAATTAAAATAACTTCCATTAAAACTAATAACTTTTATCTCACCGTGGTGCAAAATTCCAAATACCGTTTTTAAAAAACGATTAGCCTTAGCTGGTAAAAATCTGATTTAATTCCAATTCTAGGCTTTGCTGGTTATCAAAACATTTCTACCTCAGACAATTGTCCAGAGATTTGAAAAGGTGATAAGTGGGCGAAAGGTCGGGAGAATATGGTGGTTGGAACAATATTCCCCACCCACTTTCCATTAATTTATCCCTAGTCAACTTTACAGTATATGACCTATTATTTGCCTCTGATAGTTTGGGAACACCCACACATTTATTCAGTTTTTTTTCCCCCATTTGATGTAGGTATTTCCAGGCTGTTGCTTGTGAAATATTTAACTGCTTACCTATTTCGGCATATGTTTGACGTGGATTCGTATCAATTAATTCTCGAAATTGCTATTCGTTGGCAACTTAAGGTCTTCCAGAACGATCATTGCCATCAAGCGTTTCATCGCCTTGACTAAATTTGGAATACCGAAATTGGCCTTTATGCTCAAAGAGTACCTTCTCACCAAACATGGAGCATATTTTTCGAACAGCCTCGGCTGCCTTCAAGCCATGTTTAAATTTGTATACAAGACTAAAACGACAAGAAACTGCCCGTCGTTATCGACTACTTCAACATTTACTAGGCAAACGTTCAAAGCTCCAAATTAATTACAAAATACTCATATATGTGACTGTTATATGACCTATTTACACGTACGGAGTTAAGCTTTGGATCTCCACTAAACCATCCAATTCATCTCGTGTCCAATCCTTACAATCCAAAATCCTTAAAAAAATCCTCAATATTCCTTACTTTGTCACCAATAAACTTATGCATAAAGTTCTTTAGGTTCCATATGTAGCTGATTTAGCCCAAACCAGATACCTATCCTGTCATAATAAACTACATAGCCACACAAATCCACTAGTTTCTCAGCTTTCTTCCCACTCCGTTCCGAATAACCCTTCGAGGTGCCTGAAAAGAAGATGGCCCAGAGACCTTCTATTGTAGAATTTGTATTGAAGTTCTACTGATGATTCGTTCTTTTCAAGTTTTTACAAGTTATCGTAATCGTCATCACCACATTTACTTGAAGTGTATATTTTGTACAGTTGTAAATTTCAATAAATGGATACTAAAAAAAAAATATATATATATATATAGGTGATAAAATTGACCGAATTTCAATTTCAACACTCACCATTTTAATATATTTCTTTAAACGTTTAACAATGATTGGATTAAAAGGCAATCTCTATTTTAAAGAAAGTAAACAATATTGTTTACATTGGAAAAATAATTATAACAAATACGGTACAAATTAATGAAAAAACGAGAGGAATTTTAAAACGTCCTGGTAAATACCTGTGTGGGATTAGAATTGAAAAGGTTTTACTATACCTCTGATAATTGAATACGAGGATGGCCATCGGTAGAAGGCAGACGAATATCGTTACGACGACCGTGAAGAGAAGGGACACCTTCACCGGAGGCGCCCTCGGGAACATGATGGTGCAGATCTTGAGGTCCTCTTCGTGGTGGAACCAGAAGAGGATGGGCGAGAAGAGGATCATGGCGACCGCCCACATCGCCAGGACGACCAGGCCAGCAGAAGACACTGAGAGCTTGAGCCTCGGGTCGAGGGTGAGGCAGCGGTAGCGCTCCATGCTGATGAAGGTGAGGCTCCAGAGTACTGTGAACCCGCAGACCAACTGCAACAGTAAGGAAGGGAGGCATGGGATCTCCAGTATCAGGAAGTCATATATGGTTAGTAAGTTAGCAGAGCTAAATAATAAAATTAAATTAAAAAATAATAAACCATGGAACCTACTTTCAAACGAGCGTTTACACCAAGCGAGCATTATTTGCGAACACTGTCGAAGAATGTTCAAGAGTGGTCCGCTATTTGTCGGTAAACTGGCGAATCATCAAAGGGATTCAGTGTTTGTTGCTTTTTTTCCCCCGTAGAATGGGTTAACAACGACGGAATATCATTCCGCCATCTTAAAAACCGTTAAATCCTGAAATATTTTAACAGCATCCTTGAGGACAAAAACTAATTCTAAGTGGGTAAGGAGAGTGGTCAAGGATGTCCTTCGGCCGCAAAAAATCGTCAGATCCTGGCCGATCTGAAAAACTGTGTCCTTATAGCAGGAACTATCTCTTAATCCCGCCCCGAACCCCCACCGCCACGGTTCTATATTGTACAAATTTAGTACAAACCTTAAAATAGTCAAATATTTCAAAACAGTATCCTTATAAGCACAACAATGGCGGAATATCCTTCTGCCATCTTAAAAATATTTCAAAACAGCATCGTTAAGGACGAAAAGCTAATAAAAAAGTTAAATCTAGAAAAAAAAAATCCTTAAGGACGAAAACTAATATATATATTAGGACCAAAGATGTCCTTCCGCCATCTTAAACCAGCATCCTCAAGGACGAAAACTAATTCTAAGTGGGACACTATCCTTCCACAATTAGAATTAGTTTTTGTCCTGAAGGATTTATTTTTATTAGATTTTAAAGAAAAGTCAGATAAAATATAAATATGGCGAAAACAAAAATAAGGACCTCATTTGGGCGACATATACTGGCTCCTGCTATAAGGATACTGTTTTTATCCTGAAGGATTTAATATGACTGTTTTAAAAAATAGCGTATCTCGGAATTTCGACAAATTTATACATAATCAATTTTATAGGAAATGTAATCAGCTTTAATTTAGATTTGTAACATATTTTTCTAGAGTCGACGATTTTTTTTGAGCCGAAGGACATCCTCCCTTGGCCACTATCCTTCTTTGAGATTAGGGTTTTGAAGGAGGAGAATAGTAAACAAGCCTATACTGTGTGTGATTAGTTTGTAAACATCTTGTCCTACCAGACCATGTGTGTTTGAACCTACGATAGTATTAGAAATGTTGATATTTCCTCCTCATTTGGGCTACATATATAATAGTTTAACCCAGATGCTATTCGGAAGTTTTGTTGGGAACATGGTTGAATGCTCGAGAATGTTCAAGAACGTTCGCAAGCAATGCTCGGTTGGTGTAAACGCACCTTAACAGTGACCCAAATAATGAATCCAGCTGATCAGATATCGTACACACATATAATGTTCATTTCCCAACAATCTATATATTTTCTTTCAGGATTTTAATGAAAAAACACGATGATGAAATCAGATTTGAGCTAACATATTTCTTTGGAAAGATACTTAGGTTATTATATAAAAAGAAAATTTGGCAAAACTGTATATCTGAAATAAAATATTTTATTATGTTGAAAAATAAACACTGAATGCAAGACATAATACATTGATAAAACCTGAATGCCTCTATACGTGTGAATACCTAGTTTTGAACTACAGTTTAGATAAACTTGAAAGGAGAATTGTCATATTTACAAAATGGATGATAACAGATTAACATAAAGGATATTTAAATGTTTTTTCGATAAATAATCAACAGTTTGATTCAAGAGTTCAAGAGAGATTTTGATAGAAATAATATAAAAAGAAGAGACTTCTGACAGAGATATTTGAGGAGGTAACTTTTAAAACGTGTTTTGCCACAGTAATTCCAATTTTCAGCAATAACAAAAAACGTATATTATGAGATGTAACTACCCTTCAGAAACAAAGAATTCTTAATTAAACTTATAGCATCTAAAAAACAAATTACAACAAGGATCAGAAATATTCTTTACTCCTAAAATTAGCATCTTTAATGTTAAGTATGGACAAAACAGGTTTTGAAGGAACACAGTGGACAAAACACGGTTTGATAAAATAACAAAGGGACAAAACACTGTTTGAAGTGGCTATGTTTCATTTTACAGAAGTCAATTATAATTATATAATAGATGATGAATGTTAATGACACTTATAATTTTCGGGGAATATTTTAATTTTCTTAACAGTCACTAGTTTTTAAATATGCAGTTCACATCTTTCATTTTCTAAACAGTCACAAGTTTTATCCTCTTCCATAACGTTTTCAACACTTGGAGAGTCAAAAAGTACAACCTTTTACCGGTTTGAATGGTTTGAACTAAAAACAGACTATGGACAAAACACTCTTAGCTTAAAACCCTGATTTTGTTTACTTATTTTGGATGAGACAAACCTTGTTTTGATAGCTAATATTTATCACATATTGTAGGGTTTTGAAAATCGAATTTAGTGATAACAAAAACTCGAAAAAACGTTTTTTTGTGACAAAACACGTTTTTAAAGTTAGCTCCTCATTTTTAGAAACAAGGTATCGGTTGTGGGGGGATTCCAGAGAAGACTGAAGAGAAAACCAGGTCCAAAATAGTCTGAGGAGAGAAAGAGGTATCACGATGAAATGATGAAGGAATACTGTATGAGGAGGAGACAGTAAAGAACGAAGAATCGAAAAAAAGGAAACATCTAAATAGTGGATAAAACTTCTAGAATAAAAAAAAAAAACTTTAAAAATAATAATAATTCTTGGTAGCTGATAAATAAAAAGTAACAGACAACTTAATTTTATCACAATGGCATATTATCATGTATACATATATACATGATAAGTGCTAAATATAAGCTGGGTGCAACTTGTTCCAATAACCAAGCAGAAAAATATGCAGTCTTAAAAGCAACAGAATTCCTTCTTGATCTTCCTACTAACGTACACCACGACATTGTAATATTGACAGATAACATGACTCTAATACAATCCATACTTAATCCTAATATTCATGACCAACTAACTGAAATCATTAGACAAAATATATACACACTTATTTTATCAAATATCAATATTGTCATAAAATGGGTTAAGGGGCATTCTGGTATTGACGGAAACGAAATGGCTGACACCTTGGCAAAAGAGGCAGCCAAAAGTCAACTATTTCCGTCATATAAGAAAACACCACTATCATTTCTCAAATATGATATTAAACAAAACATAATATCAATTTGGAATGATCGCTGGATTAAATCTGATAAATCCCCAAGCCTGCATAAATTCATTCCAAAAATAATTTCAACATACTCAAATCCACACATTACAAACTGACACAGGTCTTATCAGACCATGGACAAACTAAAGCATATCTAAAAAGGTTTGATTTAATAAATAGTAACATATGTAGTTATGACGGACGAGAACATACATTTAAACATATAATTTACGACTGCTTATTATATGACAGGCAAAGATCCAAACTAATTATGACTCTGTTTTTCAAAGGTAAAAATTGGCCTGTGACAGAATATGACTCGTACAACAAATACAGAGCTGAATTTACAAAATTTATCTTTAGCTTGGACTTTGACCAACTGACCAAGGACTGAGAAGGTGGAAGGACATCTTATTAAAAGTCCTTTAAATATTTAAAATTATGTGCTAAAATCAGCCATGGACCATATTTTTTATTTCTAATTTTCGTAATCAATTTGTAATGTTTTATTTGTTTCTTTTATATTCTAAAAAAATTGTTATATGTTCAATGATCTGAATTATTTTAATATTAATGTAAAGTTTCAATGTAAATGTAATTATGATACTTAAGGTACGTAGTATACATTTGTATGGGAACGTACAACCTAAATAAACGGTCCTTTCAAAGGGTTACTTTGAAAGGGATATATATATATATATATATATATATATATATATATATATATATATATATATATATATATATATATATATATATATATATATTGTACCAGGTATGCAAGTTTAAAATGTCGTTTATTTCTTAAAATATATTCACAGTAATTTAAAAAAAAGTATAATATATTTTATTCAAAGTACTGACCCTCGCTTTCTACACATTTTGTCCATCTCTCGGGCAATATATGGATACCATTCCAAAAGAATGCTTCATCTTTATTTGAAATCCATTCATCGAGCCATTTTCGTACGTTTTCGAAATTGTTGAAGTGTTGCTCCGCCAATGAGTGTCCCATCGATGAGAAGAGGTGATAATCAGAAGGCGCCAGGTCAGGTGAATACGGCGGGTGGGGTAGGAGTTCCCAACCAAGCGAAGAAATCGTTTCCTTAGTCAATCTGGCTGAATGTGCAGGAGCGTTATCATGATGAAGAATGACTTTGGCGTGCCTGTGAGCCCATTCTGGGCGTTTTTCGATCAATGCGTGACTCAAATTGATCATTTGTTGTCGGTAGCGCTCGGTATTGACTGTTTCGCCGGGTTTGAGAAGCTCGTAGTAGACTATTTCCTTCTGATCCCACCGCACACACAGCATTGTCTTCTTCCCAAAACGATCCGGTCTTGCACTCGATGTGGATGGTTGTCCTGGCGTTACCCATGATTTTTTTCGTTTGGGATTCTGAAAATAAATCCATTTTTCATCGCCAGTTACAACTCGATGCAAAAAACCCTTTCTTTCGTGGCGTAAAAGCAGCATTTTGCACACAGTTTTTCGTTTTTTTTTTTTCCATCTGTCGTTCGTCCAATTCATGTGGAACCCATTTTCCACCTTTTGAATCTTTCCCATAGCTCTCAGGCGATCGGAAATGGCTTGCCTAGTGACATTCAACTGTTCTGCCATCATTTGTTGGGTTTGGGTATTGTCTTCGTCTAATAAAGATTGCAATTCGAAGTCCTCAAACTTTTTTGGTCGATTTTCTCGTTTTTGATCAGTAACATCAAAATCACCACGTTTGAAACTTTGAAACCAACGTTCACATGTCCTGACGGTTGGAGCAACATCGCCATAAGTCTCAACAAGAATTCGATGACATTCAGATGCCTTTTTCTTTTGATTAAATAAGAAAATCATGACATGCCGCAAATGCTCTTTATTTGGCTTAAAATTAGACATTTTTAACACCAAAGAAAGGTATGATACGTCCACGTAAACGACTTAAAAACAACTGACTTTTGTAAACAAATGACTAACAAACAAAATAGCGTTTAGAGATAAGCAAATCCTTCAATAGGCTAAGAGCGCATTCTATTGGAATTAAAACGACATTTTAAACTTGCATACCTGGTATATATATATTTTTTTTTTTTTTTTTTTTTTTTTTTTTTTTTTTTTTTTTTTTTTTTTTTTTTTTTTTCACCCTCAAAAATCCAACTTTTTGACACGCTCCACCTCTGTTGCTGTTGCTCAGATTGAAAATTTAACGTTATCTTTCTTGTTAGAAATATAATGGAAAATACTTTTTGTTATATAACATTTGTCGTTAGGACTATGTAGAAGGTGCTATATTGATTTGAATGAAAAAAGTCAGGTAGTAACATATTTTTCACCTTCAAAAATGTATTATTTTTACACGCCCAAGCTCTGTTGGTATTGCTCAAATCGAAAATCGTTCAGTAGTTATCTTGTCAGAAATATAATGGAAAATATTTATTGTTATATAAAATTTATCGCTGGAACCTACCATTTAGGAGCTATATGGGACTGAACGAAAAATGTCAGGTAGTAACTTTTTAAACATTTTCAAAAATCTAACATTTTGACACGTTCTAGCTCTGTTTGTGTTGCTCGGATCAAAAATTTAACAATATTTTTTGTTTAGAAATTTAATGGAAAATATTTTTTGTTATATAACATTAAAAGAACCTACCGTTTAGGGGCTATATTGCTTTGAATGAAAAAGTCGCATTTTTGAACAGCTGTTTCTCTCGACGTTGTTTATTTCGAATAATCATTTATTTTAAATTAATTCTTTAAGTAATTTAATCCTTTTAATTCTAAAATATAATTTGTGAAAAGCAGTAGATAATAGGTAGACATATACGAGATCTATTATTTTTTTTTTTAAAGAAACCTCCTTAAAAACATTGTTTTACATAAAGAAAAAAAATTGCGAAAAATGTTTCATGAAAACTGAAGCTCCTTTTCTCAAAGGAAGCTCTGAAATAATTTATTGGGCAACAGACCTATCAGAAATCTGTCTACTGATGTTTGTTTACTTCCCCTCCCATCTTTACCCCTTTGTTCTGCACTGCATAAGATGTTACCCACCACTTATTCATAATATCTTCCATTTAAAGGAAACACATTTTTCATTTTTGATCAGTTAGATTTGTATGACCTCTGTGTGTCCTCTTAAAATGATACAAACAGGAATATTTTAGTTCTGCAGGAGTACTTCAGTAAAGGTATTGTTTGTTAAAAAACATAAAAACAGATATGTATGATCTTTTTAAGAAAACGAATTAGATATGTTTTAATTCCAAATGTCGATTCTCGAATCCACTTATTCTTAAGAGATTATAGTCCAATATTTCCTGCGTGTATATATATATATCCTACATTTACTAGGACTATCTAAAGGGTGATGTTGGACACATACATCATGGCGAAAAGTAGGAAGTTAGATAAATGGCTATGACTAATGTTTTCTATGGTTGGATGTCATTCTCAATTAGAAGAAGATAAAAAATCAATACCTACACTTCCGTATTGGACCCACAAACAATTGTGACGTACGCCTCACAAATATATTGAACTGCTAACCAGACGTATACATATATATATACGGAGAAAGACTGATATTATTTTCAGATTCATAAATCTAAATCTGTTATTTTTAAACTAAAAACTGATATTATTTTCAGATTCATCATCTTAAAAAACATGTAGAAACGATATTATATCAAAATCAAAAATAATTTTTGTTTTTTTACTTTTAAATTTTTTTAGGATTTTTATGGCTTTAAGCTTTCAATTCGCTATCTCACATACTTCGCCACTGATTAAAACCAAATTTTAAGATCATCTAGAAGCCGTAAAATTCCATAGTTAAACCCAAATCCGGAGGTCGTAGGATTTCCCCCTATTGAGATATTTCAAGTTATAGCTGACCTCGGATTTTTTCATTCACATCAGTTTTTGTCCACTAAAATCTAGAGTAAACCCAATGTTATATGCATGGATTAAAATCAGAATGTATGCTGATTTTTGTGATGGTATTACTATTGTAATCGGTTGAACACAGCAGTTATTATGGCCGTTAGAAATTGTTGATGAAATTTTAACTTAAAAATTTTAACCTTGAAAGGGGTAAAAAAATCAATATTTTTTTGTTTTGATAAGATGCCACAAATAAGGGGTTTATGGTACGTTAAATCAAAATTTGATGTCAGTTGCTCATGAAAGAATATTTCCACTGATTTAAAGCGGATTTCCTTGGAATTGTGTCGTTTTTTTGGAGTTTTCGAGCACCCTTTTTGGAGTTTTCGAGCACCCTAAAGCCGGGAAGATGTCACAAATAAGGGGTTTGTGGTACGTTAAATCGAGATTTGATGTCAGTTGCTCATGAAAAAATATTTCCACTGATTAAGTATAACGAAAGTATTTTTATTTCAAATAGCATATATAACTGCAATTAAACGTGAAAAGAAATAAAAAGAATCATTTCTCTACCTTGACAAGCCCAATGTTATATGCATGGATGAAAATCAGAATGTATGCTGATTCTTGTGATGGTATTACTATTGTAATCGGTTGGGCACAGCAGTTATTATAGCCGTTAGAAATTGTTGATGAAATTTTAACTTCAAAATTTTAACCTCGAAAGAGGTAAAAAATCAATATTTTTTTGTTTTGATAAGATGTCACATATAAGGGGTTTGTGATACGTTAAGATATACGTTAAGAAAAAAAATAAAACGTGATTTTCATACATATTTTTTTCTCGGCTCCTAATGCTCATTAGCGGCAATAACTCTAGTTTTGCACTATTATAGGTCTTTACTACCCACACAAACATCGGCATTCAAATCTGTAAGTTACAACTCAAAACGTCCCCTTGTTAGTAATTAATACGTCATTAGGATGGTTATTATTTCAGGAAAAGGATTAGAGATGTGGGTTTAATTAAATTTAATTTAAAATAAATGAATATTCGAAATAAACAATGTCGAGAGAAAATCCGACTTATTTTCACACCAACCAATTTAGCTCCTAAACGGTAGGTTCTAGCGACAAATGTTATATAACAAAAAATATTTTCCATTATATTTCTAACGGGAGAGCTAACCTTAATTTTTCAATCTGAGCTACACCAACAGAGCTATAGCGGGTCTAAAAGTTAGGTTTTTGAGAGTGAAAAAAAGTTACTATGACTTTATTCATTGGAATCAATTTTTTTTTTAGGTAGTTTACTCTCTCATCAAACGTTAATCTGGGTAATTTAGTATGTCTGAGGAATTGGTGTGTAGTTGATGTATAAGTGACGATGACATGTTTAAGTGTGAATATATATTTTAAAATACTATTAAGAGCAAATCAATGGGATTAGCTACGTTTATAAAAAAATTACCTGGGAGTAAGGAAGAAGCCGGCAGAGGAAATCACCGATGGCCCACTCTGGGTTGAGCCTCGCCGCGACCACCGCGGGTATCCCAAGGGCGAAGAGAGAGTCCGCGAAGCAGAGGCTCATGAGAAAGCAGTTGGTAACCGTCTTGTTCCTGGCCTTGAGGAGCGCCGCGATAAGGAAGGAGTTGCTGAGAACGGAGGCAAAGAGGACCCCTAAGAGGACCGCCGCCTCCAGCCGGGACTCCACCTCCCGAGTTCCGAACTGGCTGTAGAAGGTGAAGAAGAAGGTGCAATCCTGGGTGTAGCGGTAGTCGAACCCGAGCCTGTAGGAGCTGTTCCATGGGCTATCGAACATGGCGGACTGCGCCAATTAGTTGAGTAGAGTGGGTCCTTAATTGAGCGGTCAACAGGTCAACTCACCGCGACTGCCATTCAACTCCCCACGGCCAGGGTGTGTCCTTCGTCTGTACAGTCGTTTCTGATTCCATTGATAGGTTATATTTTTTTTTTTTAACATGGGACATGTTTTTACGGGGACTAACTGGGTTTCAAGAGTTTAACCGTCCATCCTTTAACTCTCGCAACAATTATTATTGTTACTACTCATCAATAAAAAAAAATATATTATTAATTAATATTGCGACAGCAGAGTGATTCCTCCTCACTTAAAATTAAAAGGTTATATGAAATCGTAGTCAATTGTTCAAAACATATGTTTTGTGACGTCATATCCCTACATTAATAAAATGCAGTCTGGATCTAGGTCTCAATTAGAATGCACCTTGGTAATTAAAGCATTTGTATTTGCAACTACTAAAATATGTAGTTGTCTGCAACTAAAATATTTCATTAACTACTACCCAAATCTGATATGATCCATTTATAACAATAAAAGGCACATAAGGCATTAGGAAGAATATTACCCACTTTTTCGGGCTTCAGTTTATTTTAAGAGATTACGAGGGTAGATCTCTCATCCACACCCTTTTCAATTTCCATTTTGTGTTTTTAGGCACACAAGTTGTAACCAATATTTATATAAGTTTTTTGTGTCCCTGTATTCTGCCGTGAAATCTAAATTTGCTAACTGTTGGTGTACGTAAGTCAGCATGTAAAGTTGTGCTACTAACATAACATAAAGTTACTTTTGTAATAAATCTATAATTTTGGATTAAAAAGTCTTAAGTATGTTTCTATTTTGCTTTACCGAAAATCTGAGAAAAGTAATTCAAAACTGCTGTAATTAAATATTAGTATCAAGTTTTTAAGTATAAGTTTGTTTAAATTTAATTATTTACATTGTTGATTTTATGTATTGTATGATTACCATTGCTTTTTGGATAACAATTGTCGACTTTCATCAAATTAGTTTAGGATATTAAAAAAGCATTATCCCTTTTTAATATGAAAAATATGACTTTAGCGGCGTCAGTTTGAATTGGACTTGGGGGAGGGTCGACATTTCGTGACTGACCTAAAACTTTTCATTACGGATAGAATAGTATGTTTATCTTTAGGAAAACCCGTCCTTTCTGCTCTAATTTAAATACATTCGGACGTTAATCCTTATAAATAACCTACATAATTCTTGAATTGTTAGAGTAAGAGTGAGCGTTATTCAAAAGGTCCAAATATTTGCTGAAATTAATGGCTCTTAGCTTCAACACTGCTTGGAGTTCTTCTGCTTCAGCAGCAATAATTGAAGTCGTCTTGTGCAAGATATTTTAATCTTTATTAACCTGTTATTTCCTAAAACTTGTAAGAATAGAATGAACATAATTCGTTCTAATATTTCTCAATTGAAGAAAATACTTTTTATATTCGTTTGTTGTTTTTTTTACTGAATAATTATATTTTTAAAGTGAATAGTTTGTTGGCATTGAGAACCGGTTTTATATATAGGTGTATTTAATTAATTGTGGATAATTTGATGGTAACACCAGCTCTGCTGTTGGTAGACCAGAAGTTTTTACAAGGTAGTTTTACAATCATTACTCCTCTTTTGTTTACAAATAACAATCTTTACTTTTCAGAAATTTTATGTAGTGGAAACTATGTTTACTTACCTTAGAAATTTTTCATTTCATCTCATTATGGATTACTGAAAGTCAATTAAAAAAAAAATGTTAATCATTCTAGAATTTATAATAGAATGATTGTAAGTCACAAGTCCACCTAAATCATTATTATTAATTCAAATAATTGGAAATTTAGAATATTTAAATAATGGTTATTCAATTATGCACATTATTTGAAATATAGGGTAAACCAGAGTTATTGACACCCTTAAGAAAATATTTGGAAGTATTCATACTTTAATGATAGAAAGAATTGTTCTATAAAGATGAAATTTGCATTTATTTTTCCTTCATTACTATACTTTAAGCAGAACAAGAAAGTTCACACCAAACATTATTCCTGACATGTATTTTGTGATATAGTGAAAATGTAAAATCGGTTATTGACATCCTAAGGATATCTTTTAAAATTGGGACAGAATTCATAGTATTTTTACACAATTGAGTTGTAGGATTTAAATGGAGTTTTATTAATACTTTTTTTTTTGTTAAATTTTTTTTTTTCAATTTTAAGTTAGGGTCTTGTTACTATCTCGGGTGTCAATAACTGTCTGGTTTACCTATCAAAAAAGTTAACAGTTTTGGTTATTTCAGTATTAAGAATCTAGAATTAGATTGAAATTAAATTAGAACTATTTTTGGCAGTAACTTAAGTATAGACTCATAAACCAACATCAGCAAGATAAATGTTTATTTATTTTAGCACAACTGACATCCAAATTATTAAACAATGAATCATCAAATTTAGAGGAAAAAATTTACAATTCATGCATCTTAATATGACCTCAAACATAATTTAACTAGTTTTACAAACATTATCTGAACACTTGTTTTATACATTGAACTTATAACAATTAAAGTTTAAAGAAACAGAAACATCATTCATACTTTTTTTTTTCCTTTTTTTTTTTGATTTGTCACAACAGAAATTAGGCTTTATATATAAATGATATTTTGGACAAATCACATTAAGCCAACAATGAAATAAAAATAATTCTAAAACTATTATAATTCACAGCCATATTGACATGAGAAGTGTTTTCACTAACCCTAAACCTGAGAGTTAAAACTGTCGTAATTCTAATGAGAAAAGCTTTACAATAATAAAAGGAAATCAATCGAATAGTCAATAAGCATACAACCGTTCATCTTAAACTAACCTTACAGATAATATGACACCAAAGTTATTATATTTCAGTGCCTGACTCTATTGTTAGAGTAAACCATCTTAAACATATGAGATTAATGAGTATAAGTATGTTATATGAAGTATCTCCCTTCCTCAAAAAACTGTCTTTTGTCCTCTGAATTTATAGTGGAAGCAAGAAAAGTTCCAAAGTTATGTGGAAGAGAAAGAAAGAACTAGAGTTAGTGGGTGTTTCACGGAATTTTATCAAAATTTGATATATAGGATCTAATAGAAAATTTAACCAACTATGAGATGGAAAAAAGAAATTCAGAATCGAACAAATATTTTTAGAGTTATAACGGGAAATGTTCCGAAAAAATTAGGATTTCACAACGGTACGCGGAATTCAGCGAAGTGGAATGGATATTTCACGGAACGTATTTAAAATAAAATATATGGTATCTGATAATAAATTTGACCAGCTTTAAGATGAAAAAAAGAAATTCGAGATTAGACAAATAGTTTCAGAGTTAAAGCCAAAAGAGTACAGACAAACGTGTTTTTGAGGAAAAGTGCGACGTACCGCAAGTACTATAATAAGCATATTAGGCTTAACGACAATAATTTTATTTTTAGCAATAAGCATTCAATTAATTATAATAAACTATTCATTTGTAACAATAAACATAGAAATTTTAACAATAAATATATAAATTTTAACAATAAAAACGTGTTTTTTTTTTATATTTTCCATATTCCCCCCACTATATCTTCTTAAGCATTAATCCCAGAACAAAAATGTATAGAACCTATTTGTAAACAATTTTATGTTAATTAATTTAGTACATAAACATATTTTCGCTAGAGGCAAGTTTTCGAGGTAACGAAAAACTGAAAAAACCGACCTTTAGAGACCCCCCACCCTTAGCTCCACCCCCACCCCCCATTACTTTTAGTATGTTGTTAAGGATACCTCCCCCTACAACTGTGCCAAAAGTGGCTTCTACATGAATTAAGTCCTCTAAAAATCCTTTGTTGCTTGGACTAAAAGGGATAAATAAACCTGCGGAAGGGCTTTGGACTCATTATATGCATCTTATCAGAATGCTCTTGGGGTGGCAATAGAAATGTATTTACAAATATTAAGTGCACCCTGCAAAAACTGTCTCACAACCCAAAAAGAAAAGGTTATTAAAATCCAATTAATAGTTTGTTAATATTTTTCTTTAATTGAATAGCAAAACATCAATATATATAATCGAACTATTTGCGATTGATATGAATAATAAAATTTAAAAAAGCAATATCTTTGATTTCAATGCAGAGATATAATATACTTGTACCCACTTAATCTTCACATATTTGCAACAATATAAATTTGGTGCTATTTGATAAAGACATGTGCAATGAACTCATCGTGTAGTAATTAAATTATGAAATACATGAAAGAAGTGCTATATGTGAGTAATATTATGTTAATTATTTACAGATTGTACAAATGTTGGTAGTAGCAAATAACATGTTTGCGAACACAGCAATTAAAACATATACATTTACATACTAATTCAAACTTTTTGCTTTGTAACTTCATATCCTTCACCGAGTGCCACATCATTGTGCCAGTTTATAAAATTAAAAAAAAAAAAATTAATGCAATTTAATATGTTTACAATACATATTGTTATCATATCCCAAGCAATTTTTTTGTGGTGGTCCAGTCTAAAATAATATTGGTGTAAAACGAGTAAATAAAAAATCATTAATTTTTTCATATTCATACTTTACAGTTAGCATTAACAGATGCTTTACATTTTAAGTAGCAACCAGATTTTTCCTCTCATGATTATGTTTAGATAATGTATAATAAACATTTGTCATTAAATGTACAGTTATTTTACTCAGTATTTGAGGGATTTTTGTTTCAATGTTGATGGTACTAGTGAAAAAAAGATCCAAACAAACGATGAAGTTTTGATTAGTTCTTCATTTATTCAGTATGTTATGTTAATGTTGAGGTAGTGCAGCTCTACAACCTACTAATGAGTCCAGGCTTCCCCAACAGCTGTCAACCGGAGTCTTGTGTGGTAACGATCCAGTTTTAAACACCAATATTCCTCACATCAGTTACTCAGTTCCACCATTTCAGATTCGTACTCCTGTTCTACGTCTTCCTTGTATGGGTTTCGTCAGTAGCCTCCTTTGGATCATGCTCTGACTAATTCTGAACCTTACGACCAGCCTTCTTTAATCTACCTTGTTTTATAATATTTTTTGACTATACCAGGCTCTCCAAATAGTTAAAATATATTCTGGTCTCTTGCTCCCCTCCAAACTTCTGCTGAACTAACGGGTAACGGGTAAAGTCTGAGAACCTTTCCTACAAATATTTGGAGGTTTCTTTCCTCAGCTTTTGTTGTTTTCAAGTTGCTAACCCATTTATAAAGATTAGCAGATCATTGTCTAATATAGAACTATTTTAGTTCGTCAGTATACAAGACTGAAAGATGTTGCAGCTTGAAGTAACATTGGTTTTTTAGACATGATCCTTCTCTTTATTTCTACAGGTATACACTTATCATTTGCAATATGTCAATCTAGGTGTGTAAACTCAGAAACCTGTTCAAATTTGTGGTTATCAGTTATTTTCAATCCTAGATGTCTCGGTTCTTCCTCTTGTACAATATATTTAGCTCCTCTTTCATTCTGCATGTACGATATTGTTGCTAACATTATTTAGTTAGTTTAATACCATTTTAAGGAATTAATTATCAATTATTTGTATAAATAGCTGGTTCTTAGGTGTTGCGAATTTCTAGTATTTTGCTATACCATTGCTGCTTGACTCACTCAAAAAATAGATCTTATTACTTTTATTATTTCTGTCAGGTGGGGATAATAGACATTTCTAAAATAAACAGCCTCTCAAGATAATATAACATTATATTTACTCTAATGAAAATTTGAATAAGGTATTAATGTAGATAGTGATTTTGATTAATATATAAAAAAAAAAAAAAAATTCAAACAAAGATTCATTCTCGACCGATCAGCTGATTACAATCAGCTGACTAAAAATTCAAAATGGTTGGTCTGGTTTATTATTTTTTTATATTACTATTTTCAAAACGTTTCCTTCATTATTTGCTTGTTAATTGTTATAAACTAGCTTTGTATGGCAAACAACCTCAATCAACGATTTTTCGTCTGTATTACATAGCTTTTGGTCAATTAAAGAATGTAGATTAATAATGTGAAAAATGCAGGTGTTTGAGCAATAATCAAAATGGATAACCTATTGAATACATTATCACCATTTTTTAAAACTGTTCAAATTTCATTTAAAAATATGTACAACTAACTATGTATTTATATATATGTTTTTTTTGTTTGTTTTTTTCAAGCAAAAAGAAAGTTTAGAGATATACTATTTACAGGAACATACCTCTATAATCTAAAATGTAAAAATAATAAAAATCTAAAAACAGTAAACATTGTATGTTAGAACTGATAATAGAATAAAGTGCCTTAAATTTAGATCAATTATTAAACAACATTGAAAATATTAAATTTATGGTTAGATTTTATATGATTTTAATATTCTTGAATATAAACTGTGCAAAAAATGGGTTTTTTTTTACAAAGTGAAATATTTACATGTATATACAAATTACATAAACATGCATACATCTATACATATTAGTTTAAAATGTCTTTAGTCGTAGAGTTCATTTGGGGCCCGCCTTTGGGTCCCAACTTGATGTCACTTCAATTTTTGCATGTGAAGTACGACACCATGATCAGTTAAAGATGTATCCAAACTGTTTCTGAATCTAAAATCAAATAACAATAGTACAAAATGAAACAGTAAATTTAAAAAAAAAAAAAAATTAGAATCAAGCTGAAATAATAAATAAATGTGGAAATGGTTGCTTGCAAGATTACACTATAGAGAAATTATCAATTTTTAATTCTCGGAAAAATTATTTTTTACCACTTAAATAGAAAAACTGATTTTTAAAATTATCAAGCCTCCCTCAAATGTCTCAATTTTTTTTTAAATTCCAACTGATACTGGACTGCAGTGTTCTTGTTATGTCTTTATACTGTTAAAACCAGACATTCAAAGCTTTTTCAACTTTTGATCCACTTACTATGGATTTTACCAACTTTCCTATTGTGTCCTTATTTCTCAATCTCCATGAAATCGAAACAGAATCAATAATTTTATCTTACCATATGGAAGCTGTTTAAATTTGCAAGATTTTCTTAGATTTGCAGTTTTGTGGACAGTTTTTTTGTAAAAAAACGGTGAGTGTTGAAGTATTATAGGACATTATAACTTCCCTAAATACGGTGAATATCAAGCTGTTCTGTTCCTTTGTTAGTAAAATTCAAGGTTACATGTGCTATGATCTTACTGGAAATTTAAAACTAAATCCAAAAATTTGGTCAAACTCTGAAAAATTGTTTAAAAAAGTGGAGATATTACAGCTTTTATGAGAAAAAATGTGGTTTACTCAAAACATCTTTGAATTATCTGCAATGGATTGGAATAGTAAGGTAAAGTCTGCGGCATTTTCCTTCATTTTTGTTCTAGTTTCTCCCATTTTTTTTTTAAGTGGTTCTCACCCTGTATACAGTATTTCATTAGATGGCATGAGCTTGTCAGATTACCAAATGTGTCTGGTTACTAAATATCTAACTATTACCTACTAAACTGTTATTAAAAAAAAAAAAATAAATAAAAAAAATCTAATAATTTACAAATGTCTTGAGATTTTTAAAAAAAATTTGGATCTCAACAATAAGATATGGATACTACACTTTTCATGTTAAAACTATGAGAGGACAACCAATTATGGTTCTACCCTTCAGGCCAAAGCGAATGAGCTAGTTTCTCTTAGTAAAAAATAAAAAATAAATTCGCTAAAGTTATGGAGACCCTCCTGGAAGTACAGTACACTTATATTCTATGAAATGGGTACTCCCCTTTTCCTGAATTAAGGGAAAAGATAGGTAGTTGAGTTTGGGTACTAATCATACCACCTCCTTGTACAACTTTTTTTTCATGAAACAATAATTCTTTAATGAGTACTCATGAACTTGCAATGAATTTTGAATATTTAATTAAGAATAAAGCAAGTAACTGATCTTTTGGTAGTAACTGATATTTTTTGGTTAGTGGAATTTTTAGTGTTATCACAATGGTGTGGATATGATCTAAATAACATTAATGATAATGTTCATAAAATAAAAGTTAGGGGTAAAGATAAATGATTACGAACTATTTATAAAAAACTTAATCTAACTTCAAAGAGTTACATTTACATTATTGAAAACTAAAACTGAAATGCCCTACCTGGTCGATGGTCGTGTCATTGGGTACAGCTCAACTGATCCACATCCTAAAAAATTTAATCAAAGTGAAGCTTTTGTCAATTAAAGATTATTTTCTATCATCTTATCTTAATTGCCATTTATTATAATTAAAATGATCATTCATTTTTCAGATAATTTTCAATATATTTTTTTTTTATAGTTATGACTTCATAGTTCTACAATTAAATACCTCTGAAAATTGATAGGTTTACCATAGTACCATGGCCAAAATAGTAAAATCTTGACAAAGTAAATTATCTTATCAGTAACTTTTAAAATCCATGAATACATTATCAGAATAGGTTTATCTTGTTGTTATAAATAAATGGATTGAAGCTTTTAAAATCTAATTAGTTTCTTTTTTTAATTTATTCCCTTGTATAGTAGAAACTAACTATTTAACCTGCCTTCTGCTAGACCAACTGTCTGGGTAATCTGACCATTCCTTGTCTGGAGGGGAACAATATTTTCGCCTAACCGTCGAGGCAGAAAACCCTCTTCGGTCACGTCACACCTAGCCTTAATAAAGTAAGTACCCTTTATTGGGGCAAAAACCTGGCAGTTAAGCATTGATAAAGACCACATATTGTATAACTGTTGGCCTTGAAACAATACTTCTTTATCAAGTACTGAAACAAAGACTTCATGGTTTTTAAGTGGCATGTGTTTCGATCTTAAAGAATAAAAACAGTCACATGTTTAAGATCAATTGACTAGATTAAACATTTTAGAGGAGGCACCAATATCCTCTTGATTGAAATAGTGTGAGTCTGAACATAACTTAATTTTTTTTATGCATTTACATATCCTTTTAAACATCCCCGAGTACTAGATAATTATTATAGTCTTACAGGATTATTATGTATTCCAGCCAAAACTTGATAAGTCGAAACTCGTTAAGTCCAAAAACTTGGTAAGCCAAAGAGAACCCCATATCCCGATTACATTTATATGATGAATTTTGTTTACTCGATCAAACAATCGCTAACTCAAGGTAAAATTTTTTGTCTTCACAAATCCCGAAGAGTCAATAAGTCAAATTTCCTGAAGCAGGAGGCTTTATAAGTCGAAGTTTCTTAGAACCATGAACATCTACAAACCAGTCTATCTCAACCCTATCCTCGCTTATTCTCAGTACTGTTTCATTTCGGGAACAAGACTAACGTTTATTTTGTTCTAAGAGTAGAAGCTGATGTCTTTGCAGTTTATAATTCAGCGTGTGATAGATCATTGCACCTCTGTTTATATGCAGAAGAAAGTTACAGACTATTTCTTTTGTATTAAAGTTTAAAATTAATTACCCTCATACACACGCATACATCCATACATTCATGTATCCTATATATATATTTTTGCAAGCGTCGTTCTTTTGTCGAGTTGTTCCAAAGTTTGTCCCATTCAGTAAGTGAGTCTGTTTTGATACATTACATCCCAAACATCACACTACAAAATCACGGTACACCCAAAAGTACTCATCACAAACTTACACAACTGTTAACAGAACATGGACAGACTAACCACTACTTGAAACGGTTTCATTTGACAAATACAGATACATGCGAATGTGACGGACGGACTCCACAAATATTTTATCACTTACTATATGACTGCATTCTTTATGAACACAAAAGATCAAAACTAATAAAAACAGTACTGATGAATGGGGACACTTGGCCTTCCACCGAAGCCAAACTATACAACAAAACTTACAAGAAACAGTTGGCAGAATTCGCATTAGCAATTGGAAAATAGACGATACACATCAAGAAAGAAGACCACTCTGCATCAAAAACAAGATGAACAATAGAAGACATCTGTTGAAAAATCAACTTGCCCACTTGTTATTTTTATATTTATTTTTATTTTATTCTAATTTCTTTTGTTTAACTATGGAATTACTGCCTTTTGGTATTTAAATTATTGTTATCTTTTTTCTTTTTCTTTCCCCTAAGTGTTTATTTTAACTTCAATCTAGAACTTTGTTAGTTTTGTAATTTATCTAATTAAAAAAAAACATGTTACACCTGCTAATTACAGGTAGTATGCTAATTTGCATGGAACTTGTAAAATTATCAGAAATACACTCCCCTCCCAAAGGGTTACTATGGAAGGGAAAAAAAAAAAAAAAAAAAAAAAAAAAAAAAAAAAAAATAATATATATATATATATATATATATAAACAAACAAATATTTGATAAAGTGATGAAATTGAAAAATAAAAAAGGTTACCCACAGCAAATGAAAGAGGAAGTTAAAAAATTGGGTATCACGGAGGGGGACTACAAAGATAAGGATAAATTCGGAAAAATGGTTAAAAATATAAAGGTTCTTGTAGCGGAGAAGAAGAAGCATGAAAGTAAGAAATGGACGGAGGAAAGAAAGAGGGAAATGGGCGAAAAAATGAAAAGAATTTGGGCAGAAAGGAAGAAAACCTGAAAATAATATACGCGTGGTCCACCGTTGGCCTGTATCGCGATAAATAAATAAATAATATATATATTATAGAATAAACTTGATAACTCAAAAAAAATATTTTTAAGCAATATTTAAGCAAGAAAACATTCTTTTACATCCTTCATACTTATTGTTAGTTTAAGGAATGTCAGGACATAGCCTGGTAATGCACTCAGCAAAAAAGCTGGTTATGCTTGTAGAAAAAAAAAAAAGTAACAGAATTTTGTGATTTGGAATTAAAAAATTGAAATGGAAAAATTCTGAAAGGGTGGTGTTAATTGCTAAGGCAGTTAATTTTCCTTTTGACTAGAAAAACCTGCTGCTTTACTAACAAGGAAGGAAAACCTCTAAAATGAAGTGTAAGGATATTGCCCACCCACCTCATAGCCCTGACATTGCTCCACTAGACAAATCTTTTCAGTGTCTATTTTTTGGAACACCAGCTTTTTAAGAACAGTAAGGTTCTTGAATCAGAATGTGGGAGTATCTGTAGATTTTGCATTGAATTATGAATAAAAGTTTTTTCTTCCATATTGTCCTATTAGAACGTTGCTATAAAGCTTTTATTTGGATTTGTAATGTTATCATTGGTATGGATTGTCTTCAATAGAATTTAGATCTATTTTTTATCAAGTCTAACCCATTGAGCATCTTTAAAACTTAAAAAAATAGAATCAGTGCAGAGATCGAAATTTCATTTCGAACTGACCTCGTTTGTTTTTTTCTATAGCTAAACCATGTACACTAAAAAAAAACAACTTAGGAGTAGAATTAATTCTCTCTGAAGCCTTCCGAGTTAGTATATTTTATTAGTTTTTATAAAAGGAATGTAACTTTTGAAGTAGTTTTTTGATTTTTCTTAATAATGAGATCTTAAATTAATGAATTTCTAATAACCTATCAATAAACTGTATGTTACAATATAACAATATCAGTGAGCTATATCTTCATATATAGGAAAACAGACTTGAGCCTCGAAGGTTCAACTTACAAATTTAAATTCACTTTTTCTTTTTTTACCTATACTAACCGTTATAATGATTAATAGTCGACATATAAGTCCTTCTATTGTCCTGAGACATAGAGAGCTTACAAGACCTTCTAAAAGAGAACAATCCTTGCCTTGCTGGAGTAAGAAAAGGAGCAGTCGAAAGAGTGTAAAGGACAGGATTGACGGCAGCGTTCAACGGCAGTATGAAAACAGCAACCCACGCGAACACCTGTATTTTGATTTTGATTATTATTAACAAATGTTTAATATTCTGCATTATTATAATTAAAAAATTATTTATTTTAAAGAAATGAGAATTGGCTTACCTGCGGTGGTACAGTAAAGCCAGCCAAGGAAACCACTCCAAGTATGATTATAGGAACCTGAAATAATAGTTTTAAAATTAGGATTCATGAATTATTTGCAACTTCAATTAGAATTTTTTTATACGAAGACTAGTTTTCGATTGTTAAACATTCATTATCAGTTCTAAAAACATGCTAACAATTTCAAAACATGTGCACTTTGCTACACATAAATATTATATTTTTAAATAGTAAAATAAGAAATCAAACATGTTGATTCTCAACTAAGGAGGAAAAATGAAAAGGGCTTCTGAAAAATATCACCAGTCTGAGTGTGAGAAGAGACGAAAGAGTCAGGTAAATAGGTAGTCAGTCCTTTTGGACTTCCCTATGTCTGGTTGGTTTTTTGAATTTCTACTGATAAATTTATTTGGAATTCTGTATTTTTATAAACCCCTTTCCATTTTACTCCTTGGGTGAGTATCGAAATGTTCAATTTCAATCAATGTTCAATTTCTTGTCTTGTTCAATGTTCAATTCATTATCTTGTCCTAATGGTATTGATCCTTCTATAACTGAAGTAATAATTTTGTCAAATTTATTGTCATGAGGCAGCATTATAATCAGGAAAAATATAATTAGTTTGTTATTTGAAATTTTTTTTCAAAGGACTTAAAAAAACATTGTTTTTTAATAATAATATTGGCTGATCTCTTTCAAAGCAACAATTCCATGATACAGATATTATTAATTAATATTATTTTTATTTATTTATTATTATTAATATATTAATATTATTAATTAAGCACAAGATACATAGAATATGATGTTTACCCAGCAAGCAGCATCGGTGGCTACAAGGAGCGTCATCCTCCAGGCCATCGAGGACTCAGATGCTCTTCTGTCTTTATTCACAGCGTGCTGTGTTGT
Source organism: Euschistus heros (assembly GCA_003667255.2). NCBI lineage: Eukaryota > Metazoa > Arthropoda > Insecta > Hemiptera > Pentatomidae > Euschistus > Euschistus heros. The sequence goes on along the minus strand of RCWM02000625.1, from coordinate 461,536 downwards.
CCTCGCAACCAAAAACATCCACAAGTAGCCAATGGCTATCACCGTAAAGCTTACTAAATTTAAAACTGAAAGGGAACAGGAATATTTTCATTAAAAATCAGAGACAAATGTTTTAGTAGTAGGTATAATGGCAAAGGAGAGTGGCTTAGTCATTGGTGGCATGTTGGAAATAAAAAAAAAATTATATAATGACATTATTTAATCATTATCTTTTTATTCTTCTTTAATATTTTTTATGATAAAAATACTCATTATATTTATGATTAAATTATTTTGTTGTCATACTTTAAAAAGGGTATTATGCCATTTTGAAAAAAAAATAAAAAAAAAATACTTACATAGGAAAACAAATACAGAATATTCCCAACCATTAGGTTTGTCTGGAGTAATATGCAGTGCTAAACAAACTCCCGATCTTCCATAAAAATTTCTGAAACAGGAAAATTGAAATTATTATAAATAATTAATAAATTTCACTAACCAACTTGAAAAACTTTACTACTAAAACACCTTTATATTTTATATATTTTTATAAGGATTTTTATATATTTTAGGATGCTAAATCCAAATAAGATGCTTAAAAAGCTGTATCACTCACCATTCTTTTACATTTTACAGTTAAATTTCATAATTCAAGCGGATTTAAAAGAATTAACAAAAAAATAAAAAATAAATAGTTCTTATATTTAAAAATGTAGCTGTAATAGGAGTATATGATGGTATTACTGCTGAATGGTTGATTGTGTTTCTCTGTTGTCAGCTGATGTTCTGTTTACTGTCAACCTAACCTCATTTTCATGTTTCCTGTGCATGCCAATGTCTAATTTTTGTAGTGAGTTTATGATTAAAAAGCACCAAAGAAACATGGATTACAGACTTTGTGAAAAATGTTTATCTGTCATACTTACGAACTAAACTTGGTGATCAGGATTAATCATGGGAGCCACATAAGGTATGCTATGTGTGTGTAAAAGGTTTTGGTCAAAAAATGAAAAAAAAAACCTTCAGATTTGCTTTTTCCACGATAAGGAGGGAGCAAATAAATGATTCCGACGATTGCTACATTTGCAGTGTTGATATTGCTGGCCATAACTCAAAAAACAAGAAGGTGATAAGCTACTCTAACCTTCCATCTGCCATCCAACCAGTAGGACAAGGTGTAGGGTTGCTGGTCTCAAAATCACTGGATGATTTACATTCTAATCAAATGGAAGTATATTGTGATACACAATCAGAAATAGATGATCCAGGTGATGAAGAATTCCAATGCAGTACAGAAAATGTTGAGCCTTAATTGATTACTCACAAGCTTAAAGATTTGATTAGAGATCTGGGGTTGACAAAAGGACAAGCTGAATTTCTAGGATCAAGACCAAAGGAAAAGAACTTGTTAGCAGCTGGAACTAAAATTTATGTGTATAGGAAGAGACAGCAGCAATGTTCCGAACAAGAAAGTGAGTTAGTATGTAGATTGCTCATAAACTAAGGCTAGATTTGGATTCAACTCACAAAAATCTATAAAGATAATTGAGGTTGTATTTGATGGCTTATAAACAATGTGTGATATTGAGTGAGAGTAAAAAAAAAAAAAAAAAAAAAAAAAAAAAAAAAAAAAAAAAAAAAAAAAAAAAAAAAAAAAAAAAAAAGAGGATTAATAATGGCTCATTATAATATGTAAACGTAAATATAGTAAACAACAGAAATCCACCAATCCCACTTTTAATTTCTGAAATTGTAAAAATGGACGTATCATTTAAAATGATCTAATATTAAAAATGCAATGGACCTCTAAAAATGTCTAGTTAGTCCAGGTTGTCAGAAACTGAAATCATGGGTCATTCTCATGTCATTCACATTCTTCATTATTTTATTATAATAGCAGAAGGTTAGATTAATATTCTTAATATAAAGGATAATATATGCTTAGTGTTGTTTGTAAAAAATAATAATTTTAATTATTGTAAATATTTTATTGTTTACTTGAAATAATCAATTTGAAGTAGAGGAACCGCTGAAATAGCTATGGCTATTATCCATCCAAAAGCCATCAGCTGCTTCGTTCTGTTCATTTCCAAGCGTCGAACACGAAATGGGAATATAATAACCAAGAAACGATCTAATGTGATAACTGTAAAAATAAGTTCAACAAGATTACTAACTGTATAATATTTTAAAATACATAATCTGAATTCTGTCCTTACCTGTCAAAGTAAATACTGACAATTCACTTGAAAATGTCGATATAAAACCTGCCAGTGAACAAAGTTTGCTTGTTCTCCAACTTGTATCGTAAATGGAATAAACACCTCTGTACTGCCAGTCCACCACGGCGATGAGTAAAAGGTAAGATCCCATCAGAAGGTCTCCAAGCGCAAGGTTTGTAATTAGGAATGAGTGAACCTTAAAATAATCAAACTAAACTTATTACAAAAAATAGTTTCTTATTTAAAAAGAATTATCCTCATAAGATTGAAATAAAAAAAATTACCTAAGATGTTTGCTTACATTTACCTGGTTGCAGTGTTTGTATCTCGCTCTCCAAGCAATGACCATGATGTTTCCTACAGTCGCTACAAGCGCGAGGATCCAAACACAAATCCTTAAGACGATGTTCGACATAAGGTCCTCGCATGAAGAAAACTCATCCCTCTTTGGCCAACATGATGGAACTTGCTTTGCCAAGCAACAGAATCGAAACTCATCTGTCATTCTAAAATATGTTTTATATTAAAAAAAAAAGTTAATGTAAACATTAAAATTGTTTTAAAAAGCTTTGATAATATTAAGCAGAAGATATTTTAATGATAAGAACAAGATACAGGTTTTCACTAAAGATCCGGATAAAACACAGGTTTAATTCTAGTGCTATCTCAAATGTCTATAGTAGAGCTCATCTTTAATGGCTTATCCTACAGAACCAAGTTCGAAGTTTATTTTCTCTCTCTTTCCGTGTTAGTTTAAAATAGATAAAACTAAATAAAATGGAGTGATTTAAAGTGCAAATGCATTTGTGTTATGGCAGACAAACCGAGTTTAATTTTCCATTGTTTGAAATATTCTTGTAATTGTTGTAAGTAATGTTGGAGAGTAAGTGAAGCCTGAGTGATATCTGAATGTCAATTCAGAATTACGGTATCAATTCTGTATGTTGCTGTTATTGTGTTTTTTTATTTGGAATGTTGTATGTGTATATTATATACAGCATCGGTACAAGAATTGATCCTTGTGGAACTCTGGCCCTAATCGGATTTATATAGAAGGTATCCTAAACCTGTCGGACGTAAAAAAGGAAAGAAGTATAAGATATAAGTTGAAATTAAAAAGGATTTAAGTTTGTAAAGTATTCCATTGTGCCAGACTCTGTCGAACGCCTGAGATACATCCAGGAATACTATGTAGCCATAGTCCGCCTTCTAGTGCAACTGAAATATAGTTTGTGACTCGGTGTAGTTGGTGTATTGTTGAGTGTTAAGAACAAAATCCAAATTATTTGTCAGTTAAATGTTGAATATACACTTGTTTTTGTTTTTTGGAGTAAACTGGAAGTAAGCTAATGGGCCTATATGAGGACGGGTTGTTGTTATCTTTGTTTGGTTTTAGAATCATAAGAATGTAGAAATATTTCCATTGTAATGGAAATTTAGTTGTCCTGTGTATTTTATTAAAGATTGTAGTTAGAAAGACTAAAACATAATATGACATTAAAGATAAATTAATTTGTAGAACTACAAACAGTTGTTATCCGAGATTGTTAGAATGAATATGTAATATATTGACACTTATAAAATATAAATAGAATAAACCTACAATTTTTCCAAGTATGATGCAGTCCTGAATACATTTGCGTCTATTTCTTGAATAATATTGTTGCTGATGTCTCTGTAAAATAAATTTTTAATAATAAAAATAAAATAAAAATCAAAGAATATATTAATTAAACGAACTGAATTCAATTATGTGAAAATTTTATGTTAAAGTAACTGCAGCAACAAAGTTTGGCCTCAAAATATACCAAGATTAATTTAATAAAGATTGATGAAAAATGCATGCTAAAGGCAACTAAGAATTAAAGACTTTTAAAATTAGTAATAAATTAAAAGATCTCTTAGGATTAGCTAACAAATTAAAGATCATATAAATAATTAACCAACTGCAATTACTCCAAACTTTTTATTACCAAGATAATTATATAGTTTGTACCTAATCAGTAACGGTGATATAGTAAACAACAAAAAATTAATTAATTATTTTTTTGGCCAAACCTTGTTGGCTATTTTTAAAGCAAGGAGTCATTAAAGTAATCTCAGCTAATTAAGGCAACCAAATATTTTATACACCTTTTGTTATTGTAAAAATATATTTTTTGAGATCTACTCAAAATATATTATAACAATTGATACACTAACTACTTTTAGAAAAGTACGTACAAACTCACAGGTAGAGCAGTCGTGGCATTCCCCGAAATATAGCATCGTGTAAGAACTCGATTTCATTGTGTGAGAGGTCCCTGAAAAAAAAAAAATTATCCTTCGCTTTATTATAAATAATTAGAATAATAAATAAATAAATATTGTTAGATAAAACTATATAAACCTCTTCGCTTAAGCAACCATATGCTATAAGTCCCTTTTTTTATACAAAAATTAGACCTTATTCTTTATATAAAAATTCACTCTAAATCATATTTGGAGGTTATTTCTGCTAGAAAAAAAAAAACCCCCCCCCCCCCCCCCCCCAAAAAAAAACCACTTCTACAGCCAGTTTTGTCTACATGTCACAATTGGAATCATTGGTCCACATACAATTAAGCTGTTTGCCATGTGATACACTGGTGAAATGAAAGCACTTATAAGTTCCCCATTTTTTTTTTATTAATTAAAGCAATAAACATGTTTTGTTTTTTTGCTTTATTTGGATAATAATAATGGTGTGAATAAATCAGTTTTATGTGTCTGCTGTAAAGTTGGGAAAAATGGTATATGATATGTGATTACTTGGATGTCAAAATATATGTATTATAAAGTTCGAACAGATACACATATATGGATAGACACATACTGGAAAACACTGAAAAATCTCACTAATATTAGAAGAGAAAAAAAGAGGGGTACAAAGTGGTCCGAAAAAAGAAAAGAAATCCAGTCGAAAATAATGAAAATGCGATGGGAAGAAAGAAAATCAAGATTCACAAAGAAGCCTAACAAAAATTCAAATAATTTTGATCTTAATTTCTTTTTTTTATTTTTCAAATCAGACCCTATGGTCTTCTAAATCTGTTTTGATAATCTAGTGACTTTTGGGTCCCTTATTGGTCAGAGGTAATCAAGACTGTACTGAATTATTTGAAACTAATTAAAATAAAAATATATTGGACAATTTCGAAAAGAGACTGCCTATAAATGTAAAATACTTATATAAATAACATAATATAAAAATGAGAATATAATTAAATGATAAATTATCAAAAAGTTCTTACAACCAAATAAGACTTCTGAGTCCAGTGAATGCATCTGGCCTTATCATGTTGATCCTTTGTTGGTGCAGATCTCTGAAAAAATTACACAACGGTTTTAGAGAATAATGTTAATAGAATGTTATTAATTTCAATGTTAATAGAACCGTGTTAATGTAAAGCTATTCACATTCAATTAGTTGAAGAAGATTGTCTGGTATGCAGATAGGTTTAATAAACTGCTAATCCAAATTTTAAATAACCTTATACTAAGTACTGATCTTTCAACCTGCCTTAAAGGTCTTCTTCAAGACTAATATTAACAAAAACTGGACTTGACCAAAATATAACAAACAAATTAAACTGATTTACTAGAGAATATCAAAAGTGTTAATTATATAATTGAATGCGGAATATTATCAAAGATCTAGTTGAATGATACAGTTTTTAATTGTATTATTTTAAGTTGAATGATTCAATTTTCAGTGAATTATTTTAAGTTAAATATATTCAGCCTAAAATAATACAATTAAAAATTGTATCATTCAACTAGATCTTGATACTATTCTGCGCTCAATTATTTAATTTACACTTTTGGTATTCTTTTGTAAATTAATTTACTTTGTTTGTTCATATTAGTATAATTTTGGTCACATCAAATTTTTCATTATTTTTAGCCCTGTAGAACACCTGCAAGTCAGGAAGATATGTCGGCTTGGCACTCCATATTAAGTTTTTTAAACTTGGAAGTATAGTTTATTAAACCAAACTGCATCTCGTACCATCTTCTTCAACCATTATTTCATACAGTCAACCATACTATTCTCATCATGTATTGACATTTTAAATTTATGTTAGCCGATCTAAATCAGAAGTTCTCAAAATTTTACATGCTGAAAACAATTAATGTTAACACTGTGGGCCCGGAAGACGATTTTTCAAGTCATTGGCGGGTGGCATAATATGTTTTTTCTGATTCACCTTCCCTGGGTTAGAAACGAGGAGTGACATGAGCGTTCACGTCATCTGCAGTCAACGAGTTTACTTGAACTAAAATATTTACTAAGTTTTTACAAAAGTTCTTATTTATAAGTATAGTTTTATTTCATATAACATATTTTAAACATTACTGAATACTGCTCCTCAAAGTAAAGACCATTGTTTTCAGCAACTTTCTGCCAGTCCATAAGATATTTTCAACATTGAATGATATAAAGAAAATTTATGTTTTCAATCTAATGGTTTTCGTCACATTACGATATTGTATGAATAAATTCAAATCGAAACTGAAAACTATGCAGTATACTTACAGATTGGCTAACGAAGACAATCCAATAAAAGCCATTGTATTTAATGTCTTGATATTATTTCCTTGAAGATGCCTTAAAAATAATTAATAATTATTTTTGATTTAATTAACTTTGTAATTTTAAAAAAGTTGTGTAATAATATGAAAAAAAAGTAATTCCATACAATCCTTTAAGACTGCCGAGGCCGAAAAAACTGTTTTCCTCGATGACATGTATCTGATTGTTCTGTAGATTGAGAACAGTCAGGCGCCAAAGATTGCTGAACATTTTTGGGATAAGAGCTTTGATACTGTTGTTACTCAAGTCACTGAATCATGGAACAACAAATTAATTAAAATTATAAATATATTGATTTTTTTTTTTTTTTTTTTTTTTTTTACTGTAGAACTAATGATGATGTAGGTAGTTTGGTTGTGGAGTCATGGAAACACGATTAAAATATTGATTTATTTTGCCGATGTTTAGGCCTACAATGTAAGCCTTCATCAGTGTTTTTGTACAGTTAATCTATTAATTAAAAAAGATGGGAAAAGAAAAAAGTATGAAAATTAAACGGAAGAAAAGTCATCCTACAAGACGTTGAGTTGAGGGTATCATGGAAGGAATGATGAATAGGGGAATGCGAGAAGGAGACTGGTTGAACAGACAACAATGGAGCCAACTTATTTTTGGTGAAGATATATGACAAATAGTTGTAAAAAAGTCTAATAAAAAAAAAAAGTTTAAAATACAATTTTTAAAAAATGGAGATAAATTAACTAAAATATTGTTTTGTAAAGATAAAATAAGCGATTACAACAAAAGATGATTGGATATAGATGATGAACAAATACATAAAGTATAACTGTAACACGTAAGGAATGAATACGATTGAGGTGTAAATACCATAGTATTAAAAATTTAAAAGTAAAAGAAAATGGTGGAAGCAAATGTGATAAGTTGTGAGTAAATAAAAGGTAGCATAAACTATACATAACAATTAAATTAAAAAAAAAAATTAAATTATAAAAATTAATTTAAAAAAAATTACAGATATACAAGTATCATCACATAGAAACCCTAATGAAGGCTTACATTGTAGGCCAAAACCTCAGAAAAATAAATTAAGCATTATTTTTTAATCGTTTGTCCATGATTGCACACCCTAACTAACTACCTATATCATCAATTATTTCAGTGTTATAAAATATTCTATTATTTTCTTAGATACCTTATCAATAATTTTTTCACAAAATAAATTTGAAACATAAAACTTACAGATAGAGGAGACGATCCAAATACTTGAATGTTTCATTTGTCAAAGTTTCATTCAATCTATTGCTTCCTAAATAGCTGCAAAAAACAAAAGAAGTTTTATTATCATCCAAGAAGATTTCTTTTTAGATGAATAAACAAATGAGAAACAGCCAACTTACAACCAAGTTATTTCTTTCTCAGAGTCAGACGGGACAACATCGATTCCCACACCAGTGCAGTTGATATGGAGATCTTTACACTGGCATTTTGGTGCCATATTAGAACAAGTAAAAGCTGAAAGTAAAATGTTATGAGTTGTTACTGTTTTAAACACATTAAATGATTTTTTAAAATGTATTAATATTTACAACTGAACTGGTATCAATACAATAAGTAAATGTGCCTAGAATAGTGAATTTAATGTTAAGGCTTATAAAGTGAGTATCCATTCTCAGTACTTCTATAAAAGTTCTATATTAGAAGGTCGTGAAGTCATATTCTTTTTAGATGCCTTGGAGGGTGACTATGAATCAAATGAGTAGCAAGTTGAGAGATTGGTGGGTTCTGATTGGATGGTAGCTATTGGTCATACAACTGAACATGAATCATAAAATAGGAAAACTCCTGCAATTGGTAACAGATGATGTAATAAAAAAAAACAAGGAACATTTGATTTGATCCTAGAAGCTCGAGTAAAATGGAGACAGATAGTGCTGTTTTGTAAAATCTAAAACATGATTTAAAAACGAAGGTTTGAGTAAGCTGTTTAGAAAACAAGAATTGATGTTATAATTATAAATACATTAATTTTAAAACAAATAATACTATTTGCTACAATCACAGGAAGTCAGTAATAGCGCTATAAAGTAAACATTTATCTCCTAAGCAGAGAAATAAAAATAAAGGGATGTCTGTAAAATAAAAATAATAAAAAATGTACAAAAAAGTAAATAAATTAATAGGTACAACAAAATATAAATATCTTTAATATTAAACATATATTTAAAATATCTACACTGGGGAGAATTCCAATCTGTAAATTTCCATCAGCACGATTCAAGATTTTTTTTTTAAATTTATTGCTTCATTAAAATAAAAAATACATCTAATAAATATGTGGTAATCATAATACAAAGCAATGACATGACAAAAACTTGTAGAGAAACCACCCATTGATATTGCAATCTAATAAAAGTTCTACATTAGAAGAAGATCTCGAGGCCAGCTTCTTTTCAAGCATCTAAGAGGATTGCCCGAAATAGAATGGGACACAAGTTAAGAAACAAGTGGATTTTGGTGAGTATTTAGTTTTTTGTGAAAGAAAAGGTCACTGGTCCGTGCTAAATCTGTGACATATGGGACATTAAGGTCATTGTGGATCAGTTAATTTCAGTATTGTAAGTCCAAATAGGTCTGATAGTAATCATGTAGATGAGTTTTTGTAGTGAATCTGGAAACTGGAACATTTGTCATGAAAGTGCTGGAGCTGTCAAAATAGATGTGCAGATTCTTGTCTTTTCAATCTTGAATAACGGTTCTATCTGTGTCTCTTGTCTAGTAAAATCTTTATTTTTAAAACTATTTCTTAATATTTACAACTGTACACACATTATAAACAAGTAAATTTGAGGAAAATGATTACAATATTTCAATAACATAAAGAACTTCTTACTAGTAGCATTTCAATAAAAGTTCTACATTGAAAGGTCTCTTGGCCATCTTCTTTTCAGACGCCTCAGAAAATTATCAAGAAAAGAGTGTAAAGCAAGTTGGAGACCAATGGATTTGAATGGGTATGGAGTTTACTATAAAAAGATAGATGTCTGGTTTGGGCCAAATCAGCCACATATGGAACATTGAGATCTTTATGGTTAACTTTTGTTTATAGCATAAGAAGGATTTTGGGTTGTAAGGATTGGATACAAGACGAGTCGGAAAGTTTAGTGGAGCCTCAAAGCTCAACTTTGTATGTCCAAATGAGTCTAATACTTTTCATAGCGGATGTAAATAATGTAAATAAGCCTTTTCGTAGTTAATTTAGAGATTTAAACGCTTGCCCAGTAAATGTTGGAGTAGTTGGTAATGGTGAGTTGCTTCTTGGCTTTTAAGTCTGGTATGTTGATAAGATCCTATAGAGATTTTTAGAATTTCTTTTTTTACCCACTTTATTACTTTGTGAGCCAATGGAGTCATAACAAGAGTGTACTGATAAAATAATTACTACTTACTATGTTTTATATACTCTTATTTAATTTATTCATAAATTGCTTTTAAAATTCCTCAGACAATAAGAATGCAGAAAAAAAAGGAATGTTATTTTGACTGGACTCACGGCAGCCATCTTCGTCTTCCCAAGTATCCTGACAATCAATGCGAACGTTGCAGAGTAGGGATGGATCCAGGCAAGGGCCGAGGTGGCACTTAAACTGCCAAGGTTCGCAGATCCAATCCTCTAGAAGAAAAGTTTATCGTTATGGATTAATATTATTAGAGATCATTAGACAAATATGAAATAAATTCAAAAGAAGACATACAATTTTGAAAATATTGAGAATTTAAAAAAAAGATTCTATACATGAAAACAGAATTGGGAAGTAGAGGTATTATTATTCATTAATTGAGGCGTTGACATGGAAAAAGTAGTAAGTAAAGATAAGTCAATTTTATCGAGAGAGCGAAAGATGATTTTGAACTGAAAATAAATTGTATCTATGGACAATAAGCCATCGTTTGGCGTTCATAGGAACCAAACTATACCTAACACTGAAACACTGCTCTTTCTATGCCATTGGCATAACTTTTTATTACATTTTCAAATAAAAATCTCAATTTTTTTTTTTACTTACTACCTTTTCCACGTCAGTGCCTCAATTATAACAATTAATATTAAAGTGATTAAAAACAACTTACTGCAGTTTTGGAGATGCGAAGAATCGGCACATCCTTCATAAGATTTTCCAGAATTGAAACACTGATGTTTCTTGTCAATACACTGGCCGTTGTCACATGTGAACTCGTCTTCTTTGCATTGAGTCATTGCTAAAAAATAAAATTTATAATCTGATGCACTTGTATATATTTTTTTAGAACAATGTAAGTATCTGTTTTTGTTTCTTTAAATAAAATGTTGAATGATTTCAAAACAAGAGAACAAACTATTTGAAGGATTAAAAAATTATAACACCAATTTCTTTATTTTATGATAATGAATCACTACAAATAAATTTTGTTCTAGGGTATTGCCCCTCAAGAATAATTGTAATGACGGGCAATTTTATAATTATAAAATTGAGAACTCAATACTTATTGGATGGTCGATGGCCGAACTCACTTCTGAAAATCAAAAGCGAAAATCAGCTTCTCCAACTTGGGTTCAATTCTTCGAAGTTTGCAACAATTGTTCTACACCTTTCAGTCTGGTTTGCTACTATCTTTGAATACTTTGATGAACAGTGACTCGTTAAAAAAATTGGCCATCTACCATCTTCCTTAGGAGTCAGTAGAATGGATGATCTCAAACAGTTGTTCATAATGTTTTATTATTTACTTCAATAGCTGGCTTTCATCAATACAATAAAAATACAAGTAAATTTAATTTTAATCTACTATATTGATAGGCCAATAATAATCTTCATCAGCATGACAGATACACAGTCCTTGGCCAATCACTCTTGCCCAGTCCTATTCATTTGCAGCAAGTCTTAAAAACATTTAGCCATTCCAGAGGTCCTCTTGAGAGGCTGTCCTTCCATCTGCCACTGTGGTCTTGCTCGAGCTCTCACTCATTCTGGTTAAATTTGATATAGCGCTTTGACAGTTTTGCTATCGTCCATTCTAAGTATGTGTCTCGACCACATTAGATGCTGAATTCTGACACAGTCATTTATTTTCTATTACTCATTTTCTTTAACAGGTCCTAGAATTTGCCTTAATTTAAGCTCGAAGATGTCGATCTTAATGTCTGCTGTTATTTACCATATGTTGCGACCAATCTTATGAGAGGCTGATATAGCCTTAAGTTGGTTAATCAGCTTACTAATCTATTTCTGATTAGGTTAGCAATGCTGAAAAATGCTTTTTTTTTTTATAAGTTTTGCTTTATTTGAGCCTTGATCTCCTCCTCTTCAAATTTAATTTTAAACTCTGCATTTTAAATTCTTTAAACTCTGCACCAAGATACTTTAAACAAGAATCACATTAGAATGTGTAACTTCCATAATTAATAATAATGTGTAACATTTCTGGGGGCACATGGGTTTCTTGTTCCTCAAGACCATAATTTTGTTCTTTTTGTCTTTATTTCTAGCCTAAATTTCCTGAACTCCCTTTCCTGATTCCTGAAAGTATCTTTGACATTATATAAGGTGAGAACAACTGACCATCACATCATCAGCATATTTTTACATTGGACTCCATTGTAGAAGATATTACCTCCCTCATTTAGCGAGACTCTTGGTATTATAAGTTGGAGTATGAAGTTAAATAGAAGTGGTGCTAAAGAGCAACCCTGCCTGTGTCCAATGTTTGCCTGACAAGGGTTGGTTAGCTTGTCATGGACTTTAACTTTGTAGCTTGTAGCTTTATACACATGTCCAGCTTAATAATATTATTAAAAGGAAAACTATTAAAATATTTAAGTTATGTAGAAAATTTGTTTTAATAAAAGTTTGTAGTCATAAATACAAAGTATTTCGGATTCTAAAGATTAGATGCGAGAAGAATTGGAAGGCTACCAATAAGTTACCTTAGTGGTATAATTTACATTACAGATTTATCTTAATTGTTTTTACTAAATTAAATTTTTAATACGTACAGCAATTTTTTTCATCTGATGCATCAGGGCAATCGATGAAGAAGTTACACCAACTGGATTCAGGGATGCATTGGCCTCCTTGGACACATTTCTTCATCCCTTCCTGGCATAGCACATCATCTGAAATATACATAGAAAATAACGGAAATAAAAAAATATCAATCAATCTATTATATAATATTCACAAGATAGGAAGCAGAATTTTGATATTTTGAAATCAGTTAACATTTAAAATTAAGAAATCAGATTATTTCTGTTAAACGTGAAATTTTTTAAAGACTTAATTAAAAGTGGATTCGACAAGTTAAGCTATGTTATGCTTAGTTCAAAGAAGCTTAGTACATATCATTAGTGCTTGTCACTCTCACTAAGCTGCCTGAGTGGGAAGTGGCTAGTAGTCGTCCATACAGTGGTGTGTATAAACAAACTCATCAGTAGCTAGTAACCTGTTAAGGAATGGAGCATCATCGCTGTGCTGTGTTGGAAAAAGTGCTTAAACATTACTCAAAAGTTGTCTTATTGACAACGATACAAGAATTGAAGAAAGGAAAGCGATTGTGGGTAAGACAGTGGTTGCTACGAAGAGGCACTATTAGCAATTTAGACTAAAAACTGAAGATCAAAAGGAGTTCATCAAAAGTTTAATGAGAATGACATTGACCAGTTTAACGTTTTATTGCATCCCCGAGATACACTAATAGACACTAATATTACTTGTCCCAGCACTCAATGGTGATGTTGCACTTAGCAGAATCTTCAACGCATTGGCCATTATTACATTGACCTGCGAAAATAAAATTGGAAGTAACATTGATGTTTGTCTCATTTTTAGGAGTGGTTCTACAAACATTCTTCTGATTGTAATTCTTAAATGAATTTAATTATGGTTTGATAATTCCACTTTTCTGATGTCATAACAGTGAAGGGATGTGGAACTTGACAAGTGACAAGCACTAATGGCAAGTAGTAAGCTCATGTAAACTAGGCATAATGCAAAGTTGTCGGAAAATATAAATCAAAATATCTTGTAAATCATGAATTTCTTGAAATACTTACGGCAACCAATCTCATCGGACTTGTCCCAGCACTCAATGGTGATGTTGCACTTAGCAGAATCTTCAACGCATTGGCCATTATTACATTTGAACTTGCCTTCGCCACAGCTGAGTTTGACTGCGAAATAATTATAGCAAAAAAATAGAATCAGCTAATGCAGACATGATAGTATTGAAGGATCAATCTAGTTAGGAACTTATAATTGTTTTGCCAATTCTGAAGAGACAAATAATTTTTTAATTCACTTTAAAATATTACGCAACTAAAAATACAAAAACGACCAACTATTGTTAGCAAAAGTCTGTTACCTGGACATCCTTCTTCATCATCGCCATGAAGACAATCATATCTGTAGTCACACAGCAGGGACTCTGGTAAAGTTCGGTTGTCAAGGCAACGGAACGTTCGTCCTATGTTTTCACCTCTCTCTGCTTCATCATATTCTAAATAAAATAAAATAAATAATAATAAAAATTAATCAAAACTAAATCAAACTACTCTTCAGAAACTAAGAATCTCTTATTTAGACAGGGTGATTTTATATGATTGTGAAAGGAAGAGATATCGTTGGATTAAAAGAACCCACTTTATGGGGTCTGTGTCTCGAGAACCCGAAGTTGAACTACAGAAGAATAGAAAACAGATAATAAATTTACTAACAGTTAGCTTGCCCTTGAGGAGTTTAGTGTCTCCATGCACAATGTCTAAAAGCACATAATACCCAATTTAAAACTTAAAAAGTTACTTTTTAGAAAAAAAAAAACAAAACAAAAAACATTCTGATCAGGAAACAGTCTTCTTATTAAGGTGGTTCCTAGTGACAAAAGAAACATAACAAAAAGTATTCTCGATTATATTTTTGACAAGGGAACTGTGTCAAATTTTCGATTCCAGCAACGCCAAAAGAACCAGAGCTTCACACCAAATAATTACTTTGCTAAAATAATATTATAACTATTTTACCTTATTATGACAGATTGAATACCCATATAAAATTAATATGTAGATGTGTTTCATTGTATTCCATGGAAAAAGCAAGACACAAAGGATATTAGGAATTATATATAAAACATAATAATAATTGATCAGAATAGATCCTACTGGAGGGACCTAGGGCAGGAGGGATGGGAGATTGGTGTCCCGGGGTTCCTGGGGCTGTGGTGGGGGTGGGGAGTCGTACCTTTCTCACAGGGCGTTTTAGCTCCGAGGATTAGGATGATGTGGACTTTTCCATGAATAACATATTTTAAACATGGTTTTTACTTATTTGGGCTCAATTGTAAGTGGCTCAAATAGGATATCTCTTGAAATAAGCCAAAGACTATTTAAGGCCAACAAGAGTTATTTTGGGCTCATCAAACATTTGAGAAGCCGAGCTATTACTCGCCGCACGAAATGCCAGCTTTACAAGACCCTAATCCTACCAGTCCTCACCTACGGATCGGAAGCCTAGACCCTGACAAGCGCAGAAGAAAAAGAAGTTCTCATTTTTGAGAGAAAAATACTGCGCCGCATATTTGGGTCCATAAAAGTAGGTGATTATTGGAGAAGGCGGACCAACAGGGAACTTTAACAGATGTATGGTGAAGCGGATGTGATGTGGTATATAAAGCTGGGAAGACTGCGCTGGGCGGGCCATGTTGCCCGAATGTCAGCTGACGAAATCCCAAGGAAGCTATTGGATGGGAAGCTCCATGGAGCTAGAGGAAGAGGTAGACCGCGACTTAGATGGGAGGATGCTGTGAGCAGGGACTCCAGGGACCTTCTGAAAGCCCGCAACTGGCGAGCGACCGCACAAGAAAGAGCTACATGGCGAAAGCTCATAGAGGAGGCCAAGGTCCATGCTGGGCTGTAGCGCCACGGATCATCATCATCATCAAACATGGTTTTTATCTACATCCTCCGATCAATCTTCGTGATGAAAATTTCAAAATAAATAAAACAAAAACATGTGGGATTGGGGCGTCTCCTACGCTCCTGGCCGTCCCCTGTGGGCTCCTGGCTCCTTGACTTCATGCCTTCGGCTCAGTCGGGTTCTGCCCAGAGACACCTTCAAATCATGATATAATATTTTTATACTTACTGAGCGTTGATGACCTAGATGTTTTACGCTCTAAAACTCTAAAGAACAACAACAAGAACCAGAGCATGTCTAAAAAAAAAATAAGTCCCAAAACTAAAAAAATGTAGGCAAAACGACTTTTTTCATTCAATTAAATATAGTTCCTAAGGATCTAGTGACAAATGTTATATAACAAAAAACAAACGAACTTGCTTGCAACAGATTGATAAGGTTGGTGCACACAGCGTTTCAAGAAAAGCTAGTTTCATTGATTTCAAGAAACGGAGTTTCAAGAAATTCCTTAAATCGGTTTCCTGTTGCTTCAGATTCACTTATCATCAGTCCAAGTGCATTATATGTTTTTCATTTATTCACTTACAATGACTTTCCTTTTTTATAATGATTTCCCATCACTTTTAATAACCATCCCTTATCAACATAGTTCATGTTGTTACATACTACTTGACAATTATTAAAATATTTTGAAGTAATAAAACTGTTTTCACTTATCTCAGTGTAATTGCTAATTTTTCCCCAACACTCAGAGCTAACCTCCAGTCGGCGTCCCTCTTTGTTATTAGTGGATTCACAAGTTCTAACAAGTGATCAAAAAGTTGATTCGAAATTCTAAAAAAATCCTTTGTCAGGATCTCTGCTAAGTTTTCGAGCAACAACAAAGCAGGTATGTTGCCGATACCTGATCAACGGGTGAACTAAGGACTTGCGTTTTTTTTTTCTTATATCTTAGCCACCACAACACAAGCCCATCGTCGTCAGAACCCATCACGAAACTGATGGAAAAGCGTTGTTTCTGTGTGTACCTCCCAATAAAACAGTATTCTTGAAACCCATTATATGAAATCAATTTCATAAAACCTGTTTCTCCAGTGTGCACCGCACCTTATGGTGCAACTTTACCCAATATTGAATCGGAAAATCAATCCAAATAAAATATGAGATAAAACGCAACCTGAAATAATATAATTATACTCAATTAAAACAAAGGCAGACATATATACTCTAGGATAAGATGCTTTTTTAATTATAACTCGTCCCACTTTGCGGAAGAAAACAAACAAGACATTCCAAAAAGTATATAATTAATTTTTAGATGATAATATCCAACTGCACGGGTGGCTAGTCAAAGGAACCTCAACAATGCGGCCTCTCATAATTTCTTCTCTTTAGAATGCTTAATTAATTACTTAAGTTACACAAACAGTAATTGTGACTTCTTAAAGTCTACAGCACGTATATATGTTTTATTTTTATAATTTTATCTCCTTTTGATGAAGCCTGTTCTGCTGTTTTATCATCCTGTTGGAATGTATTGTATTTTCTTCATCTGCACTTATGTAACTTGATTGACTGTAGAAATATACAAGAAAGTAGATAGACGTGAAGACAAGAGATAATAATGAAATTTTATTAATTTATTCTGCAATAGAAAAATGAATTTAAAAGATATAAGAAATAGAAACAAAATGTCTATTAAAAAAACAACTAAAGAAACAGAAGTAAAACAAAAGAAAATCAATAGAATTATAATTGATGAATTTTTTGCTACTTCATTTGGATTTTTTTATTTGAAATCTAGTTTTGAATGTTAAACATTCGTCAACAGTTCTAAAAACATTAAAAAACTTTATCACTTTGCTACGTAGATTATATAAATTGTTTTTTTAAGAGTAACACAAGAAATGAAACATGCTTATTTATTGTGCTATAGAAAAATTAATTTAAAATGTATGAGAAACAGAAACAAACATTATAAAAATAAAACAAAAGAAACTGAAGTAAAAACATAAAATTAGGAATAATGAATTATGTTAGCATTTTATTTAAAGGATAGTTTAGAATGTTAAACATTCATCAATAATTCTAAAAACATTAAAAATGACAAAACATCATCAATTTGCTACGTATAGACTTAGCTGGTTTCGGAACTTTGCGCTTTATATGTATTCATCTCATGGAAAATTCGAACCAAGCTTGTCCCCCTACATACTTACAGTACTGTAAATGAGTAATGAAATGTGTGGTGTAGAGTGCATGAAATATGTGATTATTTTTTACATCAGTGCTTCGTTAGGTATAGTTAGAAGGTAAACATACTAAAAGTCCCCGCATCTGGGGACGGTGAGCTAACGGGAGGGAGGAGAGAAGGTTACATTTTAGGGTTTTTCGATTATATCTCGAAACCGGTGGGCTCTAAAAAAATATGTATGTAATAAAAATTAAAGCTAATTAAATTTTATATAAAATTGTTTCGATACACTTTGTTTGTTCTTGGGCGCTACAGTCCTTCCAGGACCTGGGCCTCTGCCACCATCCTTCTCCACTCCTCTCGGTCCCTCGCCAGGCTCCTCCAATTCCGTATCCCCAGCCTCCGTAAATCCTCCTCCAGGTCATCCATCCATCTGCGCCTGGGTCTGCCTCTCTTCTTCTTTCCTCCTGGTGTACCATTAAACATTATTTTTGGCAGCCTGTTGGGCTCCATTCTTTCGACGCCTGCCCTTCTTGATAGCACAGAGTATATCAGGCTCACCATACAATAGTCCGATCTCGGCGTTGTTTCTTATCCGCCACCTGTGCTCCTCTTTCACAGCACCAAAGATCCTTCTTAATATTCTTCTCTCCCAGACTAGCAGTGCTCTTCCAGTATCTTTAGTGAGAGTCCACGTCTCAATGCCATACATCACTATTGGTCTTATTATAGATTTATAGATCGACAGTTTTGCCTTTCTTGAGAGAGTTTTACAATGGAGAGCTTTTTTTACTGCATAAAAACATCTGGTTCCTGCAACCATTCTGCTTTTTATTTCAATGTCTAGATTGTTCTTCTCCGTCACAACTCGTCCCAGGTATTTAAATGTACTACAGCCGTGAAACGTGTCCTCCCCCACATCAACCGTATCTCTTCTTCCATCTGTCCGTCTGGAGGTTTTCATATATTTGGTCTTGTCCATGTTCATTTCGAGACCCAAATTAAGAGCTGCTGTCTTGAATTCTTCAACAGCACCGGCCAATGCTGTTTCGGTTCTACCTGTGATAACCACATCATCAGCATATGCCATGTGCTGTGTAAGGCCATTGTAAATAGTGCATCCTGGGTTTATCTTTATTCCTCGAATCGCTACTTCTAGGGCGAGATTGAACAGCACAGGCGATAATGGGTCCCCCTGTCTCAAGCCACTATTAACTTCAAAGCTTTCCGAGATGCTCATTCTGGTTTTTACTTTAGCTCTTGTCCTTTCTAATGTCATCCTCGTCAGTCTTATTAGTTTTCCTGGTATTCCGAGTGACCGTAACGCTTCCAGCAGCTTTCCTCTATCGACATTATCATATGGCTGTCTGAAATCAACGAAGAGATGGTGTTTTGATACATATTAGTCAGAATTACTACGGTTTTCGAGATATACGTTATTGAAAATCGATAATCTTCGCAAACAAATAATTTGTACTTCACAATTTGTCATATATTTGCTTCAAGTTCTAGAAAATTTAAGTCGATATAATGCGTTACAACTTTCTGACATTTTTTCTGAGAAACGATGGTGGAAGGCACTAAAAGCAAATGATTGACAAAAGTGAGGTAAAAATTATTTTGTTTGCGAAGATTATCGATTTTCAATAACGAATATCTCGAAAACCGTTGTAATTCTGACAAATATGTATAGGAACAATTTTATAGGAAATTTAATTAACTTTAATTTTTATATGTAACATAGTTTTCTAGAGTCGAGATATAATCGAACAACCCCAAAATTGCACCTTCTTCCCTCCCCCCCACCGTTAGCTGACCCCCCAGGGGCGGGTACTTTTAGTATGTTTACCTTCTAACTACTCCTAATGAAGCCCTGAGGTAAAAAATAATAGCATATTTCATGGACTCTACAATATGTTTATTGACTGGACTATTATGGGAGGGCAATTCTGGCTTAAAGTAATCCCAACGCGTCACTAGAGTTAAAGTGAAGGCTGAAAGACTTATTGTTTATGTTCTGCTGGCGTCGAAACCATGCGTACATAAACTTATGCTCATAACTAACATAAAATGCTAATCGAATGAAATAAATTGTTAACAGACATTAAATACGGGGTACCTCTTAGTGTAAAAAAAAAAAAATAAATTCGGAGAAACTAGATAAAAAATGTCGCAGACCGCACCTTTTATTCCAATCCGTTACAATAAATATCTGTTAGATATAAAATAAATCAAAGAAATTTTTGAGGAAACCACGTTTTTTACCATAAAAGCTGCAATATCTCCATTGTATTTACTTTGACCTCATTTTCGGACTTGGCATTAAATTTTCTATAAGAGCAGAGTACATGCAATCTTGAATTTTACAAACTTGGGACCTAAAGAACAGCTTGATCTTCACCTTACTTGGCTAAGTTACAATGTCTTATATTACTTCAACGCTCACCGTTTTTCGAAAAAACTATCCACAAAATTGCAAATCTTACAACTTGCACATTTAATCAGCTTTCGAATGATATGTTAAACGCATTGATTTTGTTCCGATTTCAAAAATAAATTTACTTTTAAAACCGAAAAAAACATGGTGCTTTCATTTGGCATACAAATCAGTTACTTGTGTAAATAAAACATTATGATAATCCCTTAGTTAAAATGTGCATTTTAAACATAATAAACTCTACATTAGAATAAAAGCAAAGAAAACAATTATTGTTTGTTGGAAAATAAAGGAAAACTTTCAATACAGCGACGCCAGATCAAAAGATCTTATGTTATTACATTTATTTATTTATTATTATAAGATTTTCAATGTAAGGTTTAAAACTCAATGGTAATGAACATAGACCTCAAGTTTGCAGTGAGCTTCTGAATGCAGATGATATTGAATATTACCTCTTTTTTTTTTTTTTTTTTTTCACTAACAGGTATTTATACATCAAGTAAATGTGCTGTTACCTATTACAATAACGGGACAAAATTTGTAAAGAACTACTCATCAGTAGCACTTTAATAAAAATTCTACACTAAAAGATCTCTGGGCCATCTTCTTTTCAGACGCCTCGGAGGATTATCAGGAATGGTGTGGGAAGCAAGTTGAGACATAAGGGGATTTGAGTGGTTATGGAGCTTACTATGAAAGGATTGATATCTAGTTAGGGCTAAATCTTCAACATATGGAACATTAAGATCTTTATAGATAAGTTTATTGGTGACGAAGTAAGGTGCATTGAGGATTTTTCGAAGGATTTTGGATTGTAAGGATTGGATACGAAATGAATTGGATGGTTTAGTGGAGCCCCAAAGCTCAACTCCGTACGTCCAGATAGGTCTAATCATAGTCATGTATATCAGTCTTTTGTAATTAATTGGGAGCTTTGAACGTTTGTCTAGTAAATGTTGAAGTAGTCTGTAACGACGGGCAGCTTCTTGTCTTTTAGTCGTGAATGTGGATTCCAAGTTAGACGTTTGTCCTAGTGGAGTCCGGATCTGTTCAACAGGAATTAGTGAAATATCATTAAAGGATACTATAGGACAGGAAGTCATGGGTTTACGACGAAGGGTAAAGTTTATTTGGTGAGATATTTTTGGATTTATTTTAATTCTCCATTTTTGACACCATTCTTGAAGGGTTAGGATATGGGATCGGAGTGTTTGGGAGGCAATGCAGGGATCATTGTTTACTGATAACACACATGTGTCATCAGCATAAGTGGTGAGGACAGTGGTAGGATGAGTTGGAATATCACCCTGTATATGTAAATTATTTTTATTCTTTTATTGATATTTACCACAACCATATTCGTCTGAATAATAACTATGGCAGTGGGCCTCCTTGTCGCAGAGGTACTTGGCGGCGATGCACCTGCTGTTGTCCCTTGTGTGACCAGGTACCGTGCAGCTCAGGGTCGAGCCCACCACGCACACGTTTACTCCTGTTCATGAACATAATACAATAATACATATGTATCACCTTGGTGCAGGCATAAATAGAACATTCCTATTTAATTCATACATTCTTTCATACCTTGGATTTGCGTGTAGTAACTCGAGCAACCTATTTCGTCTTCACAGTACGTTCCGTTTTCGGACGCGCAGTCGCACTGTGCGTCGCATACGTTGGCTTTCTTGATACACCTTCCGTTGGGGCACAAGAAGTCTTCTTTTCCATTGCATTCCTTACCTTGAACAATAAATATAGCAACTGTTGATATTTATTTTCCTCAAAAATATTGTTTTATAGTGACCTAGAAATATATAAACTGAAGCAATTATAATTCAGTTAAAACTTAGTAATTCATTTATCTTTGGTGGCATTTTAGTTCAATGAAAAATCAAGCTTCTTGTCCGGCGGCGTGCTGTCTAGTGCAAGGACAATATATCCTGGAAAAGTCCTTTTAACTAAGCCCTAGAGTCCTTCGATCCATCACCCGGATTGTTCTTTTACAGAATGCACTTAAGAAGTAACTTTTAAAAAAATCGGTGTAGATTACTTGAAAACAATATTTTATTTCATTTATCTTCAGAAATGTTTCAAGAAGTAGAAAATTAATTCATTGATTGAGTTTAATTAATTATTAATTGATTGAGTTGTCTTTTAAAATGAATTGAGGAAGAGAATAGATTCGACGATTCAGATATTTTCAGTTCCAACACTTCACCTGCCGGAATGGAGTATAAATTTATGCCCATGGTGAATTTTTTTTAAAAGTTTTTATTTTGAATATTTCTAACCAGCCTCACTCAAGGGCAATGAGTAACATCGATGACAAAGACTCATTCACACAATATATACAATGATATTAAATAAAGTAAAAAAATTAAAATAAATAACCTCTAAATATACAAGAAATAAAATAAAGCGCAAGGTATAATATAATATAATAAATTATATAGAATATAATAAGTGATAATATAAAATAGGTGATAATTGTTGAAATTAATAACTAAATACAAAAATAAATATATAATAATGAAAATTAACGAAGGAAATAAAAGAATCATAAATACAATCATACTCTAAATACAATATTTATAAACATTCCGAGAAACACTCAGATCCAAGCCTGACCCTCAATTTGGAGGGCAAGCCGGGCTCAGAGAGTTCTCAGCGCTGTTCTATCAGGTGCGGCACTAGTAGAATCCAGTGGAGGCTGAGAGAGAGCGCTATGGCGCAGTCGCATAGAACTTGAGTCCAGAAGCAGACCATTTCCAGAACTCCAATAATTATTATTTACAATAAGTCTCAGGGTCATTGCCTTTTTAATCTGCGAGGTGGGTTAATAAATAAACTTTGCACGCATTGATCCATGGTTGTAATTTATTGTCACGGAGCTGTGTCTTTTTCTTCGTTGTACAATATTGTTGAACTGCCTCACTCTTAATCTGAATCTTAACTGAACCTTTAATATTATACATTGTTTTTCGCATTGGTAGAGTTAAAGATTTTATATTATAAGGATTTTAAGGATAATATATAGAGACAATTGTGCAATGGAAATTCAAGTGATTGCAGAAATAATAGAGACATCAGCTTACTTAACTCTGCTCTTTATCTATTGCACTATATAATTGTATCACGCCATACATGGAGAGACAGCTCGGGGAATACCAAGGTGGATTTAGGACAAATCGATCTACGATTGATCAAATATTCACTCTTAGGCGGACTGTAGAGAAAATGGAAGAATACAATAAATCGATGCGGATGCTCTTCATTGACTTTAATGCGGCGGACGATAAAGCGGTTAGGAAGGAGTTCTATAGAGCCATGCAAGAACTGTTCATACTAGCGAAGCTGATACGTTTGACGATGGCAACGATGAAAGACACTGTCAGCAGGTCTAGGCGAATTGCAGCATTGGGGACTCCTTCGAAGTTTGCTTAGACCTGAAACAGGGGGACTCTTTAGCTCTTGTCCAGTATTGTCCTGGAGACCATCGTAAGAAGAGCAGGACTGAATAATAAGGGAACACTATTTCACGGAATGACTCAGATGCTGGCTTACGCGGACGATGTGGTCATTGCTGGGCGATCGCTCCAGGCTGTGTACGAAGAATTCTGTAGGCTGGAAAGTGAAGCACAGAAAATGGGACTTTGTGTTAATAAAGGGAAAACCAAAGTCCTTGTGCTTTCTTAGCACAAGAAGAAGCTCGCCCATCCACCTCAGCACTACGTCTTAGGAAACCAGACGTTCCAAGTGGTCTCGAGCTTTACTTACCTTAGGTCAATAATAAATGATAGCCACAGCGAAGATAAGGAGATACAGACTATAATAATGACTGCCAATAGAGATTATTATTTAATGGTGAGCCTTCTGATAAGTAGATTGTTAAATCGAGCAACAAAATTTAGGCTGTATGAAACTGTTGTTAGGCCAGTTGCCGCATATGCGTACGAGTCTAGACGCTTAGGAAGGCATCCTCAGAACCATTAGACCGTTTCATAAGAAAAATATTAAGGCGTTTTATAAGGCCTGTATTTGAGGGCGAAATGCCTTTCTTGAGAAAAACAAAGCTCCATAATCTCATTTTGAAGATATGGTAAAAGGAGAAGATGCCTGATGAGTGGAAAAGGGGAATTATCTACCCACTGCACAAGAAAGGGGACCAGTCGGACTGCGACAACTACAGAGGCATAGTGCTCCTCTTGTGTGCATATAAAGTTCTCTACAACATCCTATTTGAGAGACTAGTCCCTCATGCCGAGAGGGAGATAAAGCAATATCAAGCGGAATTTAGACGAGGGAGGTTCACGTTGGACCAATTATTCTCACTGAGGCTGATGCTAGAGAAATGCAAGGAGTACAGAACAGTAGTGTAACTCGGCCAGAGCTCTATCAGGCCCTGCTAGAAATGAACGTCCCACTTCGTCTCGGGTCTGAGATCAACTCTGGAAATGACATCTCTCGAGAAGTCAACAGAAGGATAGCAACAGCGAGACGGTGCTACTTCGGCCTTGCGAAGCATTTTAGAGGCAGGTTCCTGTCTAACAGGACCAAGATCACATAACCTTGGTCTTTCCTGTTTTAACGTATGGATCAGAAGCATGGGCCTTGAAGAAACAGCATGAAAATAAGCTTCTGATCTTTGAAAGATCAATTTTGAGAAAGATTTTTGGCCCTGTTAAAGAGGGTGGAATTTGGAGAAGAAGAAATGCCGAACTAGCTGGTCTGTTTGGGGATACAGACTTTATCAAGATAGGACGACTTCGATGGGCCGGGCACGTCGCACGCATGGATGACTCGGCGATACCCAGGAGGATAGTGTCCGGAAGGTTGCATGGGCGAAGAAAAGTTGGCAGGCCAAATGTAAGATGGGAGGATTCGGTAATTTGGACGCACGGACTCTGCTGGGAGTCCGGAACTGGACAGCTGCTACTGAATGGATTGATTGGCGAAAACTTTTGGAGGAGGCCCAGTCTCGGTGACGGGATGTAGAGCCACCGACGTATGTATGTATCTCCTAGTTCGCTAAAGTCCAATGTATGAAATGGTTAGAGCACGCCCTGAGATTGGATGAAGGAAAAACTGCAAGAAGAATTTACGATGGGAAACGTTTTTAACCATAAATGTGTATGCAAGTTTGGAAAATCTCGTTTCTGCCATTCAACAGGGTTCATTTAAATTTGTATTATTGTTAAACCTTCCCAAAACTATTAAAATATGTTTGTTAAAATTCTGTACATATGGGTGCAATTATTCAGCTGAACGGTGTCCACACCAATGGGGTGAAAAGTCGCACCACATATTATATTGCTTATTTAATAACAATTTAATTGAAAATAAGTGTATTTTATCATAAATTAATAGCTCTATATATGTAACACCGTACCTTGGTGTCCTATCTGAAATGGTGCTCGCCACCTACCGGTCGGTTATCAAACTTAACTGCGCTTCACATATTTATCGCTTTTTATGACTATTTAATTGTAAATCTCTAAATGTTATTGTTGCTAAACTTTCCTTGAACTATGAAGATGATGCAGTTAAAATCTGGTATAGATTGGTTCAGTTGTTTTCCCGCTTAGTGATTACCATAAAAAAATGGCTCGTCCTTTTATATAATAGTATATATATATATATATATATATATATATATATATATATATATATATATATATATATATATATATATATATATATATGTATATGTATATAAGTAAAATTAAGTAAAATTATAAATGATTGGAAGTTTTAAAAACATATTTACGGTAATAGCCTCAAGAGAGCGGCATGAGCTTCAGTAGCCATTACTTAGGGTAGGCGGTGGTGGGAGTCCGATCCTCGGGGAGGTATCAAAAAAACGTTAGGTTTTATGATGAAGCGAATGGCAGCGGTTTATGCTGTACTTAAACATTTCAAGTCCTAAAGGTTATAGGTTATAGGTTAATAGCACTCGGTAAAAAGTGCTACTATTAAGAGCCAGTGTCAGTATCTTTACGGCCCTAGGACAATCATGTCATAGCAAATTGACTTCATTAAGAAGTAATTTTTTTGAAGTTAATACTAAATGAACTAAACCCGCAATAAAAATGATACCTTTATCAACTATGAAAACTTAATTTGTTGTAATATAGGTATATAAATAATATTAATTTTTTATATATATAATAATGTTTTGTTTTTTTATATTCATTTATTAAAATTTACAACTATACAGAGTATCTAAGTCAAGTGAATGTGTTGATTACAATATCATGTTAAAAATTGAAAAGAACTACTCATCAGTAGCACTTTATTTAAAATTATACACTAAATTCTCTTGTTTTCAGACGCCTCGGAGGATTATGGGGAATGGAGTGGGAAGAGAGTTGAGAAACTAGTGGATATGAGTGATTATGCAGCTTATTATCTTAGGATAGGTATCTGGTTTTGGCTAAATAAGCAACATGTGGAACATTAAGGTCTTTATGGATAAGTTTATTGGTGACAACGTAAGGAGCGTTGAGAATTGTTCCAAGGATTTTGGATTGTAAGGATTAGATACGAGATGAATTGGATTGTTTAGTAGAGCCCCAAAGCTCAACGTTTCAAAATGTGTCATTTTTGAATGTGAAAAAACGTTACACAAAAAAAGTATAGAACCCTAACATGAAAGTATCCATGTCATTAATAATATAAGTAAATTAGTTTTGTGTACTTCGTTTAAAGATGAGAAAAACGACTTATGGCATGTGGTAGCTTTGGCACCGATATTACTATACTTAGGATATCAAATGGTTTATAACATGTAAATTTATGTAATTCCTTCTATCAGATACTCTAATTTAGAGGGATACGGAGGAGGAAATATATATGTTGTATAATGTATATTAATATTCTGAGAATGCTTAATATAATCATGCTATAGGAAATGTAATTGAGTACTTTCAGGAAATTATCATCAAAACAGTTTCTACCAGGTATGCAAGTTTAAAATGTCGTTTATTTCTTAAAATATATACACAGTAATTTAAAAAAAAGTATAATATATTTTATTCGAAATTGTTGAAGTGTTGCTCCGCCAATGAGTGTCCCATCGATGAGAAGAGGTGATAATCAGAAGGCGCCAGGTCAGGTGAATACGGCGGGTGGGCTAGGAGTTCCCAACCAAGCGAAGAAATCGTTTCCTTAGTCAATCTGGCTGAATGTGCAGGAGCGTTATCATGCTGAAGAATGACTTTGGCGTGCCTGTGAGCCCATTCTGGGCGTTTTTCGATCAATGCGTGACTCAAATTGATCATTTGTTGTCGGTAGCGCTCGGTATTGACTGTTTCGCCGGGTTTGAGAAGCTCGTAGTAGACTACTCTCCTTCTGATCCCACCACACACACAGCATTGTCTTCTTCCCAAAACGATCCGGTCTTGCACTCGATGTGGATGGTTGTCCTGGCGTTACCCATGATTTTTTTCGTTTGGGATTCTGAAAATAAATCCATTTTTCATCGCCAGTTACAACTCGATGCAAAAAAAAAACCCTTTCTTTCGTGGCGTAAAAGCAGCATTTCGCACACAGTTTTTTTCGTTTTTCCATCTGTCGTTCGTCCAATTCATGTGGAACCCATTTTCCAACCTTTTGAATCTTTCCCATAGCTCTCAGGTGATCGGAAATGGCTTGCCTAGTGACATTCAACTGTTCTGCCATCATTTGTTGGGTTTGGGTATTGTCTTCGTCTAATAAAGATTGCAATTCGAAGTCCTCAAACTTTTTTGGTCGATTTTCTCGTTTTTGATCAGTAACATCAAAATCACCACGTTTGAAACTTTGAAACCAACTTTCACATGTCCTGACGGTTGGAGCAACATCGCCATAAGTCTCAACAAGAATTCGATGACATTCAGATGCCTTTTTCTTTTGATTAAATAAGAAAATCATGACATGCTGCAAATGCTCTTTATTTGGCTTAAAATTAGACATTTTTAACACCAAAGAAAGGTATGATACGTCCACGTAAACGACTTAAAAACAACTGACTTTTGTAAACAAATGACTAACAAACAAAATAGCGTTTAGAGATAAGCAAATCCTTCAATAGGCTAAGAGCGCATTCTATTGGAATTAAAACGACATTTTAAACTTGCATACCTGGTATTACCATAATATCATAATGTCGTGAAACAGATATGTCATTTGTAGTGAAAATGTATACAACTGTACAATATTAGATTTATATTGTACAGTTGTACACAGTAAATGTGTTCATAACAATTCTACACTAGTAGGTTTCTAGGCCATCTTCTTTTTAGACGCCTATGTGGATTATCTGGAATGGTGTGAGAAGAAAGTTGAGTGACAAAAGGATTAGTGAGGTTATGGAGGTTACTATGAAAGGATAGGTATCTGGTTTGGGCTTAATCAGGAACATATGGGACATTAATATCTTTATGGATACGTTTATTGGTAACAAAGTAAGGATCATTAAGGATTTTTCAAAGGATTTTGGATTGTAAGGATTGGATACGGGTTTAGTTGAGCCCCAAAGCTCTACTCCATAAGTCCAAATAGGTCTGATAACTGTCATGTAAATGAGTCTTTTATAGTAAAAGGGAAGTTTAGAACGTTTGTCTAGTAAATGTTGAAGTAGTCGAAAACGACGAGCTGTTTCCTGTCGCTTTAGTCTTGTTAGTGAAACTGTACGAAAACAAAACAAAAACAGCAGCAGTTTTTATTAATTTTTATTTTATATTTTTCTTTTGAGACAACTTTAGGCTAAACAGTACTTCAGAATCAATTGAAGAAGATGAGATTCATGAAGAAACTCTTTTAGACTACACTAACATTTACCAGAAAAGCGTTCAATGATCCCAATTAATTACAAAAGAATTATTTACATGACAGTAATAAGATCCCTTTGGACATCGGTAGTGGAGTTTGGGGGCTCCAATTCTCCTCGTATCCAATCCTTACTATCCAAATGCCTTCGTATAATCCTCAATACACCTTATTATATCACAAGCAAACTTATCCATAAAGATCTTATTGTTCCCTATGTTGCTGATTTGGCTCAAAAAAGTTACCTATCCTTTCAGAGTAAACTCCATACACACTCAAATCCACTAGTCTCCCAACTTGCCTCAACCTAAATTCCGGAAACTCCTCCGAGGCGTATGAAAAGAAGATGGCCAACAGATCTTTTAATGTAGATCTTTTTTTGAAGGGCTACTGACGGGTACTATAAAGTATTTTTTTACATGCTGCTGACATGTCACTGTAATAATTTTCTTATTACAATCTCGCTAGCATGAATCACAATTGTTTTTTTGGACAGTTATCGGATGAGGCATCCACCTTCTACTTCCTAAATGGGATAAATGATTAGTGTTGGGTCGTTTAAATCTGAAAGGCTGTCAGAAAGAATCTCTAATGCCTGAAGAACTTTCCAATAAGTGGTAAGGATGAAGGGGAGGGGGAAATCAATTTGCGTCAAAAGTTTAAAAGGAGAGCTTTGAAAAGGAACCCTGTTATTTTATTCGAGTCTAATCAGCGTCATTGCCAGGGTGGATGCTCAAATATGATGAAGTATGTTTCTCCAAGAATTATAATTGTGGGGAATAGAATTGTAGGAATACGAATTTTGAGAGAATCCTTTAGAGAGAACGAAGCCTTTAGAGATTTTCTATTATTATATAAATAATTAATACCGTAAATAAATCCGTGCTTTACAAATGAAAAATATAGATAAAACATAAAAGTATACAGATAATATGTATTAATATACAGAGTGTTCGGAAGATTGTTGGCCAAAGAGGTATCTCGGGTAGGGAGGTTCATTTTGAACCTATTTAAGGTCACTTACCTATATACAAAGTCTTACTGTTTTTTGGCCAAACGCAAAACATTATGTCTTATAACTTCGTTGTTTACTGATATATCAACGCCAATTATTTTGCTGTAATTACTAATACATTTTCAATGTAAAATAAAAAAAGATTTGATGCAAAAAACAAATACAAAATAATACTGGATATGCTGCGTGCCTGCAAATGGTATTTTTTTAAAGACTATTAACTAGAGAAGTTTTTAAAACAATTGGGTTTGGCTGTTACGCTCAGTTTTTATTTTTTATTTTTTTTTTTTGAACCTAAACTTGAGGTTCTTAATTTTTGTTTTTGCCTTTAACAAGATTTAACGATCACCTTTTTTTTTTTTTTTTTTTTTTTTTTTTTTTGTATTTTGCATTAAATCTTTTTTATTTTACATGGACAATGTATTAGTAATTACAGACAAATAAATGGCGTTGATATATCAGTATAAACGAAGTTATAAGGCATAAAAGTTTGGTTTTGGCTATTTAAAAAAAAACACCCTGTATAAACAATATAGTTTTGTATTGTTTAAAAAAATATCTATCTTCAGTAACTGAACTCATAGACAAAAATCCCTTGAATTGGTTTAATTCTCTTGAGTCCCTTGAATCTAAAATTTTAAAACTCAATCTCTCCTTGACTGGGAAAAACGATAGATGATGAATATGTCTATTTATAATCTAATGGTTTTCCCACTTTATATTTTATAATTAAAAGGATCAAATTTCTTAAATTAATGATTGATTTAAATTAACAATGAATGATTACATGAAAAAAATAAAATAAAAAATAAGTCAAGAGAAAGAAGGGGTTTCAATCTTTTTTTTTTATTTTTATTGAATCCAATATATTTCCTAAACGGTATAAAATATAAAACAAAAATATTCTCTATTTAATTTCTGATATGGGGACCGATAGGAAATTTTCTATCCGAACAACACCAGCAGAGATACAGCTTGACAAAATGATACATTTTTGAATGTAAAAAAAAATAAAAAGAAGTTACACCAATGATCAGATGATCCAAGAATGAGTCGGAACGCCATCTGTATACACCGTACATAGGATGGGCCCTAAGACACTTCCTTGAGGAACATCGGCATTTCGAGTAAAGAGGGAATAATCGAAAAGATATGATTAACTTCAAGGTAGGCAAGAGCAAAAAAAATCATGGTGTGTACACTAGCACCGTATAGCAGTGTTATAACTGTTTATAAAATTAAGTTTATTTCGTTTTTAAGTTTTATTCGTGTCATTTTCATCTTCTGGAAAACTTTTTCAAGCATCTAAACATTTTTTACAAAGGTCAAACGTTGCAGCTGTGAAAGTGAAAGATATCCTAAGGAAAGGAAAATGTGACGCTTGGCGAACTAAAATGGCCCTCTTTAATGTATGGTATCTTCAACATTACTTTATGGCGCGGAAATATGAAGCCTTTGCTATTTAGATGCAATAGAAAATGCACAGACTAAATTCTTAAAAGCGTTATTCTTCTGGCCAAATTGTACTCCAAATTATATCGTCCGTCTGGAAACAGGCCGAGACCCCCTTGTAATAATAGTCATGACGAAAATTCTTAATTTCTGCATAAAAATACTGTCATTAACGGAAGATAGACTGCCACGCAAATGTTTTGAGAAGCTTTTGTTTCTGGACTCGCATAAACAAGATTTAAATTACAAATGGATCTCACATATTAAAATGATAGCCTCCGCCCATAACATTGTTGATAACTTCTCTGATCTCTCTAATGCAAAACTCTTACTATCCAACAAAAGCTCTGTTATAGAAAAACTAAAAAACAATTTATTTTCGAAAGCCGAGCGTTTACTCAAAGTACAACCCTTCTTATAGAAGTATTTGCAATTTTACTAATCCTAAGCCAGAAAAATATTTAGCATTTAATATAAATATACGCTTAATAAACGCTTAAGAGCGACATAAAAGAAAAGATAAAGAACGGAAGAAAGCTGATTGGCATGATGAACTCTGTACTGTGGAGCCCAAATGTTTCACTAGAAACCAAGAAGAGGATTTTCCACTCCTTTTTTGTAGGAGTAATCCTTTATGGTTCGGAAATGTGGGTGGTTGGAACAAGAGATGCACAGAGCTTACAAGCTGTCGAAATGGATTTTTGGAGAAGAAGCTGTCGCATTTCCAGGGTTCAACGGGTGACTAATTCTGCCATACGAAGTATCGTCAAGGTGGAAAACACTATAGTTCACACCATTCACACCAAACAGCTGCTGTGGTATGGCCATTTAAGAAGAATGGGCCAAGAAAGATGGCCAAAAAGGATTTTTAATTACCTCCCGGAAGGAAGACGAAAAAGAGGCCGCCAAAGGAAAACATGGATTCAAGTAGTTGAGGAGGTAATGGCGGCGAGAGGATTACGGGAAGGAGATTGGGAAGACCGCGAATACTGGCGGTCCAATGTATTGGGTCTCGGTATATGACCAAGGTCGTCAAATCCGAAAAAAAAATAAATAAATAAAAATAAAAATATAAACATACAAAAACTAAGAACTGTTAGTCAGCTAATAGTGTGTAACAATGAATATTTAAGAATACTTTATAGAAATGAATGTAAAGTGGTCAGAGTGGTTGATCCGTACGAATGGTGCCATACAAGTTGTTTGTGCCATTGGAAGACTGTTTGAAACATTTGCTATTCGATGTCCTGCAATCGAATCTCAAAGGCAGCGATATCTACATATATATATTATTGAAAAGGACTGTTTGCAATATCTTGAAAGTGTATTGGAGTTAATTAGCATCGACAAAGTAAATGACATATTTTTGTTCCTCAGATCTGTCATTGAATATTGAGTTGATGGGTTTACTTTACATCATGTACTTTCAGTTGTAATTATTTGTTTCTATCCTATGTTTGTTATTGTCATAACTAATGCTTTTTTTTCCCTTGTTATTGTGAGGCTGCCGAGCCAACTCCTGTTTGTATGGGAAGTTTCCCAAACAGTAAAAAATATTCATTCATTCAAAATTAAGTTTATTTGAGGTGTGTTTGAAAACAAAATTTGAAAATTTCATAGTCACAAATAGTTTAGTTATTTACTTTTTCGGTTTAAGCTATATGCTTGGTGAGAACATTACGGCGGATTAGCTTGTAACAAAGTACAAAGAAACGCCATTTTGTGTAAAAAAAAATATAATTTAATTATATCTAAGCAAAGAATAAAATATAGGGCCAAGGACAAGCGGAGTTAATTGCGGATCAAGGGTCAGCCTAGGTGCTAATGACTGAGTTCCAGGATTTTTACAAAAGGAAAAAAAAAAAAAAAAAAAAAAAAAAAAAAAAAAAAAAAAATCAGAGGAAAAAAAACATTCAACAGGGACTGCTGTGTTTGAGTGAGGTGAAAAGAGAATTGTTGTTGATGCTAGGTTTGGAGAAATAAGGGCCTTCTGAATGAACATGAATAGTTAGCATTACATTTCTTTAATTAAAAAAAAAAAATATATATATATATTATATATATATATATATATATATATATATATATATATATATATATATATATATATATATATATATATTGGAAATATGGGTAAAGACTAGTCGGCCATTTTCTTCATTTATATTTCTACGCTTAATGAGTTGATTAAAATGAAATATGGCCTTTGTTGGTTATAATTCTTATTTTAGATTCATCTTTACAGTTCGTTATTTATTCTAAGAATAGGAAATTTTTTTATTTTATTTTTTCATCATTTGTGGAAATTTAAGAAAGATCAATATATTAACAAAAGCTTCTACAATACTGAAAAAGAACTTTCCCAACCTACTATTTTATTTTATTTTTTTTAATCAAAGTTTTGGTTTTGTGTCATAATAAATATGTTAATTCATTATTGAAATGTAATATAAAGGTAGACACCCGAAAAGGAAACTACTAATTTAGCAATTAAATTCGTTTTTATTCATTACATGTAAGATATTTTATTGTTATAATTTAAGTCCATAAATAAATATCATTTTCGGCATGATTGAATTCAAAATTAACTAACAAGGGGAGGACAGACTCAGTCTCTAAAAATATTAGACACGTATTTTGCCGTTCCGACCAATGGGCTCTTGAAACCGTGAAAAAAAATAAAATAGCATTAAAATAATTTATTTTATATCTCGAGTTTAAAAAATGATATCGACATGATTTTTGCACCTAGATGTTAGTTTTGATTGCGAATTTAAGGAAAAATACAGCCGCTCCATAGATTTTGGTTTAGGTTAATTAAATTCTAAACAAATGAGTAGATTTTTAAGTAAACTACCTCTATAGATTTTTTCACACAAAAATTGATCTCAGGTTCTAATCTAGCACCCTATAAAATATTGAAAAACGCTTATTCAACAATATCAAAAAATATCATTTTTTTCACCCTCTTCGAGGAAAATGAAATTTTTAAACCGGTTATTGGTTCCGTACCTTTAAATCGACATTACTTTGTCGAACTATTCACTGGTTGGTATCGCTGGAAAGAGGAGAACCTCAGCTTTCCTGTGATGTATATAAATGTAAAATTCGATGAACATAAACCTATTAAAAAAAATGGGAAATCCGAAAAACATTTTGATTTTTAGCTCGAGTTTGAAACCAGATAGGATGATAAAACAAAAAACATTTTAAACGTATTACTACCGTATATTTCGTATAAAGAATAAAGTTGATAAGTTTTACCATCTAAACGTAATTCATGTTTTCGTCAATTTAAACTGAAGTTGCCTACCATTTCGGTCAGGCACATTTTGAACCTTACGAATTTTTATTTTTCTATTTAAATGAGATTTCGTATTCAAGGGTTCTTTGGAATGCTGAATTCGAATCCGATGTCGGTTCTTGTGAAAAAAAAAAATATATTGAATGCACTTCACTTGAAAAAGTTTAGCTTTTACACTGTAAAATGTGAAAAAAAATTTTGTTACCGCTAGAATTCCATTTCAGCACCCTCAATACTTATGAAACGTATGTATATATATATAGAGATATCAATAAAACAAATATTAATCATTTTTTTAGAATTTAACTAACCTAAACCAAAATCTATGGAGCGGCTGTATTTTTTCTTAAATTCGTAATCAAAACTTAACATCTTGGTGCAAGAATCATGTCGATATCATTTTTTAAACTCGAGATATAAAATAAATTATTTTGCATTATAATGCTATTTTATTTTTTTTCTCGGCTTCTAGGGCCCATTGGTCGGAACGACAAAATACGGGTCTAATATTTTTTGACCAGGAACCTACAAAAAAATTGCCAAGAAGATCCGTGAGAGACAGAGTGTGTCCTCCCCTTGTAAGTTAAGTAAATTGCTGACTTTCGCTCATCTATCCTATTATATAAAAGGATAAGCCATTTTTCGTTTGTAATCACTAACCAAGTTCCAGGAAGGTTTAACAATAATAAAATCTACTGACTTTCAATTAATTCGCTTAAAAGGCATAATATGATGTGGTGAGTCCTATTCTATTGGGTTGTTTCACATGAAATGTCCGATTTTATAATATTTGAAATACATAGAGGATTTTGCGAGTCTCTGTTGTTGAAAAAGCTCGATACATGGGTACCTCACGATCTCACTGAGCGACAGCAATTGAAACGTCTTGAGACCTGCGTTTCGTTGCTTGCTAGGCAAAAAACCGACCCTTTCCTTGAAAGAATAATAACTTGCGACGAAAAATGGATGCTTATGACAATCAGCGTCGGTCAGGGCAGTGGTTAGACATTGACGAAAGCCCAGGACAAATGCCAAAACCAAATTTGCACACCCGATGGTTACAGTATGGTGTCCATGGCTGCAATTCCTTTTTGCCTAGAGGTGAGACCATTGCTGCAAAAATCAAAAGAAAAATTATTGCGGATGGTTTCAGATTTTACACGACAACGCTAGACCCCACGTTCACTTACATGCAGCGGGTCAGTTCTTCCGCACCCACCATATTTTTGTCAAAGATCACCTTTTCAGGGATAAGAGGAAAAATTGTTGTCAAATGATGGAAATCAAAAGTGCGTTTCAGAACTTCAAAGCTCAGAGTTTTTCAAATCCGGGATAAAGAAGTTGTTGTCACGTTGGGAAAAATGTGTAGAAAAAGAAGATAAATACTTCGAATAAAATTATATTGTTTTCATATTGTATTTTTACTAAAATCCCTATACCTTGAAAACGGACATTTCATGTGAAACAACCCAATACATGAGAGATCACAAGGGTACGGTGTTATAAAGAGCTTGAAATTAATGAGGAAATTTACTTATATCCAATTAAATTATTAATGATGATTTAAATATGTGGCGTGACATGTGGATCCGACTTAAGTTTGTCCATCTGGTCCATTTGTAACATAGTGAGGAGCATTGAGGATTGTTCAATGGATTGTTCAAGGGTCGGACACGAGATAAATTGGATGGTTAAGTTGAGCCACGAAATTCTGTTAATATATTTAACTTAATTTAAACCGTGAACACTGCCATTAGTGCAAAAAATTGTAAGTAATATATACATTTAACAATATTTAAAGACAGTTTAGGATAAAAAGAGTGTGTTGAAAAAATATGTTTTTATATTATTTGATAGCACCACTGCCATATAAATCATATGTTCTCTTAGTGATAAGAGCCACTACAATAGTTTAACAAAGACAAAAAATGTAAAACTTAATTATAAACTTGCCAACTATTTGCATATTGTATTAGGACTGTTCTCTATGAGAGTGCGGCCTACTCGCTGTCAGCGCTGCCTGGGGGCGATATTTCAGACTAAGCACGTCGTTCTTTAGCTTAGTTGGCTCTGGGGCTGACTTTTTTTAGATAAATTTCTCTACTTAACATTCATGGCGGTTTTATATTTATTTTTATAGAAGAGAAAAGAAACAAAAACAACTCTTTTCGTTTTAGTGGCTTTATAACATTACAGTTAATAATATTTAACAATTTTTTTTTTTTTTTTTTTTTTTTTTTAGTACTAGATATCTTCATGTAAGTTCCAAGCAATTTTAAATATAGCGCTAAATGAACAAAATTATAACAAAGAAATCCAAACTATATACACTATAGCTAACAATAACGGATACAGTAAAACCACAATTGATAATATTTTAAGGAAACAAATACATAAAAAAACTATGAATAATATATACATAACACCCTCAGAGAATAAAGCTACCTCGAAGAAATATATTTTGATACCATACTGCGGCCCAATATCCACTAAAGTCGGGAAAGAATAAAAAAAAAAAATAGTTTAACCATTTAAAATAGATAAACCTTTGTCATCATACTTCCCTTCAGCTAAAGACAAAATAGACCCTTTCCAAAAAAAGCGGCGTATACGAATTAAAATGCAATGACTATGAAGCAAAATAAACGGAAAAAAACTGGACGATCGTTAAATCAAAGAGTAAAAGAACATATAAGAGCATACACTAATAAGACCCAAAACTGCAATTTCGCTATCCATCTAAATGAAAATAATTATAAATTTAATAAAGACTCGGGAGTAAAAATACTACATCAAATAGCCTAAAATTAAATATTTTTGAATCACTAGAAATAATAAAATCGTTTCAAACCGATCCAGATTTTTGTTTAAATGATCAGTTAAACATATCCAATAGCCCCATTTTAAATTTGTTTCCCATAGGAACGGAAAAATCCAATGAGTCATAAGGGAAACCCCATAGTAAATCACAAAAATTTAACCTACCTGCCCCCTTCTACTTTTCACGAATTCAGTGAGAAGTACATTTCTATTTTAGTTACCTCTAAGGTGAGTGCCCATGTTTGATTTCTTGTCTTACCTTTTTAAAAACTTTAGTATATATAACCTATATGTGTTGAAAAAATTTTGTATGTTTTAGAACTGAAGATGAATGTTTAGCATTCGAAACTAGTTTTCTAATAAAATAATTTCAATAGAAGTAGCAATTAATTCATCAATCTTAATTCTTTTAGATACGGTGATAATTCTGTCCTCTAGAATATTGTCCCATATATTCTGTAGTATCTCAAGAATAGCTGTTTCAATATCTCCAGTTTCTTTTGCTTTTGAAAACAAAACAGACGCTTGAGCCAATTGTACAAACTACTCATTAGATCATTTCAACTCTTCGTTGAAAACAAACTCGTACACAGAACCATCACTGAACCTATTAGGACCTACAAACTTGAACTGTTTGTTGGGTAGAGAAAAACAATCGAATATCAAACGCAATCAATCCTTCCAATCTAAGGTTTTTCGTACCATTGTGCTCCATGTTATGTCTCTAACAAAACCCTACATACTGATCTCAATACATCTTTTGCCCTATGCCTCATACCCGTTAAATATCCATAAATTCAACGAAGACTCGTTAGTGAAGTTAATACATCAAGTAGAAAAAGTAAAAAATCCTTAGCTATGCCGTCTTCGGAAGGGACGTAAAATGGGGGTCCCGAGCCTGTGCGAACTCGTTAAAGATCCCTATCCTAATTATACCTGGATAGGCAAAATTTAAATATATCGTCCGATTAATCATTAGAAATAATGTTCAAAACAAACATAATCCAAAAAAGCCTATTTTTAAATATTTATGAATCAAAAAACTAATCCAGATTTTTGTTGAAATGATCAGATAAATATTTCTGATAGTCTTACGAGTATTTAAACTTTTTTTCAATAGGAACGGGAAAAAACCAAGCAGTGATAGGGAAAACCTAAAGGACTCAGCCACTTCTGCGCATTTAGTTTACTATTATATAAAAGGACAAGCCTTTTTTCGTTTGTGATCACTAACCGTGAAAACTACTGAACCAATCTGTACCAAATTTTAACTAAATCATTTTCATAGTTCAAAGAAGATTTAACAATAATAAAATTTGAATATTTTCAATTTTATTTCCATGAAAAAGCGATAAATATGTTGTGCGCAGTGAAGTTTCTTAATTGACCGATAGAGAGGTTACAAAGATAACCTATGATATATAGAGCTAGAATATTTTTGATAAAATTCAATAATTTTCAATCCAATTTTTATCAAAAAATCTTTAAATATATGGAGTGACTTATAAATAAATCCCAGTGGAGTTTAAATATCCATGGTGGCCCATTCTGCTTCAAGTTTGCAGTGGTACAACTATTAAACCCAGCAGTGCCAAATTTTAACTACATGTTTATAGTTCTAGTAAGGCTTATAATAATAAATTTTATCATAATACTAATTAAAATGTGTAGTCTTGAGTGCCAGAAACGAGGCTTGCCAAACTGTCATATACATTTATGATTAGAAATTAAAATCCAATTAAATTATTTCTGCCAAATTGGATGTCTAGTTATACTTTTACGTCATGGAGTTAAAGACAAGTGGAGGGGGCTTACTTCTCAATCGCTGAGGCTATAACTGACTACAGGCAGCCATTTTGATTTGAACCATATAGTCAGCATATTAGCCGTTTTTAGGTTCAAAATTTGGTTTCTTAGGTTTTATTCTGGGATTTTATTTTATTTAATGCGTTATTTATTCATTTAATAATGGGAAAATACCCTAGCCTAAGTGGAATGCAAGTCGCCAATTGTGGCAAAGAGGGCGTGGCCGGTTGGTGTTTTGGCCTCACCCCTCACTGAAGAAAATACTAGAAGGGCTTCACCGTGTGTCTTTTAACTACAATTTTTGCGTAGTCTTCAACTCCTTATCAATACAGTTTTAACTAGGTTAAAAATTATTGTCATGCGTGAAAATATCATTGAAGAAATAATGCTAATTTCCTTACTTCGTTCAATACAAGATTTTTATCTATACACCGAAGTAATTCAATTATTAATTAAAATAATTTAAATTGTTTATTTATGAGAACGAGCAAAGTATAAGTCACGCGACGGGGCATGCTTGTATACTTATAATCTATGTTGCAAAGTGTTTTTGAAACTGATTATGAAAGTTTCACGTTTGAATCTAGTCTTCATATAAAAATAATTCCAGTTGAAGTGGCAATTAATTGAATCAATCCTAATACTTCAATGTTGTTAGTCATTGATTAGTTTTTTACAATTTACTTTGACAAAAAAATACTTTGATGCAAGTTCTATTTGATCTTGAGTCAATAAGGCTCGGAATTAACTTGTATATTGGATGAGGGAATATGATTGAGGAAGAAGCAAACAATCCTTACATTTCTTCCCTGCTATTAATTTACACCAGAGCGCGCTTATAGTTTGCTGTTGGCTCTTGGGTTCTAACTAACAGTGACCGCTGGTATAACTTTGCACTCAACTTAATGGTTATTCGATCGCCATCACTGTCCTTCCCAGATTTACGATCCTCTATCTCTTATTTTTTCAGGATCGCCTTCTCCTTTTCTCATCTCCGGCATGAGGGAAATCCTTGGGCAATAAGTGATCGTTCCCTATTTTATTTATTTGATTTGAATGTTATAGTTTTATTTCGTTAGCTTAAAATTATATAGGGGTAGTATATCACTTTCAGAATCCTATAAATCTCATAATAAATGTTTAAATATCCAATTCTTAACCTAACAAGTAACAACCTCGATTTTACCATAGTTAATAATGATATAAGCTCTTAGGGTGTGTATGATAATATATATATACTAGCAGACTACTGTAAAAAGAGCGGGGTTCGACACCAGAGGCACAATTTTTAACAGCCCCATTCAGATATTGGTGTATGCGGATGACGTAGTATTTGCAGCTCACTCTATGCGATACTTAAAGGAAGCTTTGCACAAAATGGACAAAGAAGCTAAAAGAATGGGATTGCATATGAACGAGGATAAATCCAAAATAATGGTATTGAGAAGAAGAAAACTTGCTCGTCCACAGCATTTTTATTACATGGAAGGCTACACCCTCGAAACCGTCACAAGTTTCCAATATTTAGGCGCCTGGATAAACGAACACCTCGATGAAAATGAGGAAATTAAAAGTCGGATAATATCAGCCAACAGAGCCTTCTTCTCCATACAAAGCATTATCAAGAGTAGACTCAACAGCCGCGCAACCAAGATAAGACTGTACAAGACTCGTATGCCTGCGAAACATGGACTATTAATAAGTCAGTAGCCACGAAACTGGACTGTTTCGAAAGGAAAGTACTGAGGCGTATATTTGGTCCGATAAAGGATAACGGTATGTGGCGGCGAAGGAAGAACCGGGGGCTTTACGATTTGTATGGTGACTTGCCATTGACGATATTCACAAGAGTTCAACGGCTAAAATGGATGGGGCATGTATACCGAATGGGTGAGAACAGAACATGCCGAAAATTGTTCTGGGATAGACCGGATGGAGTGAGACCTCGTGGAAGACCGAAGAGAAGATGGTTTGATGGCGTCTCCGAGGAGTTAAAATTATCTAAAATATATTTAAGGGGAGCAGCTGATCGGGATGACTGGAGGAGGGCTGTGGAGCAGGCCAAGGACAGCTTCATAGTGTCTGTCGCGCCAATAAAGAAAGAAAGAAAAATACTAGCAGACTTAGTATAGTAGCATGCAAGTAATAAGCTTTATTTCCTCAATTATATTTTCACAAATAGCAGTCATTTTTAACTTCGTTAAAGTTGCACAGATTAGGTGGCTGAAGATTACGTAAAAGCATAATTAGACATCCGATTTTTAATTTTAATCTATGAGTTGGTAATCCAGATGGAGACTATTAAAAAATTCTCCCGGATAACGAATCGCATTATTAGTGCTTACTAAAAACGGAACCTTTTTACACAGAATATAAACAAATAAGATTTGGTTAGAATTTTTATTCTTCAGAAATAATTTTAT
The DNA here is from genome assembly GCA_003667255.2 of Euschistus heros. Taxonomy (NCBI): domain Eukaryota; kingdom Metazoa; phylum Arthropoda; class Insecta; order Hemiptera; family Pentatomidae; genus Euschistus; species Euschistus heros. The sequence goes on along the minus strand of RCWM02000625.1, from coordinate 419,552 downwards.
AGATTTCATCTGGTTGTATTTGAATTTCTAACCATAAACTTATATGACAATGTGTCAAACCTTTTTTCTGCAACTCAAAATTGTACATTTAAATTTTTATTGTATAAAACTGTAACTTTGCAACCTCTCATGTTGAATGCCGCTCGCCAACAATCGGTTAATTATCAAACTTCAAAATTATCAAAGTATTAACTCTATTTATGAAAAGATATTAATTAAAAATCAGTAGATTTTATTATCATATTATCATTGCTTGTGATATCATTACTGTAATAATAATTATTTTAATAATATAAATATTATTATTATAGAAAAAAATAAACAATAACTTACAATTGAGCTCATCGGCGTGGTTGTCGGGGCAGTCTGGCCAGCCGTCGCACCAATAGTACTTGTGCTTCAGGCTACCGTCTCCACATTTTCGAAAATTCTCTAGAATTACATAATTATGAATTATTAATAAATTAATATTATAATATAATAAGAAATTATGTAATTAACTATAAAGCTTGTAAAAACGGCCAAAGATCTTCAAAGTCTGTAGAGCCAAACGAAATAAATATATACATAAAAATAAATAATATGGTATTTTTGAGATAAAACTAACTAATCCTGAATTTAAGTGCTTTTTTTATTTTTATTTATTTATATAAATTTTTATTATAACTGTTTTATTAAATAAAACACGATTCCTCACACAAGGATATGTGATATGGCTAATATTGAATCTATTCATACAGTATGTACCATGAAAATAGATGAAAATAAATAAAATTAAAAAAAACAAAAACAAAAAAAAACACTCCAATCCCATATCCTAAACCTTTAAGAATGGTGTCAAAAATTAAGAATCAAAATAAATCCAAACAAATCCCACCAAATAACGTTCACCATATGTCGTAAACCTACGACTTCCTGCCCTACAGTATCCTTTAATGATATTCCACTAACCCCTCTTGAACAGATCCGCTAGCTAGGACTCCACTTTGACAAACGACTAACTTGGAATCCTCATACAAAACTAAAACGATTAGAAACTGCCCGTCGTTTCAGACTACTTCAACATTTACTAGACAAACGTTCAAAGCTCCCAATTAATTACAAAAGACTCATATACATGACTGCGATTAGATCTATCTGGACGTACGGAGTTGAGCTTTGGGGCTCCACTAAACCATCCAATTCAGCTCGTATTCAATCTTTACAATCCAAAATCCTTCGTAAAATCCTCAATGCTCCTTACTTTATCACCAATAAACTTATCCATAAAGATCTTAATGTTCGATATGTTGCTGATTTAGCCCACATCAGATACCTATCATTTCATAGTAAGCTTCATAATTACTCAAATCCGTTAGTTTCTCAACTTGCTTCCCACTCTATTCCTGATAATCCTCCGATGCGTCTAAAACGAAGAGTGTTGAGGTTTTAATAAAATGCTACTGATGAGTAGTTCTTTTCAAGTTTTAACATGTTATTATAATCGTTGTCAATACATTTACTTGATGTATATATTCTGTACAGTTGTAAATTTTAATAAATGTATAAAAAAAAAAAAAAAAAAAAAAAAAAAAAAAAAAAAAAAAAAAAAAAAAAAAAAAAAAAAAAAAAAAAAAAAAAAAAAAAAAAAAAAAAAAAAAAAAAAAAAAAAAAAAAAAAAAAAAAAAAAAAAAAAAAAAAAAAAAAAAAAAAAAAAAAAAAAAAAAAAACTCTAACTATACAAGATATAAAATGTGTAGAAAGGAAACAATTAAACGATATATGTAATATATACAAGCATCCAAAGGAACCCCGAACTGAGGAATCCACTTATTTGTGGGTGAGCCGGGCTTTTTGAGATCTCACCGCTGCTCAATCAGTCGCATCACAAGTGTAAAAAAAGAACCAATGGAGGCTGACTGTTACAACAGTCGCTCAGGGCATGAGCGGGCAAGCTGGCTGTTTCCAGAACTCTAACAAAATAAATATTTACAATAGGTCTCAAAGCCATTGCCTATTTAATCAGCGAGGAGGGTTATAAGAATGCGAGGAACTAGATTATGAATCTGCCAGAGGGTTAAAGTAGGTGGAGAGGTTCAGATTGAAATTCTAATGAAATCTACAGTAGAAGGTCTCTAGGCAATTTTTATTTTAGAAGCTTCGGAGGTTTATTTGGATAAGAGTGGGAAGCAAGTTAAGAGACTAATGGATTCGAATGGGTGTGGAGCTTATCATGGCAGGATAGGTATCTGGTTTCGGACAATTAGGCAACATTAGGGACATTTAGATCATTATGAATAAGTTTATTAGTGACATAATAATGAGAATTGAGGATTTTCGTTGGCACGGATTGAAGAAGTGGTTTAGGTTTTTAATAAGACAATGTTTTTTTTTTTAATTTTACAAACGGGTTTTCATGATTGTTATTGTTTAAATAACTAATGATTTATATTAAATGGCATTATGAAGGTTTATATTTACAATTTCTTAGCGATCGGATCGGTGTTACAAATGCCAGAATATTGACTTTTATAATTACTTACTGTAGCTTAATAAAGTGGAGCCTATATTTTAAATCGAACACTGGGCTTTGGTTAAGAGGGACAAAGCCATTTCCGTCTATGAGAACGCCAAATCAATTCCGGATATTAGCAATTTCACCAGTGTTCCCACCTCACGAGTGCTTTTAGGAATTTAACAAATTTGAAATCAATTCCTTCTTAGGAACAGTAAAATATATAATGTTATGTTACCATAGACCTTATATATGTCATTAATATCAAATTACATAATTATTCCAATAAGCATGCTTTTGTTGCTACTACTACTGCCTGTCCCGAAATTTACGGACGATCTGAATTAACAGCTGTTTATGCTGTAGTGTTAAGGCCGGTTTACACGTTTATGCCATTTGCGCAAATTAGCTTTTACAAGCTAGTTTGTACAGCTAAAAGTGGACGCAGGTTTATATTCAAACGCAGATTTGAAGTTTGCACAAGCCTAAAATTTTGGCTTGAGTAAAATCTGTCGGGACATTCGACTTGAGGTTGGGGTAATGGCATGAGGTGTGTAAACGATGCTCAAATCTAGCACATGTGCATTTTACGTTCGACAACCTAGTCCGTACTATATTTTGAGGGAAGGAAATCCTTGGCCACCCTTTTTCCCAAAAAATAAACTAATAAAGTACAGTTTTCGTCCTTAAGGATGCTACTTTAAGATGGCGAAAGGACATCCTTGTCCACATATGTATATTAGTTTCAGTCTTTAAGAACACTATTTTGAAGTATTCAAAGAAATAACGATTTTAAGATGGCGGAAGGACTTCCTTGACCACTCTCCTTCCCGACAAATAATTAGTTGTCGTCCTTAAGGATTCTATTTTAAAATCTTTCAGGATTTAACAATTTTATTAGTTTTGGTCCTTAAGGATGCTATTTTGAGAACTGCCAGTAGTTAACGATTTTTAAGTTATCCGAAGGATATTCCGCCATTATTGTCCTTATAGTTTTTGTCCTTATGGGTACTATCTTGAAATTTTCCAGGATTTTACGACTTTAAGATGGAGGAAATATAATATAACATAGTTGTCCGTTAAAAGAATTAATTGTTCTTAGTCACAATTTTCCATTTTTAACAAAACAGAGTGGTTTACTTCAAATCTGTGCAAGCAGAACTGAACGTGTGAACATCATAGACTTGATTTGCAAACGGCTTGAGCGTGTAAACCGGTCTTAAGTCAATTTTAAATCAGACTTACAATATTTTAAAATTAAAAATAAAGCAATTTGAAATCACCTGGACCGCAGTCAGTCTCATCCGAGCCATCCTTGCAGTCCGGGCGGCCGTCACAGAGATAGGCTGGCCGCAGGCACTCTCCGTTGCTGCACCTGAACTCGGGGTTCCAGCACTTACGGTGGACTGGAACAGAACAAGAGCAGTTGTATGGGTTAAGTAACCTAAATATATTTATATTTATAATTTCATGTATTAAAAAAGTATAATATCAACAAAAAAAAACTGACTTTTTGGACCAAAGTCTTACTTGGGATCCATATAAACGACTAAAACGACAAGAAGCAGCGCTTCGTTACAGATTTATTCAGCATTTACTAGATAAATACTGTAATAATTATTTATTACAAAATATTCCTTTTTTTTTTTTACAGTGATTAGACGTATAGTCCAGTTAATGAGTGCTGAAATGAGGGACGTAGAGTGCATGGAATATGCGATAATTTTTGAATTCACAGCTTCGTTAGGAATAGTTAGAAGGTAAACATACTTAAAGTCCCCGCCCCTGGGCGTGTGAGAGTGAGGGGAAGGGGAGAAGATCCCATTTTTGGGTTTTTCGATTATATTTCAAAAACATTAGCCTCTAGGAAAATATGTTTTAAGACAAAATTAACACTAATTAAATTTCCTACAAAATTAATTCTATACATATTTGTTTTGTTGCAATATTTGTTGAACTTGCAACGGTTTCCGAGATATACGATATTGAAAATCGATAATTTAAAAACAAAAATTATTACTATAGTAATTTTATTTCAAATATATTTTTCTTGAGTCCACCGTATTCGAGATGTAATCGAAAAACCCAAAAATGGATCCTTCTCTTTTCCCCCTCCCACCGTTAGCTGACCCCCCAGGGGCGTGGACTTTTAGTATGTTTACCTTCCAACTATTCCTAACGAAGCTATGAAGTCAAAAATTATCGGATATTCCATGCACTCTACAATATGTTTATCTACTGGACTATTTACCCAAAAGACGAAGCTGCGTTACAAAGCTAGAAAATAGATTTAAAAAAAAAATATATTCATTACAAATTAGAATAATATTTCCTTCCATAAATTTTGGGCAACAATATAAAATTATAGAAACTAAATTAAAATAAATATAAAAGGGTCTGCAACACAGGAATAAAAATATTGAAACACGGTTCATTCGATCCTCTTAAGGTGCTAGTACAAGATTTTTTTTTTTATCACTCTGCATTTTAGGGAATATACATCCCCTAGGAGGTTTTTGGGGGGAGTTTTTATGGAATATTTGTCGCCGAAGATATCCTTCAGGATTCAGGAACCAGATCTGGAGTTGACAGAGGTTCTTAAGATGCAGGAAGAGGCCGAAGGAAGCCAATATACACCAAACGAATATAAATATCAGCCCCAGGCAACACCGTCGCCCTCTCTTTCACATTTGTGTTTTTATTCTCTGAGTTTGCCGGTAGATTTCGTTGATTGTTGTCACTTTCACAAATTGATGGTAGAGAATACTGTGGGAGGAGTAGACGGGATTGGCACCGGACGGGATATTAATTAAACCACACTCTTGCTAATTAAAAGATAACAGGTCGTGCTGTCTGGGGCAACATGGGGTGTACTCTCTTTGTACAAATACCAGCTACAAGATGGGAGGTGGTCATAGCTTGGATCTCAGTGAATGGTGGGAAATAAGGACAAAAAATATATTGACAATTTCAATTAACTCTCTCAATAATTACAATTAACCATCTCAATAATTCAATTAACTCAGTAATTGTAATTAACTCTCCCAATAATTACAATAACCTCTCTTAATATCTTCAATTGACTCACAATTATTACAATCAACTTTCTTCTTTTTTTATTATCTGTTTATTTAAATTGACAACTGTACATAAAAAACAAACAAACAAAAACAAACAAAAAACATACATCCAGTAAATGTGACATAAATAAATAAGATAAAAGATAAAATAAGATAAAAATAAAATGACAACGCCTCAGAGGGTTGCCAGGAATAGAATGGGAAGCAAGTTGAGAGACTAATGGATTTGAGTGGTTATGGAGCATACTATGAAAGGATAGGTATCTGGTGTTATAGGTTATAGGTATCTTTATGGATAAGTTTATTGGTGACAAACTAAGAAGCGTTGAGGACTTTTCGAAGGATTTTGGATTGTAAGGATTGGATATGAGATGAGTAAGATGGTATAGTGGAGCCCCAAAGCTCAAGTCCGTACGTCCAAATAGGTCTAATCACAATCATGTAAAAGAGTCGTTTATAATTGATTGGGAGCTCTGAACGTTGGATGTTATTTTAAGCCAAAAAAAAAAAAACAACCTTGAATGTCAGATTTTTAAAAAAATACTAATAAAAAAAATATATGTTAGCACATGTGAGAAAAAACGAAAATATCGTATAAATAGAGGATGTGGAAGTGAAAAATCCGTTTTAAATGTTAACATTTATTTTGGGCGAACGGGGACAAGTGTATCTATATTCGTAAGTACATTGTAAAATCTAATAAAAACCATTTAGATTCTTGTGTTTTTTTTTTCTTTTTATTTATGTTTGAAGTGATAACGTATGTATTTTAGATAGTTAATTTTTAATTTTATCTAGAATAGTTTATTTTAGATACCTAGATTTTTGTTAAAGTTTGTCGGGGCTTACCATCTTTATTTACCGCAATTAGGACAGGAAATACGGATTATACTATAGGATTCTAACCTATACTTTAAGTGGGAACAGTGGAGAATCATTTCGTGTGTTAATCAATTCGAGGCCGGATTTGAACCTTCGCCATGAACTTTTTTTTTTCCTGTTCTTCGTATTGTTATGCTTAAATAAACTTTATGATTTTTGTATTTAAATTGTTTATTATAATTTAGTATGATTCTCCGGAGCTAATGCTTATTAAACATTTATTTGATGTTAAACACCTTCTGACATTCTAGTGTCAAATTGTCTGTCGTTAAACTAATTTAACGAACTATTCTGTTTATTTGATGAAATAAATGAAATTTTTCACTTTGAATCATTTATCATTTAATTTCCACAATTAATTTATTATAAATAATTCCTTAATTTTTTTGTGTCATTAAAATAAATTCTGAAGCACACCTATAACTAATTGACAAGATTAATTAAGAATTATTACCGCAGCCCCCTAGATCTCTCATGTGCTAAGATCAAGTGGCCATATGTTGCAAGGAGTGAGAGGATCCAGATGTAGGTAAATTAGAATCAAGACACCATCTGCTCAAACAATTTAAAATATTTTTACAAAAATTTAGCATTTACGAATGGTAAAAATAGTTGCGTGTAAACAGAAACAAAATTACCATGCAGAGAAACCTCCACCGAATCCAAATATTTAGCCCCGTAAGTACCTCTTTCTTTTATCGAAACCATTCTTTTAGCCTAAGGTGTTTGACGTACTTAATCTTTACGATAAGGCTCGACCAAATAATCCAGCTTTTTGCATTAAATATAGCGTCAACTACTAGAGGTTATGTACGTAATGGTTACGATAGGTTAAGAACGTATTTTTGAGAAAATAAACTTAAAATATGAGTGAAATAGACAGTCAAACCTTTGTAATATTCGTTGTAACCTCGTTTGGTAAACAGTCCGCTCATCAGATTATTAAGTAAACATGTGAAAACAACATTTAAACAATATCGATGATTGTAATGTTTATTTTAAAATTATTATACATAGATTTTGACACATATTTATTCTCGAATAATTTCAAAAAATACTGTACATTTATTTATTTTGAATTTTTGATGTTCTTACGGGTACTAGTATCATTTAGCAATCTATCCCTGTTCCCGCCAAAAAAAAACTTATTTTTCGATTGTAACCTTCCCTCGATTTATATCGAGTTGTTCCTTCTTATGGTACAGTGGATTAGAATCCTTCATTCCCAACCAAGAGAGGACACACCGTTCGTCTTCAGTTACTATCATAATCCATTCCTAATTACTCCATTTACCGTTTCGAGGACAATTTAAGAGATAGTTGTTGTTTTGGGGCTACAGTCCAAGTTGGACATTGGACATTCTTACAAATGTGCTCCATTCATTTATATCCTGAAGGTCGTGAGCGTGAGTTCGAATCCCACCTTGGTGGGTTAAACTTTATTTCGTGCCAAACCCACGAATGAACCTTGACCTTCCCATTCTACACTATAATAGGTTGGTAACCTGTAGTATAACCCGTCTTTTCTGCCTAGTTGGGGTACATAAGGACGTTAAGCCCTATAAACAACAACAATAAAAACATACATCCAATATTTCACTTTTGTTGATTTTATCTTGTCGGTTTCATTTGTTTAAATTAATTTAGGTCTTAGAATTTCAATATCAAATGTTTGATTAAGAAAAAAAAAACAATTATAAAAATTGTTGACGTACGTTACTGTCCACAGGTCATTGCCAACTTCTAACCTTCATAAAAAGTACAGACATTTTTTTTTTAATCCCTCTGTTATTTCTTGTTCAATTATATGTATATTAAATTTTTTTTTCTTACGTGAACGGATTTAAAAGTGGGGGTTCTGGAGCTTAGGGGAGTTGGGATGGCGTCCCAACACCCTCCAGACTATGTATTATAACTAAAGCCCGGATTTTCGTGCAACAAAAATTCTGAAACGTGAAAAAAAAACTTGAAATGGTGCAAAATCGTGCAATAAAACTGATAATCATGCAAAATAAAATGCAAATGATAAAAAAGATTGAACAAATAATTCGCTAGTTACAATTCTTTCCAAAAAGTTGTTTTTATCTTAAAATTTATGGATCCAGTCCTTAGTAGAGAGTTGTTAAATAATTATTGTCTAAAATACAATAAGAACAAATCGAATATGTTTAGTGTACGTGGTATACATAAGCTATGTGTACATATTACTTAGGAGCATAAATATTTATGTTAGGAATGATTAAACTTTATTTAATTTCCCGTTAAGAAGGCAGGAGAATAAATAAATTTGCTTTGTTTAAAGTAAAAATGTTTACTAACAGTGAAGAGGGCTTAATTTAATAATTATGTTGTAGTTATTAAAAATATCCGTAAGTTAGGAGGGAGAGGCAAAATTTTTGGTAGTTGGGAACCCGAGTTCCCATGCTAAAGTCAATCTAAAGTTGATCTTAAAGTTGTTACTTTTCCAAAAACATGAAAGTGTTGTGCATTCCGGATTCGAATGCAGGAATTTTGTGTATCCAAACTGCAGAATGTGCAATTTTATGCATTCAAACTTTGCAATTTTATGCATTCAAACTTCAGAATGTGCAATTTTATGCAGTAACCCCCAAAACGTGCAATTTTGTGCAATATTAAACTAAGGTAAATTTGGCCTAAACATCTTAATTCGTATAAATAATTTGTCCCTGGCTGATTACGAGCTTGCAACAAAAATATGCAATTGCACGAGAATCCGGGCTCTAATTATAACCAAGGGCCCAGGTCGCTATATGAACCGAAGTAACACGTCCTTGATTCTCAAATAATAGAGAGTGCCTTTTTGTTGATTAGCATAATTTTATTTTCAGGTAATTCTTACGGAATACGTTACTACACCTAGCTATGTTATAAATAACGATATAAGATATAAAACATGTTGAAATTTCAAAATTGCTATATTTTTTTTGCTCTTGAACCACGTAGCCAGTGCCATTGTAATCCTAGAATAGGATGGTAGGGATCGAGTCTCATTGTTAGGTTTGATAACAAAACCCCCATATTCCTGACTATCAGAAAAACAAATTTTCCGAATGAAAATTACAATAAAACCAAAATATAGAACTTTTGCTTTTTTATATTGTGTGTAAAAACATGATTCATGGGCCTTTATTCGCAAGTTTCTTAATAGTGTTTGACCATCTGGATGACCAAATCATAACTTTTTTTTTTGTTTATTTATTGATATTTACAACTGTACAAAATAATATACAAGTAAATGTGTTGACAGTGAATTCAATGGCATGCAAATAACTTGTAAAGAACTACTCACTAGCAGCACTTCCATAAAATCTACACTAAAAGGTCTCTAGGCCAACTTTTTTTCAGACGCCTCGGAGGATTATCAGGGATGGAGGAGGAAGCAAGTTGGGAGACTAGTGGATTGGAGTGGTTATGGAGCTTACTATAGAAGGATAGGCATCTGGTTTGGGCTATAGTAAAGTATAAGCTGGTTTGGGAACATTAAGATCTTTATGGATAAGTTTATTGGTCACGAAGTAAGGAGCATTGAGGATTTTTCGAAGGATTTTGGATTGTAAGGATTGGATACGAGATGAATTGGATGGTTTAGTAGAGCCCCAAAGCTCAACTCCGTACGTCCAAATAGGTCTAATCACAGTCATGTAAATGAGTCTTTTGTAATTAATAAGCTTTGAACGTTTGTCTAATAAATGTTGAAGTAGTCTGTAACGACGGGCAGTTTCTTGTCGTTTTTGTCTTGTATGTGGATTCCAAGTTAGTCGTTTGTCCAAGTGGAGTCCTAGGTAGCGGATCTGTTCAACAGGAATTAGTGGAATATCATTAAAGGATACTGTAGGGCAGGATGTTGTGGGTTTACGACGAGGGGTAAAGACTCATAAATTTAAATTAAAAATTGGATGTCAAATGATGTTTTTTCGTGAGCTTGAACCACCTAATCTATACAATGATAGCAGGTTAAAAATTACTGCTATACGTGGAAATATCGTTGGAGAAATAATGTTCACTGGCATATTTTAATACTATATTTTTATCAAAAAACAAACAAATCATTTATTATTAATTATTAATCTTTGCTTATGAGACCGGTCGAAGTCTTGCCGGCACAGTGTCTAAAATTTAGGTTATTTTTTTTTAAACTTGACTTTAAGATATTTAGTGATTATAAAACTATAAAAAAAAAGTGTTCATCTTCAGCCATCTGTTAGCTGCTGACAGTGTAGTGCTCTGAAGAGGATTAAATCAGCTAAGTTTTCTTTTATAGTTTAAAGAATGTTGGAGATTGGGGATCCTCGTGATGTCCCTCCAGATAAACATGAGGTCGAAAACATAGTAGAAATGACAGAAATTGTGCCACAAGTTTTACAAGTTAGGAGTTTAGATAAACCATTTATTCCACTCAAATATAATAAGTTCTACATAAACGATCTAAATTGAAAATTACGCAAAGACTAAATACATATACTTACTTATTAAAACCTCTATGGACGTACGCCTCACAAATTTACGGAACTGCTAAAAAAACACACATCCAAAAAATACAAATATAAATACTTTCCAGTCAAAAACTTTAAGACTCATTACACAATCACCCTGGTATGTCAATAACAAAACTTTACACACAGACTTACACATACCCATGGTACAAGATCACATCCAGACTTTATATAAAAGACTTCACGACAAACTTCACGGACATATCAATAATTTAATACAAAGTATGGCCTCCATAAGCTTGCCAGATAATACCCAAAGGAGACTAAAAAGGAGTTGGTTGAGGGATCTACTCCGTTAAAACTGATTAAATATCATGTTCATGTTAGCAGTAAGTACCGCTGGGTGCTGTCCTCCCTCATGCCTGACATGCCAATTATCTTTTATACAACAATTTATCACATCTGCTTGTTGTCACATGTTAAGTGACAGGTGTGGATTAAACAAATAAAGAGAAAAAAAAATATATATAATAAGTACGATTCAGGTCCTTTTTATGTATTTGTCGAATCTATTCTAGAGGGGCGTAATATTGGCAAACTTCATCCAATCAGTTTTGGAAGTAAGCTATTCAAAAATTTTCCCCAGTTTAACAAATCTATTCTAAATATAAAATCCATTGGCAGAAATAGAGTAAAAATTGAAGTAAGAGATAAGGAAAATGAAAATTTAATGATTTCCGAAATTAATAATAATAAAACTGAAAATTTAAGAGCGTATGCCCCTAGATTCATAGTTGAAAAAAAAGGTATTATGAGAGGAGTATCAAAAGATATATCGGATGAAGAAATTAAAAATAATATAGTATCAATTGAATATGAACAAAAATTTTGTATAGTATCGGTGCAAAGGTTAATGCGAAAAATTGTAAAAGAAGACAAAAGCGTTTACCGAGTGCCTACAGAATCTGTAGTGATAACTATTAGAGGTCCCGAATTACCTAAGTTTCTTTCAATATATAAAGTTATTTGTAGAATAGATAATTTTGTACCGTGAACAATTCAATGTTATAAATGCCTTCGTTGGGGTCACATAGGGAAAAACTGTAAAAATTCTTTACGTTGCAGTAAATGTGGTGAAGGCCATAAAGTGGAGGACTGCCCTCCAGAAAATATAACTAAATGCGTACATTGTGAACAAAATCACCCGTCTGTGGGTTATGAGCAATGTCCAGAATTTATTAAACAGCGCTCAATTAGGAATCTAATGGTCAATGAAAATATAACCTTTATCGAAGCTAAAGAATTAGTCATTGGAAAATCCTTTAAATCAGCTCTAATAGATAAAACGCCTAATTTTAAAAATAATAGTTTATTTCCAGATTTAAAACAGGTAAATCGAGTACCTCCTAAGAGGACTAGACATTCTTCGCCTTTAAATCACCGCCAAGTGAAGATCGTTTATTAACAGAATATAAAGATATTATTTCTAACCCTATAATTACAAATAATCCAATAACAAACAACCCCCATAAAAATGAAGATAAAAACTCCGTGAATGAGAGACTAAGCTTAAACGTTGATACGATTTCAGATATTATAATTTTGATTTTAAAAACTTTAAAAGATACAGAAAATATAAATATTAACAGTACTGATATTAAGGCTTTAGTTTTGGATAGAGTTAAATCCCTATCTGAATGATTATAACTCTATTATTTATTTCAGATACATAATACCATATGTTATTACGTCTATATTTTTCTTTAATAAAAAACAAAAAAACATATGATAAAAATCATGCAATGGAACGCTAGGTCAGCTATCTCAAACAAAGGAAATTTAGAGATATTTTTAACAGAACATAATATAGACGTAGCAATATTAAGCGAAACTTGGTTTCGTCCAAATACTTACGTGAACTTTCCGGGATACAATAACATACGATTTGATCGCCAAGATGGAATTACTGGTGTAGCTATATTAATTAAATCTCACTTTGAGTATAGTGAACTTACTAACATACATAAACCTAGCAATGAATTTCAGGTAGTGGGAATTAAAATAAATTATAACGGTAAGAATCTATTGTTAGTATCTATTTATAACGCGATTCCAAATAACATCTCTGTTGATGAATGGGAAAAATTTTTCAATAGTGTCTCCTGGCCATGTTTTATTGCTGGTGATGTTAATTGTTATCACTCGTCCTGGGGCAGTATTAAATCAGATTATAGAGGTATTAAATTATCTGAGGCAATCGCTAATGCAGGTTTGGTCTTGCTAAATGACGGCTCGCCTACTAGAGTTAAAAATATTTATCAAAGAAATGAAAGTGCAATAGATATTACTTTAACAACTCCTGACCTCGCACTGTGTATATGATTGGTGCACTGAGGACCCAATAGGTTCGGATCATCTCCCAATTATTGTATCCCCAATATGCTCTAAAAATGCAAAACATATCTCTAAATCAAATGACCACCCTGAGCTTCCAGCTGATAAATGTTTACAGTGGCAATGGAATCTTAAATTTGCAGACTGGGGAAAATTTAGAAATTTAATGGAAAATGGAAAAATCGAACAGGGAAATTCAATCGAACAGGCAAATTCTAACCAAAAATACGAATATCGAAAAAAAATTTATTTTCAATTTAAATCTAGCAGCTGAAAATTCTATCCCTAAATCATTTCTACGTACTAGAAATGTAATTAGTAATTCATGGTGGACCAAAGAATGCCAAACCTTCATCAACGATAGAAAAAATGCCTATAATATTTATAAACAAAACAGCAATTACGAATCATATTTAAACTACAAAATCGCTACCGCTAAAACGAAAAGATTTATTAGGCAATGTAAATCAAACTCATGGCGTGAATTTTGTAATTCGCTAAATAAAGACACCAATCCATCAGTCATTTGGAAACGATTAAAACAATTAAAAAACCGAAAAACCACAAACAAACAACCTACTGGTAAAGGTGAATGGGTAGAGGAATTTTTTAATGAAATCTGCCCTCCAATAGCTTCAGAAAAATTAAATTTAAATAATAATATAGTCGAACATGTTCTCTTTAAGAAAATGGACATAAATGAATTAAATATCGTGCTACAATCAAAACGCAATACCACTCCTGGGTTAGACCGAATTCACTATCAAATGCTAGATCAATTACCAAAAATGGCTAAAGAATTACTTATCGACATATTTAATGAAATATGGAAAAATGCTAGTTTTCCCGACTCATGGGGTGAATATCTTGTCGTTCCTATTTTAAAGCCGGGTAAGGATAATAAAGTCGCCTCTTCATATCGTCCAATTTCATTATCTTCGTGTGTCCTTAAGACATTTGAAAGAATAATTAAAATGAGGCTAGAGTGGTATTTGGAAACAAATGATATTCTGCCTTCAAACCAATATGGCTTCAGAAAAGGTAAATCTGTTCAGTAGGCTCAATCCCAACTTCTATTTGACATCTACTCAGCATTCACAAAAAGCAAAACGGTCACTGCTGTATTTATAGATATTTCCAAAGCATATGACAGCATTATATTCAGTGAATTAAGTAGGGCTATGTCTAATGTACAACTTCCTGAAGGCTTTATTTATAGAATTTTAGAATTATACAAAGACAGGAAAATTTTTTTGAGAGTAAACCGACAAATTACAGAATCGCGTATAGCTCGAATCGGTTTGCCACAGGGAGGCATTTTAAGTTGTCTTCTCTACGCCGTTTACGTAGCTGATATAAATAAAAATATAACAGACAATGCTCACCTGATTCAGTACGCCGATGACAACTGTTTGTATACCATAGGTAAAGGTACTAATGATTGTTTTCAATCCTTATCACCAAAAATAGACAATTTACTTAGATGGGCGACAAAGAAAGGCCTGTCAATATCAACTGAAAAATCAACAGTCTGTATTTTTAATAAAAAAAAAAACAAATAGAACAGGAATTTCTCACCATCAACAATCATAATTTTCCAATTAATAAGGAGGTAAAATTTCTAGGTCTCGTCTTGGATCAGAAATTAAGCTGGAACCAACATATTGTTAAAATACTCCAGAAATGTGAAAAATACAACAATATATTAAGAGCTATCTGTTCAACTAAATGGGGGGCTGCCCCTAAAATATGTATTGATTTCTATAAGTCAACAATTAGGGCTATAATAGATTTTGGTTGCGTATTTTATGGGAACGCGGCAAAATCTAAATTACTCACTCTTGATTGAGTGCAGTATAGATCTATCAAAACAAGCTTAGACCTACTTAATAGCAGTCCGAATAATAATATTTTAGTCGAAGCTGGAGAACCTCCATTAATAATCAGAAGGGAAATTTTGACCGGGAAATTTGTCATAAAATTGCTAGCAGAGGACAGCGAGTTAAATAATAAACTGGTTCAACTAACAACAGAAAACCCTAACTCACAGATATTGGAAAAGCAAAACACCTCCCCTATTGGTAGCAGCTTTTTTAAAATTAACTAGCTATAAAGATACAATTCATATTATAAAAAAACCTCCTATATTCAATTGTATGTACGATATATTTTTTCAATAAATATAGAAATAATTCCGATTCCCGACCTTGTTACAATTCCAGAAACCCAACGCGATTCATATTTCAACGAATACATTAAATCAAATTTTCCATCTTTTTATCTAATATTCACAGACGGATCTAAGAGTACAGAAGGAGTAGGCGCTGCTGTCTATATTCCTACATACAAAAAAAAGTATACTTATTAGTATACACAAAAAAGGCTTCGGTTTACACAGCCGAACTAACAGCGATATTAACTGCTCTAGATCACATAAAAGATAGCCACTTCAATAAAAGTCTAATTCTAACTGACAGTTTAAGTGCCATAAAAAAACTAGAAAATCTAAATTTCAACTCCAAAACATCCTCTTTAATAATCTCGATTTTGGAAAAAGTTCATACAATTAAAAAACTAGGTAAAACTATTAAATTTGCATGGATTAGGGGCCATGCAGGTATTAAAGGAAATACAGCAGTCGATAGCTTTGCCAAAGAAGCAACAAAAAAAACCGATTGATAAATGTCATGTTCCATTTTCAGATATATTTAACGAATTAAAAATTTCCATGAAGGTTGAATGGCAGAAAAGGTATGCAAAAGAAGATAAGGGATTGTTTTATAAATCTCACTGCCCACTGGTATCAATGGAACCATGGTTTGGTAACAGCAATGCTCCCAGATCATGGATAAGATCAATGTGCAGATTGAGAATTAATCATGCTATCTGTGGTTCGTACTTATACAAAATTAAAAGAAAAGATATGGATTACTGTGAATAGTGCGAAGTTAAAGATGATCCGAAACATATAATAATGTCATGCATAAAATATTCTGCCGAGCGATACCATTTTATAAATAAAATTAAAAATATAATAAATAAAGACAACCCTTCTTATCTAGATATTATATCAAACCCTAATTCTGTATTAGAAACGTTAGGCCATTTTATAAAATCCACTGGCATTAAATTATAAAAAATCATAGATTTTCACATATTAAGAAAAAATAAAAACAAATAATTATTTGAATATGAAATATTTTAAAGTTGGCCAATGGCGTCTAGCTAAAGCCTAAAAAGGAAAAAAAAAAAAAAAAAAAAAAAAAAAAAAAGTCTTGCCGGGAGATTCTGGTAAACTATTAAGTAAGAAAATGCATGAAGTATCCATTCCTCGTTGTTAATTAAACACAATATTTAATTCAACTATATTTCCCAGAAACATTTTAATTAAATTCAATTAATATTCAGCTTGTATTTGCTCTTTAACTGCTTCTTATAACTTAACTGATATTACAAGGCAAGGCTCCTTGTAAACTTAATATTCAACTCTTTATCTAAATAAAATATATATGCACACAAACTGTTGTTACCTTAGGTCTACTAGAGCATTCCTAAACAAGTTGCTATTAATAAAAGTAGCACTAAGTACGTCTTAGTGTAAAAAAAAAAATGGGTGAAACTCGAACAAATATGTAGAAAAATGCCACAGACCTCATCTTTCTATTCCGATCCATTGCTGATATACGATAAATGAATGACTTTTTTGAGAAAACCATAAAAACTGTCATATCTTCATTTTGTTTAAATATTTTTCAAACTTTGACCACATTTTCGGATTTAGCACTAAATTTTCTACAAGAGAAGAGTACATGTAACCTTGAATTTTACATTTTTGGACTTAACGAACAGCTTGATCTGAACCTTATTTAGGGAAGTTATTATGTCTTATATCACTTCAATGCTCAAAGTTTTTCGAAAAAAACTATCCACAAAACTGCAAATCTCACAAAAACTTGTAAATTTAAACAGCTTTCGAATGATATCATCATATATATCATTATCATTGGTTTTTGAACCTTACATTGAAAATCCAATAAAATAAATCCTAAATGAAAATAATAAATAAATAAATGTAATAACATAAGATCCTTTGATCTGGTGTCGCTTTATTGACACTTTTCTTTTATTTTCTATTAAACAATAATTTTTTTCTTTCCTTTCTATTCCAATGAAGAGTTTATGTTTGAAATGCACATTTCCATTAAGGGATTGTCATAATGTTTTATTTACACAAGTGACTGATTTGTATGCCAAATGAGAACATCTTGTTTTTTTCGGCTTTAAAAGTAAATTTCTCCATGAAATCGAAACAGAATCATTATTTTTTACATATCGTTCGAAAGCTGGTTAAATTTGTAAGTTTTTGCAGTTTTGTGGATAGTTTTTATATTTAAAAACGGTTAGCGTTGAAGTAATATAAGACATTGTAACTTCCCTCAAGCTGTACTTTAGGTCACAAGTTTGTAAAATTCAAGGTTATATGCACTCGTTCTTATAGAAAATTTAATGCTTAATCCAAAAATGTGTTCTAAATTCGAAAACAAATCGGAGATATGCAACGGATTGAAATAGAAACGTGATGTCTGCGGCATTTTGCTACATTTTTGATATAGTTTTTTTTTTTTTTATTTTTTTTTTTTTTTTTTTTTTTTTTTTTTTTTTTTTTTTTTTTTTTACACAATCTCATATATTATTTTATTTTATTAACATTTTAAAGTTTATTTTATTAAAATATATGTCAGATATAATGTCCAAATAAATATTCCTGAGAGCGCCATTTTCTTTCCATTTGAGAGGGAATAGAGAATTGAATTGAATAAACAATTGAACAATGAATTACCCATGAGTCTCAGGGAAACCTTCATGCCCTCCCAATTTTATTCTATCAAGATATTTCCGCTTTTACTGTAAGTACCGCAACAAACCAGGTCTACTTGAGGTACAACATGATGGCATAGAAGGATCAATACAATTAGGATTGATGAATTAATTGCCACTTCTATTGGGAATATTTTTATTAGAAAACTAGTTTCGAGTACTTAATATTCATCTTCAGTTCTGAGGACATTTAACAGATATTATCTGTTAGATCTCCTCAGAACTGAAGATGAATGTTTATTATTCGAAACTCCTATTATAATAAAATAATTCCAATACCATAGAAGTGGCAAATAATTCATCAATCCTAAACCCAGGTCTATTTATCCTACTCTGTGTAGTACCAACATACATCTGATTTCTTACTATACATTTTAGATCTCACATCCAACTTCTTTTCGGTCGCCTTATTATGTTTTCAGGGATATTGCCAGCGGCAATTGCTTATATCATTAAGCCCACTTGTCTCATATTATAAACCCGTAATAATTAACATAAATCGCAAAAAACCTCATTTAATAACCTTTACCCTTCGTCGTAAACCTACCACTTCTTGTCCTACAAAATCCTTTATTTATATTCCACTAATCCCTGTTAAACAGATACGCTACGTAGGACTCTTATCTGGATAAACGTCATTACTTGGAATCCAAATACAAGACTAAAACTGCAGGACGTTTTCAATTTCTTCAAAATTTACGAGACAAGCCTCGAAAACTTCCGATTAATTACAAAATACTCATTTACATAATAGTAATAAGACCTATTTGGACATACGGATTCTAGCTTTAGGGCTCCACTAAACCACCCAATGTATTTCGTGTCAAATCCTTACAATCCAAAATCCATCGAAAAATCTTTAGTGATCCTTACTTTGTCACAAAGCAACTCATCCATAAAGATCTTAATGTTCTGTACGTTTCTAATTTAGCTTAAACAGATATCATCTATCTTTTTATAGTGAACTCCATAACCATTCGAAACCTCTAGATTAAACAAAAAAAATAGACTAAGGACGAGGCAAACTCAAAAACAAGCACAAAATGCGTTGTTTAACTGTATTTTTATTTATTTAGGTGTATCATTCTCAAATAATGACCGAACCACCAAATATTTTACTTAGAATGTAAGCGTGTAGTTAACCATAAAAGGGAATTCTTGGATATGATCTAGAGACCAATGAAATGCATAATTATGTTCGTTTAAATGAATTTCTGGTGCCTTATTGATGAAAAAATAGACAACTGAAAGAGTCAATTTGCAGCCCAGCGTGTTGTTTATAAAACCTCTGCGGTGCCCGATAAGTTATTCCAATCCATATTTGGCGATTTGAATTCCTTCACACATCGAATCACTGCAATCTAAAATCCTTCTAAAAATCCGTAATGCTCCTTACGTTGTTACAATTGGACTAATCCACACTGACCTGAATTGGCACAAACCAGATACTTTTCCTTTTTATAAAAAAACTAAATACTCACCCGAATCCAATTGTTTCTCAACTTGCTTCCCATTACAATCCTTGCAATTATCAGAACCGTCTGAAAAGAAGATGGCCACAGAATCGCTTTCTATTGTAAATATTTCATTATAGTGGTACCAATGGGCAGTAATACAAATCATTACTATCTATTTTTATCATAGAGTTATCAATTTTTGTTAGTGATTGATTGAAAAATATAATTCTTGATTGAAGCGTAGAGTTCCTAAACCAGTTTCCAAGTCTTTTTTTATTTTTTATTTTTTCTTTTTTTATTATTATTGAAATTTACAACTGTATATACAGTATAAAATATAATACATGAAGTAAATGTGATGACATAGATAAAAATGGCACGTCACTTGTTTTTAAAGCAACTACCCATTGGTTGAACTTAACTAAACCGTTAAAACAGCAATCCTTAAGGACGAAAAAGCTAATTCTAATTGTGGATGGAGAGAGAGTGGCCAAGGATGTCCTTCCTCGGCCTCAAAAAATTGTCAGATCCTGGCAGATCTGTAAAACAGCCATCTCCTAATCCCGCCCCGAACCCCCACCGCCACTCTTCTATATCGTACCTTTTTAGCAAAAAGAGTAAAGGGGAAGGAGTCGTTAGCGTTGAAAAACTATCTTCAGCCTCCCGTAAAAAATTAATTCGTTGTTAAATTTAGATCTGAGTTAAAAAAACCGTACGAATTAATATCCTTCCGCCGCCTTAAAACAGTTAAATAGTAGAATATTTTTTAAAATGTGTCCTTTTTAGGTCCGCCATCTTAAAACCGTTAAATATTTTAAAACAGTATCCTGGAGGACAACAATGGCAGAAGTTATCCTTCGGATAACTTAAAAAAACCTTTAAAACAGCAATCCTTAAGGACGAAAAAGCTAATTCTAATTGTGGATGGAGAGAGTGGCCAAGGATGTCCTTCGGCCTCGAAAAAACGTCAGATCCTGGCAGATCTGTAAAACAGTGTCCTTACTTTCACCTTAAGATAATCTATTTGAAAAACTATTAACAAAGGAAAAATAAAAAAACTAGAAATTGAATTTATCTAGTTTTGTCATTAAACGCCTCAATACTGGAGAGATTTGGGGTTTAAAATTACTCAGAATCAATTAAACCCTGCCACAAGCCGGATTCGAACTTAAGATTTTTCGAACTTAGAATCTAATTAGTTTGGTAAGATAACGCACATATTGGCTCAGTGCGTAACTATTAAGCTGAATTGTAATGTATCCCAATGTGGATGGATGTGTTCTTAGTATTAATATTCGATTTTCATTGTTATGTTTCTGTTTAATCTATTATAATGTTTTATGTTTATAGTTAAATGTTTTTTCTTTATTTTCTTGTTCTATATAACTTCTATGTTACTCTCTACTATGAGAGAAAGCAGTGAGTAAAAGAGTGGAGGTCGGGTTGGAGTGGGTTCTATCTTGAAACGAAGCGTGATGGTGATGTGTTGTGTTATCTTCCAGTACACTGAAGTAATTTGTTGTCTCGCCTCAGTAAGAAATAATCGTAAAAAGGATATTGTATAGCCTCTTCTACAAATACACTAAGTTTTTAACCAGATTCTTGTAAAATATATTAGTGTTGTTATCGCACCTCCATCTTCATTCACAGAGACATTTAGATGGCAGTGATGTTTAATTATTTACTGCTGTTTTTTCTTTGTTTTCATGTTTCTCTTTTTAGGGTGTGAGAAAGCTGAATAAACATTTTTTTTTTTATATATATACATTTATTAAAATTTACAACTGTACAGAATATATACATTAAGTAAATGTACTGACGACAAACTGTTATTAAACATGTTAAGACTTGAAATAACTACTCATCAGTAGCACTCTAATAAAAATTCTACACTAGAAGTTCTCTAGGCCATATTCGTTCAGACGCCTCGGAGGATTATCAGGAATGGAGTGGGAAGCGAGTTGAGCTTACTATGAAAGGATAGGTATCTGGCTAAATCAGTAACATATGAAACATTAAGATCTTTATGGATAAATTTATTGATGACAAAGTAAGGAGCATTGAGGATTTTGCGAAGGAATTTGGATTGTAAGGATTGTATACGAGATGAATTGGATGGTTTAGCGGAGCCCAAAGCTCAACTCTGTACGTCCAAATAATTCTAATCACAGTCATGTATATGAGTCTTTTGTAATTAATTGAGACTTTTGAAAGTTTGTCTAGTAAATGTTGAAGTAGTCTGAAACGACGGGCAGTTTCTTGTCATTTTAGTCTTAAATAATTAAAATAAAAAAAACAAACAAAAAAACTTATTACTTTTATCATAAAGCAGAGTCGAGTAAAAATGATTAATAATTGCGAATAGATTTGATTTATTTGTTATTTGTAATAAACAATTTTTTTGTGGTAATTGATGTCCTTAAGTACTCCACTCCAACTTGGGTAGGAACGACGGGTTGTTTTACAGATTACCAACCTATTCTAGCCAGGGTTTGGTAGGCAAGATCCGTTTAGTTAGTCCGCCACGAAATAAATTTAACCACCCAGGTGGGATTCGAACCCGCGACCTGCAGCACTGAGCTCGTTGAGAACCTCACCCCAGCCTGTTCGTCCATCGAGTTCTCCATATTAAGGAATGATTAAATCATTTATCAATTTCGTTTTTGAGTACTACAGCTTTTATTAGACAAACGTTCAAAGCTTTCAATTAATTATTAAAGACTAATTTAATGGCAGTTATTACACCTACTGATTTGAGCTTTGCGGCTCCACTAATCCACTTAAACACTTATTCATCATGAAGAAAAACCCCTACGATTCTTTGTAGTCACTTAATTCATTTAGGTATAAAATGGACTTAATCACTTATTAACTGGTATGACAGATATTTCACATGTATGTTGTATGTTTTATATTAATAATCTATAACATAGTTCTTTTCTGCTCTTTTTTTTTTCATTTATTTTTTTTATTGTACGTAATGTGTGAATGTATACATTAAGCCATCTATATTACTCATTGTTTGTGGCAGATTGTAATAATTACTCAATAAAAAAAAAGAAAAAGAAAACGTTACATCTATTTTCCTAGTGCTTTGAAACTAGGACATAATATACAGTTAAAAACATTTATCACCTAGCAGAATTAAAAGAAAAAAAAAAAAAAAAATGTATGATAAGAAATAAAATATATTGGTAATCATCAGAGAGATCAGACGGGATATCTGAAAGATATCCAGAGTGGAAGGGGAAGGACCAGGTAGGTTAAATTTGTTGGGGGTTTTTCTTGGGTTCGCCCTATGATTAATTGGATTTTTACGTTCGTATTCGAAACAAATTTAAAATAGAACTATTGAAAATGTTTATTTGGTCATTTAAACCAATCCAGATTTTCATTTAAATGACCAGATAAACATTCCCAATAGTCCTAAAATCCCCAACAAATTTAACCTATCAGGACCTTTCCCCCTTACTCTGGATATTTTTCAGATATTCGTCTGATCTCCTAAGATGAGTACTAATGTATTTAATTTCTTGTCTTACATTTTAGAAAACTTCAGTATATATAATCCATGTAAAGTGCTTATGAACTGAAGATCAATGTTTAAAATTATAAAATAGTTTTCAAATAAAACTATTCCAATAGAAATGGCAATTAATTCTGAAATTATAATTGTATTGATCCTTCTATACCATCATACGTACCTCAAGAGAGGGCTAAACATATTTGTAGTATGAATTTTTTTTAATGTATGAAAGAAACTGGCCGTCGTTATAGACTACTCCAACATTTCCTAGACAAACGTTCAAAGCTTCCAATAAATTACAAAAGACTAATTTACTCGATAGTAATGAGACCTATTTGGACTTACGGAGTTAAGCTCTGGGGCTCTACTAAACCTTCCAATTCTTCTCGTATCCAATCCTTACAATCCAAAATCCTTCGTAAAACCCTTAATGTTCCTTATGATGTTCTACTAATTGGTAGTTTCTCTGCTTATTCTTCTTTCACTAACTTCTTATATGCATTCAACGTGGACGAATAGTCTCAGCCCATCTTGCCCACTGTTCTCGCTCCTTCATTCTCCTTTTTATCTCCAGCACGGTGGTTCCTCTAGCCTCTCTACGTATTCATTGTACATAGGTCTTGGCATTCATCTGGGTTGTCTTTATTCCGGTCTGGCTATCAGGAACTACCTCTTCTTCCAATCATCATCCGTACGGTAAACGTGTTCATTCCATTTAGGCTACCGTTATTCAATAATTTCCTTCAGTGTTCTTACACCAAATTCCTCTCTCATTCTTTCGTTCCTCAAACACTCCCTTAATTTTTCTGAGATAATTTATTTTTGCGGCAGTCACTTTTTTGGGATGTATAAAAAAAAAAAATTCATATTTAAAAATAAGTCCACAATTTCGGGTCCGCCGAAAAACTTTCGAAGCTACAAAATTTTCCGATGTGGTGATTTTAAAGGTTTTTAAATGTATTATAAATAATACATCATAGTATGATATAGCAATCCATTATGTTATTATACATGTGAATATAGCAAATTACAAGGTGGGTCATTCCTTGCCAAATCAACCAATTCTACATCAGATTTGGGGCTTGACCTCTCCGATTTTTGGTATAGCAGCTGTACATTTGCCAAGCGTATATCTCGGGAACAGTACATAATATGAAAAATGTGTATAATATAAAGGTTGTAGAGAATTTAGTTAACTTTAATTTAGTAAAAACCATATTTTGCATATGATGCACTGTTTTCGAGGTATGAGCCCAAAACCAAAAAAAAAGAGACCTTCCGCGCCCCCTCCCTTCTTTTTCCCAGACCCGAAAACTCCAGGACTTATAGTATATTTACTTTCTAACTACCCTGGACAAGTTTCCAAAGAAAAACCTTGAATTACAGAAAATGCATTCTATTCTAATATTTCATTGACTGGACTAACTGTCCATTAAAAAAAAAGACAAAATATATTTTTTTTTTATCAAGAAACATTTCCGTCCCATCCTAAAATTTTGTCCACATGTAGTCAGTAATAGTATATATCACATATATTTTTTTTTTCTCAAAAAAATTGAAGGGGTACGTATTTTAGGAATTACGAAAACCGTTTTTGGAAGTTTCGAAAAAATTCAAAATGAACCAAAACTATATTAAGTGATATATCATATTAAAGGGCATTTCAAATAGAAAACAATGCCGCGAATTCGAGCTCTCTGGGAGAAATAGTTTTTAATTGGCGTAATTTTGAATATACTGAGTGAGGACCGAAAACAGCAGTTTTTTTGAATTTTTAAAAGCTTATAACTCAAAAATCAAATGTCAGAAAAATGTAATATTTTACATTTTTACTAGTCTTGGTAAGTAAAACTGCTATAACAAAAATCACAGAATTCGGAGAGGTCAAGGTCAAAACCATTGGTTGATTTGACATGGAATGACCCACGTGAAAAAAAAATCTAACTTACAAAACTAACAAGAACTTTAAATTACGATTTTCTTTTAGTAATTACTCAAAATTTTGTTTGTCGCTTAGAACGTTTTTTGGTTGACCCATTCAGTTATTATCATCTTTGCATATAAAATTGCCAGTTTATCAGTTTCCTTGTTTCGGCTATTTCTTGCTAACTTATATTTGAAGCGTGGAACAAAACCAACTAAGTCCATTTATAATTTTTTTCATTGCTTGTCGATAAAGGTATAGGTCGGACTGGGTCTCTTTTGTATGGCTGTTTTCAATGTGATTTAACCACTTTTTTGAGAAAGAGAAAGCCTTTAACCTGAAAAGATAGTATGGTAGACATTTTTTTCTTCTTCTTCTTTGAAAGGATTTTCTTCGGTGTACGACGTTTCCTTCAACCAAACTCCTCTCTCAGACGGTTCCTCCACTCCTCTCTGCCCATCATTTTCTTCTTCCGTTAATCCATAACATCTCTCCACCAGCCAGACATAACATCTCTCCACCTGATGCAAGCCCTACCTATCCTTCTCCTACACCCTGCTTCCCATTCTTAAGCTATTTTGGAAATTCTGATGGCAATTGGGAGATGGCCGAACCATCTCAATGTCCTTCCCTCAATTTCCTCCAGAATATTCCTTTTTACTTCCACCCTTTCTCTTATAATCTCATCTCGTTGAAATTCTGAAAATCTAATCAATAGCAATAAAAAAAAAAAAAAAAAAAAAAAAAAAAAAAAAAAAAAAAAAAAAAAAAAAAAAAAAAAAAAAAAAAAAAAAAAAAATCTGGAAGTGTACTCAGCTGGTTTTAGAATTTCACGCCACAATTGTGGAGAATATAGAAGTTTCTTTACAACTTATTTAAAATGTTATCGTAGTATTTTTTCCTCGAATTTATTTAATGTATATATTGCATGCTGTCGTAAATATCAATAAATATTAAAAAAAAAATAAAATAAAAAAAAAGAATTGATTGAAAGTAAATTAACTTTCTTAAATGATTGATTGAAAAGTTGCAAAGGACTACTAAAATTTTTGAAATATAATTTCAATAATTAATATCCACATTAATGAAAATTTACTTGTCTTGTTGAATAAATATGAACCGAAAATACCAAGTGATCAAAGTGTAATATTTTTTTAAATGAAAGGAAATTCTGAGCCTATTGGCTACAAAGTATCCTGAAATCATTATTTTTTGGCGTGAAAACTTTTTATTAGGAAACGAGATATAGATAAATTATTAGATTTCGAGATATCTTTCCGTTCATTGTCTAATTATTTGATATATAGTTCAAGAACAGTTAGTATAATGGAAAGATGTCGCCCTGGAAGGCGGGCGTTAATCATCGCGATGACTTGACAAATTGTCGCTTCCAAGAAAAGTCTTTAAGAAAAGAGCTGATGAAGTCATTAAAAGTGACGAAGTTTTTTTAAGATAATGCCTTTTGTTTTTCTCGTAGTTCTAGAATAGAGCTTTTGTGTCAAGCTTTATGTCCTCACTTATTAATCATAGTTTGAGATTGTTGACATAATAATTGTAAAGGATTATACAGAGAGCTTAGTAAGTTATATAATATACCTGAAGGGACAATTACTTGAAGGGTAAGGTTTGGAGTTAGTTTTGATTTTTTGCCAAGGGACCGTCCGACATTCCTGAGGGAACTGGGTTTGCCCTTCTCCTATCACCAAAGCCATTACAGAAATTCCTTTGGCCGATTGGGAATTAAACCCGGCTCGAATAGTTTACAGCTATCGTTCCAACACAAAGAAAAACACTGATAGGACATTCATATTTATTTTGGAAAAAAAAAAAATCGACTAAAAAGATCAATTTATTATTAAAACTGGAAATAATGTATAATTTGATCAATATTATTAACCTTCCACAGGTCGCGCCAATTTCCGTAACAGGAGCGGTCGCGCGTTGTACAAAGTACAACACCTTGTTTTTTATCTGATACTGTCCAAATTTTGTATTAAATAAAATATTTAGACCATTCTACATTTAAATTAGAGTATATGTACAAAATATTACCTAAGATGATAATATTTTAAAATATGTTTATGATTAAAAATAATAAAAAACATATTTATAACTAGATAAATTTTTATTTACAATATTACAGTCAAATGTAAATATTTGCAGGTTTAAAATGGTTATTTTTATTTTTACCAGAGGAGGATTAATAACAAGAAATTATTAATTGGGGGGATAAAATTGCAAAAGACTCAGTTGGATCGGTCTCTGAAAAAAGCGTTTCAGTCCATTCTTTTCAGGAAATGAGTAAGGACTAGAAAATTTTTTTCCGAACGTAAACCTATGTTTACATGCTGAAAAGACTTGCATTGCCTGATTCACTGTCATTTCTGCATGTGAAGGTGAGTTTACCTTCATAAAATTAGTTTTTTAGTGCTAACTCGTTTATGAAAAGAATAGACGTTTAATAAACTTTTATTTGGAAATTAATAAATTTCATCGTTGCTAAACGTTCCTTTAATTATAAATATTCCAAATCCACTTGTTGCACAACTTGCTTCCCATTCCATTCCTGGCAATCCTCCGAGGCGTCTGAAAAGAAGATGGCCTCGTGATCTTCTTTTGTAAATATTCATTAGAGTACTACCAATGGGTAGTTCCTCTGCAAATTGTATTCATATCATTATATCTCATATATACCGCATATTTACTAGATGTGTTTTGTAATACAGTTGTAAATTTCTATTAATAAAAAAAAAAAAAATTATAAATATGGTTCAACTTTAGGACAGATTGGTTCAGTACTTTTCGCGGTTAGTGATCGCAAACGAAAAATGGCTCGCCCTTTCATCTAGTAGTAAAGATATGTATATATGTTATTCTTATGATGCGGACATAAAAAATTTATTCTTGAAACCTTGTCTACTGTCTCAGAATAAATTATATTATACTATGTATTATTCTTACTGGAAAAATATTAGGACTTACAAGACTTTATAATTTATTGTTTATAGCGGGAAACGTGCAGAAAAAAACGAGTTTTTCACAACAGTACTAGTTATGGGTCGTTCTGGGTGGAGCGGAACTTGGAACTGGTTCCAGGTTTGGAACGAAACCGATCGCTCAAGTTTTTCGTTCCACCAACGGCAAGAGATCTCTGGTTTCGTTTCCTCGGTGTTGTACAGCTGAGATTGCATCTCTGGTTTCGTTCCATCCAAGGTCGTTCATACTGATTTGTTGCGTTGATCCTGCTGCTCTTGATTCCCTCCCCCCTTTCCATCACCCCACCACCCCCACGCATGGGCATCTTCAAAATTTAAATTTTCTATTCTACCGACAGAGCTCGGTTTCTTCTTTCGAATTCAGAGAAATGAACCACACAAGGTTTTATTGCATATGTAATTAAATGATTTTTTCGCTATTTCTTCAAAAGCTAATGGATCAGTCACAAGAAGTGATTACTCCTTTTTTCTCGGAACCAATGTAGTTGGAATATTCTCGGTCAAATGTGCACTGTACGTGAGCTAACTCCCCCTCCCCCCACCCGAAAAAAAATTTTTGATTGAATAAAACTGTTTTAATAGTATACTTTTTTTAAAAAGTATACTTAGCTATTTAAACCTTCTCAATATTATAGCACCTATACAATTTTTAATAATAAAATAGAAAGAGGAGGTTCATAGCTCGAAATCACAAGTGATGTAACGAAAATCAAGGCTCAATTTTAGCACCTTTTCTATACTTAGTATATACCTATGACATACCGACGAACAATTACGTGTTAACTGCTACTTAACATACTGCGCAGATGCTGTTTACATTGACAACCAACCTTTACACCAAACTGAAAAAGTGACATACTTAGGACTTAGGCTTGATAGAAGACTGACTTGGGGCCCACACGTCAAGACAAAAAAACAGACGTTACAGTTAAGACTGCGACTTCTATACTCAGTACTTCACAGACGCTCAAAACTACCTTTAAAACAAAAGCGTAACATTTACAGTTACTTGATTAAACCCATCTGGACGTATGCATCGCAAATTTATGGACCGGCCAAAAGAACACATATTCAGAAAATACAGACATTTCAATCTAAATTCCTAAGACTGATAACGGACTCCCCTCCTTATGTGTCAAACGATATACTACATACAGACTTACGTATTCCGACAGTTAAGAGCCATATTCATAAACTTTATCGACAATTTCATGAGAAACTACGTGGACACACTAACAAAGAGATACATAATATGGCAACAGTACAGATACCAGACATAACTCAACGGATGCTGAAAAGGAAGTGGATGAGGGATCTCCTAGTCTAATCGCTAATAATTTAGTTTCACGCCTGGAGATTGTACCACTGGGTGCTGACTCCCTCATGCCTGATCATGTCTGTTGTATCAATGTAATTTCACATTCACTGGTTGTCCATTGTGTACAGTTGTGAATAAAGTTATTATGTTAAAAAAAAAAAAAAAAAAAAAAAAAAATGTAACGAAAATGCGTGGTATATAGGTAGTAGGTTAGTCAAACTGATGTGGAACAAAACTGGAGCGGAACGGAAACTGGTTCCAATAGTGGAACGGAACGTAAAATCTCATTCCACGTCTAAGTCGGAACGGCCCTTCACCAAACACTACGCGGCATTTTATCGTGCTGGCATGGCTGTTTTGGGAATCAAAATCTTATCAAAATTGGTCCTGAGAATAAAATATCAACAAAAATTTGACTACACTTGATAAGCTGAAAATTTGTTTGGGGGGCAACAAAACCCAACCTTTTTTCACTTTTTTTTTTCAGATTTTTGCAAAATATATATACAAAAAATTACAGATGCTTTAAATCGAAAAATGTGTCATTTACAAAATTAAAGTTTATTAAATTGTGCGTCTAAAGACATCTCTTAAGCTGAATTTGATTTAGGCGTTTAGCCTAAAATCGACAAATTTCACCTAACTTTCTCAAAAAGTTAGTTTTGGTCATGTTTAAGAGTCTATAACACAAAAATGGCTGATCGAATCAAAAAATGTTATATACTAATAGTTGTAGATCATTAGATTTTGTCTAAGATAGGTTTAGTTCGGTTCGCTATTAAAGAGTGTTTTTTAGTTTTTTTAAATATAATTTTATTTTCATTTAAAAATAAATTGAATATTTGTGAACACGATCGTTTATCAAGTTAGTTTTACATTCACTCCCATCACTCTCATTCTTATATAAAGTATAGATGCTATAAAAAAAAAAAAAAAATGAGACTAGAATTTATAGACCCATCGTATAGAGAATGAGGGTCCTATTTGAAAAAAAGACGGGACTCCTCAGCAGTAAGATTATTTTTTGCCATAATGTGTCGGGCTCGACTATTTTTTTTTGATCTTCCCATCCATTACAGGACCCATCTATATTCCCGAGCAATTTCCCTTCTCAGACGTTCCGCCATTATTGCAGCTATATTTTGCATAATAACTTTCTAGGAATTTATTAGCAGCGTCAGGAAACTCATGAGGTATATATCCCAGTATACAGCAGAATAAACGCTTGAGAAGTTGACTTCTTTCTATTTTTCTAAAAAATCTTTCTTATTTCATGACCTGTTACTCACACGTATGTATTTAAATACAGAATAAAAAGCTCACAACTTAAAGTTGTCTATGATATAATTTCTCGTGAATAGCTGCAGCAACGAAATTAGTCAGTTCCACAATTGAATGGGTCCGCCGAAAAACTTTCTAAGCGATTTTAAAGGTTTTTTGGAAATGTATAATAAATAGTACGTCATAGTATGATATAGTACTTCATTATCATATTATACATGTAAATATAACAAATTAATATATGTATATAAAATCTAACTTACAAAACTAACAAAAACTTTAGATTATGATTTTCTTTCACTGATTACTCAAAATTTTGTTAGTCGCTTTGAACGTTTTTTGGCGGACCCATTGAATTAACCATTGGTGGAAGAATATGTTATTAACTCTGTTTTTCATAATTATTTTTATTTATTAATTAATTAATTTATAATATATGACGTATTTCAACAAGATCCAGTTAACAGTAATGTTCAAAGAACATTCATCCCCGATTTGTACATCGCAACTGCGAGTGCCCGGGGGTATGGATCAGTGAAGAGAAAAGATTTCTCTGGTTCGGATACGAGCTCGGTGGCCTAGTGGATAAGGCACCACGCTAGAGAAGTGGAGACTTGGGTTCGAATCCCAACCTGGCAAATCTTTTCTCTTCAAAATAAAAAATATATTAAAAAATTTTTTTTTTTTATTCATGTTTTCTTACCTGCAGTTATCGTTTTGGTACACGAACATGTCAATAGTAGAGTGAATTAGCTTAAATTGCACATTAAAAGTTAGGTCCACTCAAAAAGATAATTTTTTTTTTTAAGCAACAAGTTATCAACAGATTCATTAAAAAAAAAACAAAAATAATAGATTTAGGTTAGCTCTATAACCAAAATAAACAATGGATGCTAATTACAAAAAAATTTATAAAGAAAATACTAACGTCCAGAAAAGTTCTATACCTGTAAAACGAAAATGCTACTCCCGCACATTTTAATAAAAGTGAGTTCGCCCAAAAGGATAATGTTTTTCAGATCTTCCAGGATCTAACGATTTTTGGCGGCTGAAGGATATCCTTGGCCACACTCCTTTTCCACTATTAGTTTTCGTCTTTAAGGAAACGATTTTTTTTTTAATTTTCCAGGTTCTATTTTTTATTAGTTTTCGTTCTTAAGGACACTATTTTAAGATGCCGGAAGGACACCCTTGGCCATAAACATATTAATTTTCGTCCTTAAGAATAGTATATAAAATATTCTAGGATTTAGCGGCTTTTAAGTTATCCGAAGGTTATTCCGCCATTCTTGTCCTTATTCCTCCAATTGTTTCCATGCGTCTTTTGTAATTGAAGGGCATCTTAGATCATTTGCCTAGTAAATTTTTGAATAAGTCGAAAACGATGAACATTTTTTATTCTTGTATGTGACGTACAAGTTAATCGTTTGTCCAGTTGGAGTTCTAGGTCCATTTTTTTCTATTTGACAAAAACCAAAAAGCAATCGTGACGCGAAAAAAAAAAAAAAAAAAAAAAAGAAGAAAACAATATACTAATTAGTAGAGACTTGATCTGGAAAAAAGAAGAGAAAAATAATGAGGATCTTATTAACTATTTACGGGGAAAAAAAATGCCTGTTCCGTTAAACCGAAGGTTTCTTTATTTTTATTTTATCATTTTATTTTGAAAATCTGATCTCAAATTTTTTTTTTACCGATTTTTTGAAAATTTAAAGAAAAAATCTTATATATAATAAAAATATGGAAATAGTAGTCATATAAAAAAGATAATCTTCATTATGAGAATCATAGCATTTTTAGTAGTATTGGCCAATAGAAAAATCGTTTAGTGGTCAATACAAACGGGAAACCCAATTATAGGTGAATAATCAGGGAAGAAAAACCGTGGAAGCCCACTTACAATCAGGGGGGGGGGGACTGGGGATGATAGTTCACATAAAATCGATAATTTAAATCGATACAACAAAAATAAAACCACTCTCCAAAAAACAGCATATTTGTGATGCCTTGTTATTTCTGGGGCATTAAGAATTAATTTATGATTTGGAAATTTCGAGTTGAGAGAAACGATTAATGAATAAATGGAGTGTTTTTTAAGAAAATAATTTTGTTGTTCTTTGGAAAATGTACACGGCGATTTAAACTTAGAGCTTTTGCAATTTTATCCCCCCCCCCCCCCAATTAATGTTCAATCCTCCACTGGTAAAAATAAAATAACCATTTTAAATCTGCAAATAATTATATTTGACTGTAATATTGTAATAAAAATTTATCTAGTTTTTTTTTATTATTTTTAATCATCATATTTTAAAATATTATCATCTTAGGCCATATACTCTAATGTTTAATTTTTTTTCAAAATTGAATAGGTTTTTACCTCTTGGCCCTTCAGATAAATTCACTTTTTTACTTAGGTTGAAAACGGTGAGGAATTAGGGTCCAAATTGGAGTTCGTCAGAAGCTGATATAAATTTATTATCTTGTCGGGAGACCCTTCCTGCCTTTGCAAACTGGGTACCATTAATTGGGGAGAAATCGTCTTGCACAACTGGTCTGAAAACAGATACATTCTTACCGAATACTAAAACCAACACCTCTTTTTTTCTTTGAACCGGTAAAAATATTTATAGATTTGGCATTCTTTAACTAATTGTATCAAAAACTGGTGATTTAGACATGATCGCTGTAAAAATTTTTTCTAACATGAATTTAAGTTTTCATGTTAAAAATTGAATAGTTGCTCCTCTTTGCGAAAATATATTTACGTTTATATTATCTTCAACGACTCATGTTAACAAAATAAACGTAAACTTGACCTAGTTTTACGTTGTATACACTGATCCATTAACCAAACCTGAGATTGACAATTTGCTTGTAAATAATTCAAGTTGCAGAGACGCTTTTCCATATTCATGTTGGTAGAACTGGAACAAACAAGGCTAAGACGGAAACGGCGCGATAATTCGATCAGCTTTGGTGATTAATGGCAGCACTGCCTCAGCAATAGCAAGCGAGGGTTGAGCCAATGCCTGGTGAATAATGGCGGAAGCCTTCAAATGCGGTGTCTAGTTGAAGGTATTTCTTATTTACCGTGTCAGTATTTCAACACCAAGGAATATAGATTTTGAAATCCTAAATGAATAATATTATTGGCCAAATAAAAGGCTTGTTTTTCAACAGGTCTAATTTCATAAATATTTTTTGGCATACATATCCATGTCTGTTTTGGCTGGGGGCCTATACATTTTTGCTGTAAAGATTTTTTCACATCCAAAAATGTAACATTTTGACAAGCTCTAGCTACCCTTTAGGAGCTTTATTGCTTTAAAAGAAAAATGTTACGTTTAAAACCTCTTTTTATAAATTAAGGGTCTTTTTTGACATTCTCTAGCTCTGTTGTTGTTGCTCTTATCAAAAATTTGACAAGAGTTAACTCGTCAGAAATCAAATCGAGAATATTGTTTGTTATATAAAATTTGTCGATAGAATCTACCGTATAGGAACTATATTGTTTTGAATGAAAAAAATCAAGCTGTAAAGTTTTTTTTACCATCAAATGTGTAGCGTTATTTTTTTGTGTTTTTTTTTTCACGTTTTATTTAGACAAAATTCATTAAAATTTCTTTCTTTATGATTATAATTTTATTTATATCAGAACTATTAAATATCGGTATAATTGTCGTTACCGCTTTCATTATTGTTATTAATATTTTTAAATAATACAATAGGCTCCTGATTCTCAGGCCTAGTTTCGATTCTGGCAATGGTAAGAATATTTATTTTATTTCATATTAACTCGACTTACAGGTCAGAAAATCCTCCCGAAAAAAAACAAAAAACAGCATTCATAAATAGGGTAAGAAGAAAATAGTGGAAACTAAATACTGGCCAATCAAAGGAACACAGAAATTAAAATGCCTAGGGGAGATCTTCTGCAGTAGAGGATTGGAAAGGGAGAGCATGAAGGAAAAGATCGCTAAACTAGAGAGATTAAGCTTTGTAACCAGTAACATTTACAATAAAAAGAGCCTGTCCATAAAAGCAAAGATCAGGCACTACAATACTGTAGTAAAGCCAGTTATACTATATGGGACAGAGACCATGAACCTCCCTAACCTGGAAAGAATGCTGAAAGTAGAAAGAAGGATCCTAAGGAGAATTTACGGCCCTATGGAAAACCCAGGAAGGATACATATTTCCCGAAAGAAAAAAAACTAGCATTTCTGCTTTCTTTCCTTTGGCTTAATCTTTGAGAGAACCCTTGAGTTCTAGCAATTCCGAATTCAAATTCAAAAGAACTCAACACTGGACAGAGACAGATCAGCATAATTCCGAGAGTTTTAAAAAATTGAGTGTAAAAAAGCTCTATCGATAGTGGCCATCGATAGTCGACAATATCGATAGGACCATCGATAGGCATGATCTATCGATATATCGATAGTAACTATCGACTATCACCCAACCCTAGCCTGGACGAACCTTGGCCTCCTGGATTTTTCTTCTCCATCCCCATCTATCTCTATCCTTCGCTAGCATTCTCCAATTTCATATTTTTAATTTTGCGGCATCTTTTGCAACTTTATCCTCCCATCTGCTTTGCGGTCTTCCCCTTTTTCTTTTTCCAATCATTAATAATTATAACGATTTATAGAAACGGTTATTTAAACCAGTCCAGATTTTTGGTTAAATAACCAGATAAACATTTCCAATAGTCCCATTTTTTTTTTTTTTTTCCAATAGGAACAGAGAAATGCAATTAGCCATAGTGAAAAACCCAACAAATTTTACCTACCAGGTCCTTTTCATTGCACTTTGGATACATTTCAGATTTCCATCTGATATCCGCAGATGAGTATCAATATTGATTTCTTCTCTTACATTTTAGAAAACTTTAGTAAATATAAGCCATTTAACCAAGTGCTAATGTTTTGAAAATGATGTATGCTTTAGAAAAAAAGATGAATGTTTAATAATCGAAACTTACTCCTCGGCGCTACAGGCCTGGACGAACCTTGGCCTTGTGGATTTTTGTTCTCCATCTGTCTCTATCCTCCGCTAGCATTCTCCAATTTCTTATTTTTAATTTTGCGGCATATTTTGCAACTTCATTCTTCCATCTGCTTTGCGGTCTTCCCCTTTTGCTTTTTCCAATCATTCTCATATCTAGCAGTTTCTTTGGCAATCTACCTGCTGTCATTCCTCTGACATGGCCAGCCCACCTAAATCTCTTTACTTCAATGAAGTTTACAATGTTTTCCCTCTTTAACATGTTGTCTATTTCTTCATTCGCTTTTTATTTTCCATATTCCATATTCCGTCTACTTGTGTTGCGCTGCATATTCGTCTTATTACCTTTCTTTTAAAAACTTTCGGTTTTTGGACGTCATTATGGGCTAAACACCAAGTTTCGGCTCCATATGAAACTATAGGTCTTATTAAAGACTTGTATAGTTTTAGTTTAGTTTTTCTAGACAACAGTATAGACTTTAATAACTTATAATTCGCATAGTAGGCTCGGTTTGCCATAATTATTATATCGATTTCACGGCTGATCTTATTTTCATTATTTACTGTAAAGCCAAGGTTCTCGCAACTATGACAATGTCATCAGCGTAGGTACATATTGACCACAGTTTCTCTGCAAAGGTACCACATATAACTGCGTATTTTACCGCACCATGTAAAGCCATATTAAGAAGGATCGCGAAACTAGTTTTCAAATAAAATAATTGCAATAGAAGTAGCAATTAATTCATCAATCCTAATTGTATTGATCCTTCTAGGGAAAGAACTGCTCAACCTCATTTAAATCACTCTGTGGATTATACCATTACTCTTCTTATAATCTTATTCTATAATTTGAACTTATATTTTTAAAATAAATAATACAGATAAGAAACAAAAACAAAACATTCTGTATAATCCCTGCCCCTTAAATGTTTGTAAAACAAAAATGGATGGGAAATAAAGGTTGCCTGTCTTGGGATAACCCCCTTCCAAGTCTAAAGTCCCGCCTTTATCCTGAATAAAAGGACTGTTTTCAAAATGGATGGAATTAAATATTGAAGGATACGGGAGGAGCTGGATTTGGTTTTCAGAGTAGGATGGATCCTCTGATCCTCTGGGGGCTGGGAGGACGCTGCCTAGAATGCCATTTATTCATGAGGCCATCGAGTTTATGGCAGGCGGTATCGATAGTCGATAATGACCAGAATCGAAATTATGACTCGATTACTACCGCCGGAATCATTATCATTACTCTCTGCTATGTGAGAAATTAGCAAGATAAGTTGAACTCTACTGGGTGTTCAGCATCAGGTTGCAGTAACTTCTGGAGCCGATTTCGGAAATCATATGCAACACAAAAAAAATCGATATTTTAAAAAAAAATATGGCTCGATTCACATCCGTTTTATACATATTTTTATATTTTGATGTTTTTCAAGAAATTTCTAATTTTTTGGGAAAAACGCTGTCAAAGGTTTGGTACGAAATTAGGAACTTCATATCTCTTAATTTGGATTGATGATTTAATTGGAACAAATTTCAAATGGGACTATATCCAGATTTTTATTTAAATGAACAGATAAACATTTCCAATAGTCCCAAAAACCCCAACTAATTTAACCTACCTGGCCCTTCCCCTTCCACTCTGGATATATTTCAGACCTCAGGTGAGTACCAATATATTTGAATTCTTTTTTTTCTTCTCTTTTTTTCTGAAAAAAATAGTATATATAATCCATGTGACAATGTGCTTATGAACTGAAGATGGATGTTTAACATTATAAACTAATTTTCAAACAAAGCAATTATAATTTAAATGGCAATTGATTCTTCAATCCTAATTGTATTGATCCTCTAAACCATCAAACGTAGATTAAATGTTCTTAAAGTTCTTGCTGGGTGCTCTTGGGGTGCTGACAGGGCAAGCATGATTAAAGTTTACACGTGCCTGATAATATCCAAACTGGACTATGGAAGTTTTATTTACTCCTCAGCGAACCTCATTCAGCTCTCAGCTATTGACTCGGTTCACCATGCTGGTCTACGTCTCGCAACAGGTGCATTCAGAACTAGTCCCGTATGTAAAAATTACAGAAAGTACCTCAAACTTTTTGGGGTAAAAATTACCGATTCGGACTTAAGTAAATGCACATTCTTATTAGAATAGCCAATTTCTGCAACAAAATAGTTAAAATAAATTGAGTATCCAGTTTCATTCCACTACCTCCACACTGCCATCCCTTACTTAATTTAAACACAATTTCGGCAAATCACTGGCATACGATTTCTATAAACGAACCAATTTTTGAATCCTGAAAGATATTTTAATAAAAAAAAATAAAAATGAAAAATATAAAACAAATAGTATATATTAACTTAAAAACTTTAAACGCTTTACTTCTTTGTTTAGTTTTTTTAAAAATATATTTATCATTAAAATTAAATTCCAAGATATGATCTGTTCGAAAAAGCCTTGTTTAATAATTCAATAATTAATTTTTTATTTTGTTTCTGAAGGAAAAAAAAAAATCCTCTTTTAATGAAATTGAAAAAGTTTTAAATAAAGCTATTAAAAAATGAACTTATCCGAGATTTAACTCTAAATTATATTAGATCCTGCTAACCTTTCTTCCCTAGGAGAGTTTAAGGCAAAGAGAAACTTATATTAAAGTCTTATAATAGCTAATAAAATAGTTTTTTGTCAGAAAATACTAATTTCTTAATTAAGTTTATAAAAAAAATTAAATATAGAAAAGCTTATAGCTTTAAAATAGTCACTTTCATTAGTGAACTATAAAATGTAACTATATACTTTAAAAAAAACTAACTATTGATATTTATAACTGTATAAATTATATGCAACAAGTAAATTTGAGGAAAATGATAACAATGATATGTCAATAAAATGTAAAAAACTACTCAGTAGTAGGGTCGCAAGTTTTACATTAGAAAATTTCTTGGCCATCTTCTTTTCAGACGCCTCGGAGAATTATTGGGAGTTGAGTGTGAGGCAAGTTGGGAGACTAGTGGATTCGAGTGGGTATGGAATTCACAATGAAAGGATAGGTATCTGTTATGGGCTAAATCTACAACATTAACATAAACATCTTAATGGATAAGTAAATTATATATATGTATATATACTTTCGTAATCCGATCTTCCTCTCTCTGGAACTCCATCCCTCTCAACATTCGTCATTAAATTAACCTTTCTACTTTCAAATACCACTTCTTTAACCACCTACTATCCACCCAGATCCTGTCCTCCAAAAACTGACAATAGCCACTTTATAGTTGTTATAAACTATAAACTATAATTATAAACAGTTTATATTTAAGAAATCTTTTTCTTTTTGTAAAAAATTATTCTAAATTTTGTTACTTTTTATTAATATACTAGCTGACCCGGCAAACGTTGTTTTGCCATATAAATAATTTCCTAGTAATTTCTAGTGTAGACAAAAAATAGCTTACTTATTGTAAGTATGTATGTATGTTAGAATGTGTATATTGTATGTATGTAAGAATGTGGTATATGCGTGAAATAAGCATGGAGCGCTGTGAACGATGAGGGAATATAAAAATAACAAAAGGCAAACATTATTTTTTAATTATTATAATTTATTAATTAAACAATTACGACAGTAACACTATTAAACAATATCAATCTCTTAATGCTATAGCGTGAACAATATTTTTTGTTTGTCCATCTTTAGCTAACACAAACAAACTGGATGGTTTACCCACTCGAGAGCATGCCACGTATAATTGTCCGTGTGAAAAACATGGTGTTCTCAAATCTAATCCACAAACAGACATCGTTTGACCTTGGGATTTGTTGATAGTCATTGCAAATGCCAATCTAATCGGAAACTGAATACGTTTGAATTGAATTGGCACATCTGTAGGTATAATAGGAATCCGTGGTATGAGTATATTTTCACCTCTGAACTTGCCATTTAAAATCCTGGCTTCGATCACGTTTTTCATTAATTTTTGAATGACTAATCGCGTACCGTTGCACAGCCGGGGCGGGTTCAAATTACGAAGCAAGATAATTGGAGATCCAACCTTTAATTGTAAATTATGCGGTGGCATGCCTGGCAAATCCAGTGAGTTCAAAAACTCTGTGGGAAAATTTACTGCTTCGCTGTCGTCGCAAACTGTATCAATAGATTTATATGATACCAAGTTCCCTGGCAACAACATTTGTATCTTCAGATTTAAATTGTCAACGTCTACATTTTTTGCCACTAAAATCGCTCTTTCTGCAAGCCACTCATGATTAATGTACTGTGTGTGTACATCGGGAAATATTTGTTCAATGAGAGTATCTTGCGAATCAGCGATTGTGCAGAAATCGGTCGGTAATTTTACGTATCCAGTTTCATCTATAGCAACTTTTCCATCACCGATATCTGAGAGTTGTTTTGAAAATGTTTCAGCGGATTGATCTTGAAGCATTTGAACGCGCATATTTATTTTTAGCTGTAATTTTTCAACATTACGCCACAATGGAGATGCTTTTAAGCAAGCGTTGATCTCATCAGCGTATGTTGAACGTGGAATGACTGGAAGTGTTTGTCTAAAATCACCTGAAAGGACCAACAGAGTTCCGCCAAATAGTTTGTCACTGTTTTTAAAATCTTTCAATGTCCTGTTCAACGCCTCAAGTGAATGTTTGTGTGCCATAGTACATGCATCCCAAATAATAATTTTACACCGTTTCAGCACAGTGGCCATGGACGATTGTTTCTTAATGTTGCATACTGCGTCAGGGTTATTCTGAATATTTAGTGGCAGCTTAAATACTGAATGAGCTGTTCTACCTCCATCCAATAAAGTTCAAAATTCATATTTTTACACACAATATTAAACAAAACTGAGGATCGGCATTTTGATTTTTAATAATTTTCATTCGACAGAAATAATTTTATTTGATTTGATCTGGTTGGATTTTAATTTCTAACCATAAAAGTATGTGATAGTGTGGCAAAACCCGTTTCTAACACTCAACATTGTACATTTAAATTTTCATTGTTGCTAAACCTAGAACTATGAACATGATGTAGTTAAAATTTGGTATATTTCACTCCATATAGCTGTTTTTATAACAATTTAATTGAAAATAAGTAAATTTTATTATCAATGTTCACCTCTATGTAACACTGTACCTTTTAACCTTTCATGTAGATGGCAATTGCCGCCATTTTTGAACTTCACTGTTATCCACTTATTATTCATTTTTCAATAAAGAATTAGTTGAAAATCATTAGATTTTACTATTGTTAAACCATCCTATAAAGATGATGTAGTCAAAATTTGGTAGAGATTGGTTCAGTAGTTTTTGGCGGTTAGTTAACACAAACGAAACATTGCTTGTCCTTTTATATAATAGTATAACCTTATACCGCCATATGTTAGAATCGTATAGAGCTAACAGATAATTGTGACTTACAGATAATATACAAATAATATTGCGACTATAAATTAAGATATAAGGTATCCTATCTTTTTTGTTGAAATGCTATTGTCGCTTGCCACATATTCGATTTTTAAATTTCACTGGAATCCACACGTCACACCACATATTTATAGCTTTTTGGATAACAAATTAATTTAATTTAGTAATTTTATTATCAATTTCTAGCTATAATTAACACTGGATTATTGTAACCTCTCTTGAATGGCGCTCGCTTTACTACCCACCACATATTTATCGCTTTATAAACAGTAATTTAAGAGGAAATACTGGCGGGGACAACTAATTAAATGACGATTGATCAGTTATCGACCGGAAACGAAAAATGATTAAATTACTAAAATGGCTATTTAAAAATAAGGGTTGATCGTAGAAGGGTGAAAGTTGAGGATTGTATGTATTTTTGTATGTTGTATCATAAAAAAAATAGAAATTAAAAATTTTGTCTAAAAAATAAAAAAAAAAAAAAATTTAGGGTTGAACTACCCCTAACATTTAAGGGGATGAAAAATAGATGTTGGCCGATTCTCATAGATACCGGATAAGCACAAAAAATTTCATCAAAATCGGTCAAGACGTTTCGGAGGAGTATGGCACCGAAAACTGTGACACGAGAATTTTATATATTAGATTTTCTCTGTTCTTTTTTTATTATTATTATCTGTTACTTAGTTATTTATATATTATTTTATTTAAAGCTCTGAAGGCCCTTGATAGTACATTATTTTTTATTCTTAAGGGACTTAAGGTCCCAGAATAAATAAAGAACTTTATTATTATTATTATCTCTCTCCTATTCTCGGTTTGTTTATTATTATTATTATTATTATTATTATTACATATATATTAATATGAAATGAAATGAAAATAGCTTTTATTGTGCAACTAAATAATATATACAACTAAACAATAAATACATACACATTTATCTTCCTTGCACTAGCCTTCCTCTTTTTAAGAGGAGTAATGGTCTTACACTTCCCTAGGTGACCATTCCTACTGGGAAGCGGGGTTCGAAATCTGATTCCACTTTTCCCACCATAAATTTTTATTCTTTGCTGTTCTCCACCATGTTGGGCCAGCCTCTTTTTTGAAGGAGTCGCTCCATCTCTTCAATTGCCTTCCTCTGTTCCTACTATTGTCATATGGTGTCCACTCGGTTACAGTATATGACCACCTTTCGTCAGTAGATCTCAACACATGTCCAGCCCATTTCCATTTTAATCTTTTTATAAGCATGGAAGAGTCTTTGAGCCCTGTTTTCTTCTGAATATCAATGCACTTGATCCTATCCTTTCTTTTGATATTTGTCATACTTCTCTCTATTGCATTTTTCCAGACTCTTACTTTATTTTCTTGAAACTTTGTGAGAGACCATGTTTGGCTTCCATAGGACAGAACTGGAAAGATACATATTTCAAAAGTTTGTTTTTTGAATACCATGTCAACATTGGTTTTCATAATACTCCTTAGGGACCAGTATTTTTTCCAACTCTGTGAAATTCTTCTTTGGATCTCTTTATTTGTTCTATCGGTGAAGGATACAAGTTGCCCGAGATAGATGTGCTCATTAGTGTATTCTATGTTATCATTGCCCATTCTTATTTCTATTTCTTCACTATTTGTCATTAATTTAGTCTTATCCTAGTTTGGGACTAGACCTACTTTTTTACATTCTGGTACTAGTTCATTCAACATAGAAACCTCTCTACTTGTTGCGAAGAGCACGTCATCTGCAAAGCGTAGGTTGTTCAGCTACCTTCCATCGATTCTTACTCCCTTCTTTCCCAGTCCAGGTTCCAGAAAACCAACTCCAGGACTAAGATAAAGAGAATTAGAGAGAGTGGATCGCCTTGTCTCACACCTTTTTCCACAGGTAAAACATTTCCTTTTCTTTCCATTTCAATGAATGCCGACTGCTGACATAACTTTATATAGCTGGTCTATAATCTGTATATATCTGTTCTGTATTCCTATAGTTTTGAGGGCTTTGGATATGCTTGCGTGATAGAGTCGAACGCTTTTCTGAAGTCAAGAAAACAGAGGTACAGAAGGAAATTATATTCTTTAGATTTTTCTTTAATTTGATTTACTGTCTGAATATAGTCTATTACTGAAAAACCCTTCCGAAATCCAGCCTGTTCGATAGCTATATTCTCCATAATCTGTTTTGTTAGGCGTTCTTTTAGTATAGTCGAAAATAATTTTGATATTGTGGAACAAAGTGAGATCGGTCGATAGTTATCCATCCGTTTTCTATTGCCTTTTTTAAACAAGATAGCAATTTTTGCCAATTTCCATTGTTCTGGTATTTCTTTTCTCTCTATAATTGAATTGAATAGTTCTGACAATTCTTTCGCCAATAGCTCCCCACCTTCTCGCAGGAACTCATTCTTCACACCATCAGGTCCTGGGCTTTTATCATTCTTTAAATTATTTATTGCTTTTACTACCTCCTCTATTATTATTGGTGGCAGTGCTTTATCATCCTCTTCTAAGTATAGAGTAATATCTTCAGCGTCATTTCCATATTTTTTATATAGAGCCGTAAAGAATTCTGTTGCTTCCTTTAGTATATCAACTCTTGCTGTGATCAGGTTTATGTTTTTATTTTCAAGGTTGCCTATCCAAAGCTTACCAGGTGAATGATCTTTTTTAAGTTGCTTAATGGATTTGTTTTTTGACATTATATTGATTACTATGTTTTTCCTGTAATTGTCTAGGTCTTCTTTTATATTCTTCTTTAGTTGTCTATTGATTTCGGTTATTGCAGTTGTATCCTTTTTTCCTTGTAATACATCATTTTTTATAGCCCCTTAGTCTGAAGAGATCTACTGTGCTCGATGAGAGCTTATTCAATCTTGTTTTTGTTGATGGTGTTGGCGGATTGGAGGCACATTCCTTGATAGTTGCTGTCAGTCGGTTGTATTTTTCTTGTGCTCTAAGAGTTTGATATGTTTCTTCTTCCTTTAACTCTTTGATCTTCTTAGT
The DNA here is from genome assembly GCA_003667255.2 of Euschistus heros. Lineage (NCBI taxonomy): Eukaryota > Metazoa > Arthropoda > Insecta > Hemiptera > Pentatomidae > Euschistus > Euschistus heros. The sequence goes on along the minus strand of RCWM02000625.1, from coordinate 375,388 downwards.
AAGTTCTTCCCTAAATATTTCCACTGTCTCTTTGTTTTGGATTTTAATTTCTCTTTTAACATATTTGAATGGTCGCCTTTCTTTAAATTTCTTTAAATATATTTCTCCTCTGATCATTCTGTGATCTGAAATGAAATTTAAATTCTTAATAACTTCAATATTTTTCACTAACGCAATTTGGTTTAAAAGAAAATAGTCTATCTCATATTTCTATATTTGGTGACATCCATGTCCATTTGTTGCGTGGCTTTTTTGTAAAATAGGTGTTCCCAATATGAAGACGCTGGTTGAATGCTAAGTTGACTATTCTGGTTCCTCCTTCATTCCTCTTTCCAAATGCATCTTTCCCCATTATGCCTTCTTTTCCTACTAATCTTTCTCCCACACGTCCGTTGAAGTCTCCCATTACAATAATGCAGTTATTTTTCCTTTTCAAAGCCGACAGCCTTCTTTCGAGCTCCAAGTAAAAATTGTCCTTTTCCGCCTCAGGAGCAGACATAGTAGGTGCATGTAGTTGGATGATTGATAGCGTTTTATTTTCAGTGATTTTCAGAACTAGAACTGCTATTCATATATTAATATATTTATATTATTTTTTTTAAATATAATAATATATTTATTTACATTTGTTGCTGTCTTTATAGCTTCCGAGATTTTAGAACTTTTTAGTCAAATAAATATAACTTCACTTTTATTATTTTTATTTCACACATTACTTTTTACAATATGTAACCTTCTGATTTTATACATATAACTTAAATATCAATCGATATTTTTATATAATTATTAATATGATTTGATACCCTACATTACTCCTCTCCCAGTAACATCAGTATGTTACGATATCAATTTTGACTTTGAGATTACATTGTCATGCCAAAAAATAAAGAAAACTATCTAAATAAGCACTTTTTCTAAACTGAAAAAAAAAAAAAAAAATTTACAAAACATAATTATACCTAACATATTTTACATATTTCTTTCTAAAAAATAATAAGAATACCATAATAATTAAAAAATAAAATGTTAACAATCCACTTCACTCATTACCTATATTAATCACTAGTGGTATATTTCACATCTGATCACTGTAGGTAATGCTGGGGAAACCTGACTCTTTTACCCGTTTTTGTTGTTACCTCATTATTGTATCTTTGCTTTTTCCTTTTTCATGTCTTAAACAGGTTCTTTTTCTTTCTTTTTTTTTTTTTTTTTTTTTTTTTTTTTTCACTTTTTCTTTTTTAGCTTTGGAGTGTGTTGCTAATATTTATTCTTCCATTTTTTTTTTAAATTTGAGCATTCTGTAACACCTTTTCTTCATATTTTTTAATTTCAATTATAACTTTTTCTTCATCAATCATTTTCTTTAGTTTCAGATTCTAATCTTAATTTTTCTCCTTTCTCTTTTATCTTCTTTGATTCACCTTCTATTATGGCTTTCTCCTCCTTGTTTTTCCTATTTAGGTCTGTATGTTTTTTAATTACTTATTCTTCCTTATTTTTTTCTTTAATTTCTGTTTTATTTGCTTCTTCAGCTTTTGTTTTATTTGCTTCTTCAGCTTTTGTTTTATTGGCTTCTTCATCTTTTTGTTTTATTTGCTTCTTCAGCTTTTGTTATATTTGCTTCTTCAGGTTTTGTCTTATTTGCTTCTTCAGCTTTTGTTTTATTTGCTTCTTCAGCTTTTGTTTTATTTGCTTCTTCAGCTTTTTGTTTTATTTGCTTCTTCAGCTTTTTGTTTTATTTGCTTCTTCAGCTTTTGTTTTATTTGCTTCTTCAGCTTTTGTTTTATTTGCTTCTTCAGCTTTTGTTTTATTTGCTTCTTCAGCTTTTGTTATATTGCTTCTTCAGCTTTTTGTTTTATTTGCTTCTTCAGCTTTTTGTTTTATTTGCTTCTTCAGCTTTGGTTATATGTACTTCTTCAGCTTTTTGTTTTATTTGCTTCTTCAGCTTTTGTTATATTTGCTTCTTCAGGTTTTGTCTTATTTGCTTCTTCAGCTTTTGTTTTATTTGCTTCTTCAGCTTTTGTTTTATTTGCTTCTTCAGCTTTTTGTTTTTTTTGCTTCTTCAGCTTTTTGTTTTATTTGCTTCTTCAGCTTTTGTTTTATTTGCTTCTTCAGCTTTTATTTTATTTGCTTCTTCAGCTTTTGTCTTATTTGCTTTTTCACCTTTTGTTATATTTGCTTCTTCAGCTTTTTGTTTTATTTTCTTCTTCAGCTTTTTGTTTTATTTGCTTCTTCAGCTTTGGTTATATTTACTTCTTCAGCTTTTTGTTTTATTTGCTTCTTCATTCTCTTCGACTGGCTTAACTTTATTTTCTTCTAACAATATTTTCTTTTTCGTTTCACTTTCCTTCATATACTTTTATTTTATCTATTTCTGTATCCAGAGTATATTTTTTTTGGCTAATTTTTTTTTCAAAGTTTCTGGTTTTATATCTTCATTTTTCCTTATCTTTGATTCTGGTTTCTTTATTTTAGCTTCCCTTTTGGAATATACAGTGATTTTTTAAATTTCCAATTCTGGTTTAGATTCTACTTTTACTTCTTCCTTATTTATAGCTGTTTCTTTGTTTTTTTCATCTGTTTCGCCATCATCACTCCCGTCTTGCGGCATCCTGAACGTCGGGGTCACCAAATTGTTGCTGTCTTTATAGCTTCCGAGATTTTAGAACTTTTTAGTCAAATAAATATAACTTCACTTTTATTATTTTTATTTCACACATTACTTTTTACAATATGTAACATTCTGATTTTATACATATGACTTAAATATCAATCGATATTTTTATATAATTATTAATATGATTTGTTACCCTACACATTTTTTTAAAAATAATTTACAATACATATTAAGTATTCATGTTCCGTCTATAATCATAATAATAATAATGATCATAGACGTGAAGTTGAATAGCGATAAGATTGAGATCGTGTATCATTGTTGATATTTTTTATACCGAGGGTATCATTGATCATTGATTCGAATAACTGTTTTATACAATATGAGTTTATTTTTAGGACTTAATTTAGATTTTTTGTGAAAGTAAGGGAAGATTTTGTATATGCACTTATTTACTTTGTGTATTTTATTGTTTATGTGGTCTGTATAACTTAGAGATCTGTCTAGCGTCATTCCAAGTTATTTTACTGATTTGGACCAGGGGATGTCTTCTCCGTTTAAAGTTTTATGTTTGTCTATAAGTAGTCTACGTTTTGTAAGAATTATGGTTTTTGATTTGCTTGTATTTATTTTAAATTTCCATGTTTTGTAGTAATTTTTGATTTTTTTTTAAAGTTTGTTGTAACCTGTTTTCTATTCTGTCAATGCGGTAAGAGGGTGTGTATAATGCTGTGTCATATGCGTATTAGGGTGTGCTGGTATGTCAGATAGGAACATATTGAATAAGTATGTTTGTGACCTAATAAGGAGCATTAAGGGTTTTACGATGGATTTTGGATTATAACGATGGGTACGAGAAAAATTTGAAGGTTTAGTGGAGCCCCAAAGCTCAAAACCTGTCCTAATCCAGACCTCCAAACGGTCTGATAACTGTCATATAAATGAGGTTTTTATAATTAATCGTAAGGTTTGAACGTTTGTCTAGTAAATGCTGAAGAAGTCGTAAACGGCAAGCAGTTTCCTGTGTAATTATTTTGGTTTATTGCAGTATTAATACTGTTATATTCAACGTCATATTATTGTTATATTATATTATAAGCTTAGCTTTGATATACCAATGAGTAGCTTTGGAATCATAGAGGCTATTTGGTTTACTGTTAGCTACTGCCGCAGTAAAACTCCGAAATGGAAACAGTAAATAATTTACTAGCAGACCTGTAATTCGTTTGATTATAACCTTAAGACCGACCAGCCTTTGCAGAATTATATTTTTATTAGAACTGTTTTAATTATTCCTCTGCGTTGGATGAATGTTATGAAAAGAAGCAACGGCTAATTTTTAATTAAAAAATAGAAAAGCAATATCCTTGAATCTCCTTTCTTCTTTATACAGTCTTAAAACATTACATCAAATTTTAATTATTTCCTAGAAACTGCCTGTCGTTAAAGACTACTTAAGCATTTTCTAGACCAATGTTCAAAGCTTCCAATTAACTACAAAAGACTCATTTACACGACAGTGATTAGACCTATTTGGACGTACGGAGTTGAGCTTTGGAGCTCCACTAAACCATCCAACAATCCAAAATCCTTCGTAAATTCCTCAATGCTCCTTATTATGTCTCGAACAAACGTATCAATAAAGATCCTAATGTTCCATAAGTTGCTGATTTAGCCCAAACTAGATACCTATCCTTTCATAGTAAGCTCTATAATCACTTAAATCCACTAGCCTCTCAACTTGCTACCTACTCCATCCCCGATGATCTATTGAGGGGTCTAAAAAGAAGTCCTGATAGTGTAGAAGTTTTATTGAAGTGCTGCTGATGAGTAGTTCTATTCGAGTTTTGACATGTTATTGTAATAATTATCAACACATTAACTTGATGTTTAAATTTTGTACAGTTGTAAATATCAATAAGGGATGAAAAAAAAACAAAAACAATTTTTTGAGTGGGATGATGAATGGATTGGAATGGAAAAAAAATTAATGGATCGGAGAGCAAGTTGAGAAACTAGTGGATTTGAGTGGTTATGGAGCTTACTATCAAAGGATTAGTATCTGGTTTGGGGTAAATCAGCAACATATGGAACTTTAAGTTCTTAATGGATAAGTTTATTGGTGACAAAGTAAGGAGCATTGAGGATTTTTTGAAGGATTTTGGATTGTAAGGATTGGATACGAGATGAATTGGATGGTTTAGTAGAGCCCGAAAGCTCAAATCCATACGCCCATATAGGTTTAAACATTAGTCACAATGTAAATGAGTCTTTGTAATTCATTCGGAGCTTTCAACGCTTGTTTTGTAAATGTTCAAGTAGTCCTTAAGACGAGCAGTTTCTTGTCGTTTTAGTCTGATACGTGGATTCCAAGTAAGACGTTTGTCCAAGTGGAGTCCTAGGTAGCGGATCTGTTTAACAGGAATTAGTGGAAAATAATTAAAGGATACTGTGGGACAGGAAGGTAGGTTTACGACGAAGGGTAAAGGTTATTTAGTATGATTTGTTTGGATTTATTTTGATTCTTCATTTCTGACAACATTCTTGAATGTTTAGGATATGGGATTGGGGTGTTCGGGAGGCAAGGAAGGCAAGGAAGGGATCATTGTTTACTGATAATAAACATGTGTCATCTGCGTAAGTGGTGAGGACAGTTGTAGGATGAGTTTGGATGTCAGCTATATAGTATGTCATGGGGCCTAGGATACTATGTTGAGGAACACAGGCAGACTGGGTAAAGAGGGAAGAGTAAGAATATTTTTTGTTTACTTTGAGCGTTCTATCGCTGAGATAGGAACGGATAATAAGAGCGTATGCGGAAGGAAGGAATTTGTGGAGCTTGTAAAGGAGTCCTGGGTGTCAGACTCGATTTTCGTACTATTCCATTTTTTTTTTAGCTTCTATGGCCCAATAATCGGATCGGGAAAATACGAGACTAATATTTTTTGACCAGGAACCTCTAAAATTATTAATAATCATTATTATTAGAGACTGAGTTGCTGAAAAAGTAGGTGTTATTTTTACCAACGAGAAATAAAAAAAAAATATGGAGGCCTAACATCTCAGCCTTTTATAAAATATATAACTAGGACGACCAGATCGAAAAATGTTTCCTGAATTTTTTTTTTTTTTTTTTTTTTTTTTTTTTTTTTGCTAAGACATGCTGTTCGCCTTCTCCCTCATAAAATCCCTCCCCCTTTAGGGAATCCCTTGGGGCTCAACCTGTTGGAAGGATGCCAGGCGAAGTCTTACTTCTTTACAGGCGTAGATTGCTACTTATTGTCTTTTAAGCACCTCATTTAACGCATTATTACCACTTTAGGTTATTAAGTACTATATATATATATATATATATATATATATATATATATATATATATATATATATATATATATATATATATATATATATATATATATATATATTTTTTCTTGATCTAAATCAATATTATTAAATATATTATTTTATTTTTGAAGAGAAAAGATTTGACCCGGTCGGGACCCCCGAGTTTCCACCTCTCCAGCGTGGCGCCTTATCCAACTAGGCCACCGGGGTCGCATCCGAACCAGGCAAATCTTCTCTCTTCAGTGATCCATAACCCCCGGGCACTCGCAAATCGCGATGTGATTCCGGGGATGAATGTTCATATTGAACATTACATTTAACGTGGATCTATTGACAATCCGTCACCGTTATATATATATGTAATTTTTCTTGATCTAAATCAATATTATTAAATATATTCTCTTCAAAAATAACATAATATATTTAATAATATTGATTTAGATCAAGAAAAAAATTACATATATATATAACGGTGACGGATTGTCAATAGATCCACGTTAAATGTAATGTTCAATATGAACATTCATCCCCGGAATCACATCGCGATTTGCGAGTGCCCGGGGGTTATGGATCACTGAAGAGAGAAGATTTGCCTGGTTCGGATGCGACCCCGGTGGCCTAGTTGGATAAGGCGCCACGCTGGAGAGGTGGAAACTCGGGTTCGAGTCCCGACCGGGTCAAATCTTTTCTCTTCAAAAATAAAATATATATATATATATATATATATATATATATATATATATATATATACATATACACACATACAGCAGAACCTCGATAGTCCGAACGCTCGATAATCCGAACGAAAAAAATGAGTGACTATTTTCCAAATGTTTAGTTTTTTGTTTTCTTTAATTTTTTTATCTTTCTGTACAGCATATTTTTTTTTGTGTATAAGATTGTATACATACTATGTAAAATATTACGAAATTCATGTGCAATACATTACATAAATTTTGTTACCATACTGTAGCTCAGTAGTATTCCATAGAACAAACTATTTACCTTTAACAATACAATGTGCTTCTTATTTTATGGGAACTAGTATGTCGGTGTTCATTTTTTGCATGCTACATACTATGCCTGGAAAGCACTTTGTTCGGTAATCCGAACGATTTGATAGTCCGAACCACCCCCGGTCCTAATTAGTTCGGATTATCGAGGTTCTAATGTAGTTTTGTTAGTAAAAAAAAAATAAAAAAATTGTTGTAAAAAAATTGTTTTTTTATAAGAATTATCAGAAAATTTGAATTTAGGAGTTTTACCAGACTCTATAATAAAATCTAACACAAGGCTATTTAAATTATTTATAAATATATATTACACATATATAGGATAGAGTTTATTTTATTCAGGAATACAGAATATTTTTTATGAAGGAAAATCCTTTCCAAGATTCTTTAGAATAGAATGCAGTCTTTCCTTCAGAATAGTTGCAGAAAGTAGGTCAAGCATGTTTGGATTGAAGTTCCATCCATCTGTTACATCTCGCTGACCATTTGTAAATTTATTATTATAATACCGTACATTATTTCTAAATTATCATAAATATAAAGAGAAAATAAAATTCTGATCTAATTAGGTACAAACAAAAAAAAAAAGAAACAGTTGAATTTCGAAGGAATTTACTCCATCTGTTGGAAATTTTTTAACAACTTATCTAAGGCACTGAACTCTCAACTACTTTTTTTTTTCCCATTCAGCTGATATTATTTTTTCTTTCCATCCCATCGTTAAAAAAATAAATGACAGTAGACATATATAGGATCTAATAAGTGTCCCTAAGACCACTAGCCATAATTCCACTCACACCAACTGGGGTATTTCCCTTTTATACATAAATGTCATAGTGTTCCAATATTTTTTGTGCATGTCTACCTAGCATTTTTCGATATATATATATATATATATGTAATTTTTTCTTGATATAAATCAATATTATTAAATATATTATTTTATTTTTGAAGAGAAAAGATTTGACCCGGTTGGGATTCGAACCCAAGTTTCCACCTCTCTAGCGTGGCGCCTTATCCAACTAGGCCACCGGGGTCGTATCCGAACCAGGCAAATCTTCTCTCTTCAGTGATCCATAACCCCCGGGCACTCGCAAATCGCAATGTGATTCCGGGGATGAATGTTCATATTGAACATTACATTTAACGTGGATCTATTGACAATCCGTCACCGTTATATATATATATATATATATATATATATATATATATATATATATATATGTAATTTTTTCTTGATATAAATCAATATTATTAAATATATTATTTTTTATTTTTGAAGAGAAAAGATTTGACCCGGTCGGGATTCGAACCCAAGTTTCCACCTCTCTAGCGTGGCGCCTTATCCAACTAGGCCACCGGGGTCGTATCCGAACCAGGCAAATCTTCTCTCTTCAGTGATCCATAACCCCCGGGCACTCGCAAATCGCGATGTGATTCCGGGGATGAATGTTCATATTGAACATTACATTTAACTTGGATCTATTGACAATCCGTCACCGGTATATATATATATATATATATATGTAATTTTTTCTTGATATAAATCAATATTATTAAATATATTATTTTATTTTTGAAGAGAAAAGATTTGACCCGGTCGGGATTCGAACCCAAGTTTCCACCTCTCTAGCGTGGCGCCTTATCCAACTAGGCCACCGGGGTCGTATCCGAACCAGGCAAATCTTCTCTCTTCAGTGATCCATTATTTATATATATATACCAGTGATATTGATTTATATCAAGAAAAAATTACATATATATATATATATATATATATATATATATATATATATATATATATATACGGTGACGGATTGTCAATAGATCCAAGTTAAATGTAATTTTCAATATGAACATTCATCCCCGGAATCACATCACGCGATTTGCGAGTGCCCGGGGGTTATGGATCACTGAAGAGAGAAGATTTGCCTGGTTCGGATACGACCCCGGTGGCCTAGTTGGATAAGGAGCCACGCTAGAGAGGTGGAAACTTGGGTTCGAATCCCGACCGGGTCAAATCTTTTCTCTTCAAAAATAAAATAATATATATATATATATATATATATATATATATATATATATATATATATATCTGTGTGTGTGTGTGTGTGTGTGTGTTTAGTAAGGTTCTTGAGATTCAGTCAATAAATAAAAAACAACTATTTTGGCGACGTTTCGAGACTATATTGTTCTCATAATCATGCCCTCCAGTGAAAAAACAGTTTACAAAAAATTATATAAGTTATACAAGTTATTTCCAAAACATAAAGTTAGCTACAGGACAAGTATATAACAACATGTGTAGGATAATAAAAATATATATAATTACAGAATATAGAGGAGTATGAAGCTACTTACAATGTTACTAGTGGATATGAATAGACTAACAATTCTAGTACACAACTAACCTAGGGGAGTTTTAAACAGTCAGTTACAAATGTTAGTGGGGAAAACCCTATTTCTTAAAAATTAAGTTAAAAGGACTTATTTAAGAAATAGGGTTTTCCCCACTAACCTTTGTTAACTGTCCGTTTAAACTCACTCCCCTAGGTTAGTTGTGTACTAGAATTGTTAGTCTATCTATTCATATCCACCAGTAACATTGTAAGTAGCTTCATACTCCTCTATATTCTGTAATTATATATATTTTTATTATCCTACACATGTTGTTATATACTTTTACTGTAGCTAACTTTATGTTTTGTATAACTTATATAATTTTATTGTACCCTGTTTTTTCACTGTAGGGCGTGATTATGAGAACAATATAGTCTCGAAACGTCGCCAAAATAGTTGTTTTTTATTTATTGACTGAATCTCAAGTACCGTACTAAACATTTAATAGTAACTAATAGCAAGTAATTAATAGCAATTCGATACTGGTTACACGTTCAGTTTTTCTTGCAAATGTGAAGTAAAAACCTCTCTGTTTTTGAAAATGAAAAATCGTGTCGAAGAACTATTAATTCTTGAAACGGACAACAATGGTATAATATCCTTCCGCTATCTTAAAATTGTTAAACCCTTGAATATTTCAAAATAGTATCTTTGAGGACAAAAACTAAAAGGACAGTACTGGCGGAATATCCTTCGTATAACTTGAAAATCGTTAAATCCTGGAGTAACTCAAAATAGTATCCTTACGGATGAAAACTAATATGTATATGGCCAAGGATATACATCCAGTATCTTAAAATCTTCTTTAAGGACGAAAACTAAAATAAAAAAATCCTGAAAGATTTAAAAAAAAAATTGTATCCTTAAGGAAGAAAACTAATATATGTGTGTGTGTGTGTGTGGTCTAGGATGCCCTTTAGCCATCTTAAAATTCTATCTTTAAGGACGTTAAATAAAATAAACTCGTTTAATCCTGGAAGATTACAAAAAAATAGTATCCTAAAGGACGAAAACTGATTACTGGGGAAGAAGAATGGCGAAGGATGTCCTTCTTCCGCTAAAAATCGTACATATCAACTCTGGGTACTGTCCTCCCTCATCGCCTGACATGCCAATTATCTTGTATACTACAATTATCATATATGTTTGTCACATGATAAGTGACAGGCGTGGATTAAAAAATTAAAGAGAGAAAAAAAAGAATCGTTTAACGGTAACATAATTTTTTTTCCGTGTTTCTTTTTATCATTGTATTTATGTAAAATAATATAATTAAGGATAACTCCTACACTAAAGGCCGTTAGAATAGTTACCTGATATCGAGCTGTGACAAGGTATGGGGCCTTGAGGTCTCAGGTCTCAATGACAGTTGTCATTGACAACGGGAACCCCCCCCCCCCTCTCTTGGAACCCCCCTCTCTCTCTTGTACCCTACACCTTGTACCCCCCCCCCCCCCCCTCTTGGACCCTACACCCACACTAACACTAATGAAGATATGGTGGACGATGGCCTCCTTCAAGGTAATCATGTTACCCTTTAAGGACCTAGCGCCTCGTTCATTCAGATGTAAAATGAGCTCATTTTACAAGGGATTTATGGGTGATTTTCAAACTACAGACAAATTTCTAGCTTCCAAAACTCTAAATTTTAATGTTGATAAATCTTGCGGCAAACATTTGATATTTCCTGGAGGCAACCTGTGAGGATTCTAGTTGGTGCAGCAACACATGAATCACTTTACTTTTTCTAAAATTTCAGTTTATAATTTTAACCCATAGCCGCCTCTCGTCTTTTTTGCTTTGCGTTCTGCATCACACATTTTTTGACGCACCATTATGACTTTAAAAATAAACAAAACCTCCATGACGCAATGACACTAAATTAAAATTACTTAAAGTTTTACCAAAGTACTTCATAGACAATGTCCATAAAACCAAAAACTAAGTTAATAGTTAAAAAAAAAAACAACAAATAACATGATTACACGTACGCCAAGTGGCCACATAATTATTGTAGTCGTTTTGGTCATAGTATTGCTAAAATTATTTAAAAATGAATTTTTAACATTGTCTTGATATCTTAACATTTGCATGTATTATAAACATACCATGACAATGTTAAATTATTGATGGCCACAACAATGTGAAAATAAGGTTAAAAATATTATAGCCGAAATCCTATTCATTTATTTCGCATTTTCTCGGCAGTATATTAAGAGCGCCGTAGGTAGCCTACTATAAAAACGCATGAGTCCCATTACAAATAAATATTTGGTTTAACTGATTTATAGTGGACACGACAATGTGAACGATGAACGTAATTACAGTCAGAGGTGGTGTTTGCACTAGGATATTCCCACGTATAATGGTTGCACGGTTACGAATTGATACGTCCAAGAGAAACTGCTGCCACTGCAAATAAAAACTTAAAAAATCTAAAAATTCCTTCCGAATACTATTTATCAATTTTTTTAGTAATGGCACGCCAATGTTAAAAAGTCACGAGGACAAGAATAAAATAACTTACAGATTGGTTACTTTGGCATTATAATCCTGAAAAACACATTTTCACTTCCTTCCACCATTATATTTTAATACTAGCTGAAAGTACCCATGCTCCGCTACGGTTTGATATCATTGAGATTAAGGACAAATTAAATTAGTAAAGGTTAATTGATAATTATTATTACTTAAATAAACCTTAAGAATACCATTCTTAGAATAATTTTAGTAATTAAATTTGCCAATTTGCAAAAGTTAATTTTTTAGCTCCGATACCAGACCATCGCTTTTCTTATGACATACTTCAAGTGGATATAGAGTCTCCACTTCAAAACAACTCAAACTTGTAAGGGTACACTCTGCAGCCACCATGAGTTTATAGAAAGTACCATATAATAAGGTTTCCAAATATCAGTAACGTATTTTTGTTTGTTTACTACTATAAGGAACTTAATTTGTGGTGAAATATTGCGGTTTAGGCATCTAACCTATTTTTTAACTTAGCTTATCACCATATACCATATGACAATAAATCTATTACTATTTGCCCAATAAAAATTTAATGAGTACTTTTATTTGACCCCTTTGTAGTACCGATACAAGGCAAAACCTACTTAGAAAATAATTGTTATCGTTCATCTAACGTCTAATAAGAAGCAACGTACTAAGTTTCATTACGATCTGTATTGTTATTTCAAAGAATTTCCTATAAGTGAGAAATCGCGTTTTTCGTGATTGGACGCGATCCAGGCAGACTTTTTTAAATTCCTTTCTTAGTGAGCACCTACGGCCCTATATGAAGCTACATACCAAATTTCATTCTAATCCGTTCGTTGGTTTCTGAGATTTCGTGTTAAATGAGAGTGGTATTTGACAAATATATATTAGACACTACCCATAGTATAATATTCGCCCCATCAATTAAAATTTATTTACATAATTGTAAATCCAAGCATAGGGACAAGCCACGACAATGTGAATCGACGTAGAATAACCTAAACATGGTACCGGTAAATACTAAAATCCCAAATAAATTCAATTAATATCATTAATTCACATAACATAAATCGATTTGGAAACAATATTTTTAACGAAGTTTACTTCATTGAATTTTACGGGGTACACACATTTGCCTGTAGTTTGAGAATCAGCCATATATCTCTCTTGATATTATTTTTTATTTTTTTTTTGAAATTGATATCTCTTTGTGCTGGGTTCTATAATTTTTTTGTTTTAAAGTAATTTTCAACTGTAATAAATTTAGAGGTTCCTTATCAAAAATTTAATGTAGGATATATTTTCAGCAAGATATGGAACATTAAGATTTTTATGGATAAGTTTATTCTTTACAAATTAAGGAGAATTGAGGATTTTTCGAATCGATCTCGTAAGGATTGAATACGAGATGAATTGGATGGTTTAGTGGAGCCCTAAAGCTCAAATCCGTACGTCCAAATAGGTCTAATCACAGTCATGTATATGAGTCTTTTGAAATTAATTGGAAGCTTTGAACGTTTGTCTAGTAAATGTTGAATTAATCTTTAACGATGGGCAATTTCTTGTGTTTTAAGTCATAGGGTCCGTTTATGTTAGGGCTGCGATAAGCGAGGAGAGCGGCGATACTAGCGGAGCTGAGAAAACTTTCCTATGTTTGTCACTGTAGTGTTTATATTGGAGCTGCGAGTAACGATAGGAGGTGTCGATAATCACCTCTCCCGTTTTCTCAGCTCTTATCGAGTATGAATGTTGAGTTATTAATAAGTGAATTTTTTGTTAGGGCACCATTGTGGGACTTTTATTCTCTAATCATTCTATTAAATCTGTAAAACTATTTCATTAATATTTTGTAAAAAATATTGTGATAGAAAAGACTCTTTGAAAAAAAAAAAGTTTTTACTTACTTGATTGTTATCATTAAGTGCTCCTCTTCTAAAATAGGTCTACTGTGGCAATTATACCATTTTTCCGCATTTTTATCCTAAATTTTTGGTAATTTGTAGTCAAAAGTTTCGATTTTCATTCGCATATACTCACTAAATTTTCTGGGATGTTGCCTTAAATCTTTATGAAGATGGTGGAATTCCCCAAATGTAAACCTTGCCTTATTAATAGGGCGAGCTGCAAATTTGCGCTCTTTCCGCATGACTGCAGCAACCTAACATTTTACAGCACTTGACGACAAAAGCATTTTTTCCTCTTTACAATCACTCATTATATACTCACTCGGTATAAGCCATATTTACAATTTAACTTCTTAATGCCACTTTACAATAGAAGTGGTTTAAGCTATTTATTTCAGCTCCGCTAGTATCGCCGCTCTCCTCGCTTATCGCAGCTCCAACATAAACGGACCCTTAGGTATTAATTAAAGTAATTTTATCCTTTTAATTCTAAAATGTTAGTTAGGAAAAGCAGATCATAGATAGACATATGCTTTTCCCCGTCACAGGGAGGAATGTGTTTTTTAACATTTTTTCACTTTCTAAATGATAATACATGTCTCATATACAACATGGACATGGATAGTTTGCATTAAATAAGATCTATAATATGGGAAAGTCGATGAGGATCTGACAATGCGCTGGAATGTTCATCCCTCATGGACTCAGGTCAATACACTGCTTTGTAACATATAGTTTATTAAATACTTTTATCTCTGAAAATCCCTCAGTGAATATACGCTAGTAAATATACTTATGTTTCATATCATATAATATAGTATATATACTGGTATATTCACTGAATGATACTCGTTTCAGATATGCTAATAAAATAAAATGCCGAAGGTTATTTGGCCTACATTAATTAATTCATTATTATAATGACACTGACTCTTCTATATCGACACTGTTTTACAGATCTGCCAGGATCTGACAATTTTTTGAGGCCGAAGGACATCCTTGGCCACTCTCTCCATCCACAATTAGAATTAGCTTTTTCGTCCTTAAGGATTGCTGTTTTAACGGGTTTTTTTAAGTTATCCGAAGGATAACTTCCTCCATTGTTGTCCTCCAGGATACTGTTTTAAAATATTTAACGGTTTTAAGATTGCGGTCCTTAAAAGGACACTTTTTAAAAAATATTAGACTATTTAACTGTTTTAAGATGGCGGAAGGATATTCATTCGTTGCTAACTCATTCCACAAGAGGCTGGAGATAGTTTTTCAACGCTAACGACCCCTTCCCGTTTACTCTTTTTGCTAAAAAGGTACGATATAGAAGATATATCTTCTATACTCTGAATCCAGATCTGAGGTCAGTTTTCCATTAAAAAAATTTCCCATTGATTTACAGCTGATTTTATTGGAATTTGGCCATATTTTTCGAATTATTGAGCATCCTTAAGCCAGGTCGTGTTTTGAGGATAAAGAAAGTATTTTTATTTCAAATGGCAAACAAAAATACAACTTTACCAGAAAAAATCATTTATCTGTTTTGACTGAAAGCTGAGGAAAAAAATAAAACGTATTATAAAATCGCCTTCTTACCGTGCGGATAAGATATTCCATTCCCGTCGCCCTCACTATTTATACTGTAAGACTAGAGTATGGGGGTATGGTATTAATTTATAATAATGTTGGATTTCTAATAATGTAAAAAAATGTTAGATCCTGGAAGATCTGAAACTAGTTTCGTTAGCTTCTTGCAGATATGAAAATAGTATTTTTCAGTGGCTTTAGCCTTAATGTAGTAACCATCTCTGAATCTCGTCCAAATGCGTTAACAACGGCGGAATATCCTTTCGTCATCTTAAAAATCTTTAAATCATCGAATATTTCAAAACAGTATCTTCAAGGACAACAATAGCGTAATATCCTTCCACCATCATAAAATCGTAATTAAATTTTGGAATATTTTAAAAAAGGCGGAATATTCTTTGGATAACTTATAAACTGTTAAATCCTGGGCGATCTTTAAGGGCGAAAGCTAATATATGTGTAGCCCAAAGATGCCCTTCTGCTATCTTAAAACAGTATCCTTAAGGCGAAAAACTAATAAACTTGTTAAATCTTGAAAAATAAAAAATATATAGTATCCTTAAGGACGAAAAATAATTCTAATTGGGGGAAAAAAGTGTCTTAAGATGTCGTTTGGCCGCCAAAAACCATTCTGACAGATCTGAAAACAGCCCTCCCTTTTCTAGCTAGTCGCAGGTCTTCCACCTCCAGACTACACCATAATCCTCGTTTCTCTCAATCGAAAAATACATTTTCTTTTTTCTTGGGTCGATCTTAACCCTCCAGTAGTAGCGACCCTAGGACTAGCACCAATAGTCGCAACGACCTGACAGATCACCTCTTGAAATTCAATCGTTTTAATGATGGTTTCATAACTTTTATTTTTCTCATTTACTTAATTTGATTTTTAAAGGAATTAACATAATAATACACATTAATAAAATAAGTATTACAAATGTTATTTATCTATTATAACAACTTTTAACTATTTTTCTGTTATCACAACTTTTTAACTATTACTTACTTCACTAATTTTATTTATTTATTTATTATTTATACAGCTTTGACAGGCAATTTTCGAATGTTCTAAACATAAATACATTTTACATTGTTCACAAAAGTATTCAGTCAGCCTTCGTTTTTCACATAATTCACAACATCGTCTTATAGAGCCGCGTCCTTCATGACTTGCTTCAGGTGGAGCATCCTCTTTTCTATAATATATGAAACATAAACAAACTATTACCTATAGATGAATTATTTGTAATGCATTCCTCATCACTAGATACATCATCTTTGTGTTCAGTGTCTGAATGGTCAATTCTTTCTTCAACAAAAAAGAATCTGTTTCACTTTTAGAATCTGTCTCACATTCATTAAAATTGTCTACATCGCTATTATTCTCCGTATTACATAGAATGATTTTACGAATCGTTTCAATATCGTCTGGGTTTTCTAAATCGAACGTGCGGTTACGATTTATAATGTAATAATGATAGAATAAAATCTGTCGCGTCAGTAGTCGCAATGAGCCTAATAGATCTTGTCCCGGTAACAGCGGAATAGAAACTAAATAACTAAAAATCTAGAAAGAAAGAACACTGTTTTACAGATCTGCCAGAATCTGACGTTTTTTTTGAGGCCGAAGGACATCCTTGGCCACTCTCTCCATCCACAATTAGAATTAGCTTTTTCGTCCTTAAGGATTGCTGTTTTAACGGTTTTTAAGGACACTGTTTTACAGATCTGCCAGGATCTGACAATTTTTTGAGGCCGAAGGAAACCCTTGGCCACTCTCTCCATCCACAATTAGAATTAGCTTTTTCGTCCTTCAGGATTGCTGTTTTTTAACGGTTTTTAAGTTATCCGAAGGATAACTTCTACCATTGTTGTCCTCCAGGATACTGTTTTAAAATATTTAACGGTTTTAAGATGGCGGTCCTTAAAAGGACACTGTTTAAAAATATTTTACTATTTAACTGTTTTAAGACGGCGGAAGGATATTAATTCGTTTTTAACCCATTCTACGAGAGGCTGGAGATAGTTTTTCAACGCTAACGACTCCTTCCCGTTTGAGTGGTGGTGGGGGTTCGGGGCGGGATTAAGAGATGGCTCCTGTTATAAGGACACTGTTTTACAGATCTGCCAGGATCTGACAATTTTTTGAGGTCGAAGGACATCCTTGGCCACTCTCTCCATCCACAATTAGAATTGGATTTTTCGTCCTTAAGGATCGCTGTTTTAACGGTTTTTAAGTTATCCGAAGGATAACTTCTACCATTGTTGTCCTCCACGATACTGTTCTAAAATATTTAACGGTTATTTATATGTTATTTAAAAGGTAATAAGTCGCTGATCTCATTATAAATATCCTACTCGGAATACTGCGCAAATAATACCTTGATCTGTCAGATCGGTTGCGACTACTGGAGAGTTAAATAGGGGTATACCCCCTTTATCATACCATTGAATTTTTTCGCCTAAATTTTGAAACCTTTGAAGACTTCTTTCAGCATGTTCAAATTCCTTTGCTGACAAAGTACCTAAGTGGGTCAGGGCTCCTAGTAGAGATAAGTATATCCTAATTGGTTATCCTGCCGAATTTCAGCTCCTAGATTGCCGCCCATCCTCAAGCTTTTAATATAAAAAAATCTACTATATATTTGTCAAATACCACTCACTCATTTAACAAGAAATCTCAGAAACTACCGTACGGATTGGAATGAAATTCGATATGTAGCTCCCTCAAGGGCCGTAGGTGCTCGCTAAGAAAGGAATTTTAAAAAATCGGCTTGGATCGCGGCTAATTTGCGAAAAATGCGATTTCAATTTTTATTGGGTGAATAATAAAAGATTAATTATCATATGGTATTTGGATATAAGCTAAGTTAAAAAATAGGTTAGATCTTTAAGCCGCAAACTTTGACCACCGTTTAAGTTCCTTATAGTTGTAAACAAACAAAAATACGATCTGTGTCGAAACCTTATAATATTGGTACTTTCTGTGAACTCATGGTAGCTGCAGAGGTTACTTACAACTTACAAGTTTCAGTTGTTTCGTGAAGAGAAGCTATTAAAAGACTTATGTTAAAGAGGAGGTTAAAAGACTTATGTTCTCTGGTGATGACATGTAAGCCCAGTTCGATGTAGGGACAAAAACCAAATAAGAATCAATAGTTCTACCAAGTGTATGATTCTCTTTAGTATCGTATCTTGTTCTGCCATGGAGAAGAAAGGTACAGTATTAACATCCCTCAGCGTGACCCAAACTCCAATACATCACTTAAGAAAACTGTGTCTGCAGCTGATTTTTACCCCTAAATGTTAGTGGAGCGAGGAAGGTGAAGGTGAAGAACCTTATTTACTTTAATTTCGTAATCTCCTCAACCAATTTATGCTTGATTTGTACGCAAAAATAGAAACAGAAAGACTAAACTTTCTTCAAAAATGTTGAGAAGTTAAGACTATATTCACTTAAAGTATGCTATAAGAAAAGCTGATGGCCTGGTATCAGAGCTGGGTAAGATGGTAGTGCTGCCTCGAAGCTTCACTGGAGGACTATCAAAATATGATAAAATTAACTTTTGCAAATTGTCAAATTTACTTATTGAAATTATTCTAAGAATGGAATTGTTCAGGTTCATTTAAGTAATAATAATTATCAACGTTAAGCTTAACTTTTACTAATTTAAGTTGTCTTCATCCTAATGATATTAAACCGTAGTGGGGCAGGGACTTTCAGCTAGTTATTTATATAACTTATTTTCTGTTAGTTTGTAAGCCAAATGCATCGCAATATATATTTTTTTTGGTTTCGACAGAGTTTGCTGAGGTGGGCTGGAGTCCACACGAGCTTGCCGACGCCGAGCAAACAGACGGCGACGACCGAGGAGATGAGAGGGTTTAAGCTGGACCAGGCGATGGACTTGCCGAACATGCTCTCGAATCAGCGCGAGGTGGACGGCGAGCTGGAGGGGTTCAAATCTCGTTTCTACCACGTGGATCCCAACGACCCGGAGCAGTCCGCCAGGGTACTCAGCTACTTCAAGTCGGTACTAATAATATTTATATTATTTTTATTATAATTTACTATTATGTAAAAAACGTTCCAAGTAGTGTAGAGGTTAGTAGATGAGGATATTTAAAGATAGAAAAAAAAATATTATAAAAAAAAGTGGGTTTGCTAAGGACCACACGCAGGAAGTGTTAACTTCTTTTGGAGCGAGTTCAGCAACAAAGAATATAGAGGGCTGCTATTTTAATCCTTTGTTGGGAACATGATTTTTTCTCCTCTTAGTAGAAAGGTCAACATCTATCTTTCCTATCATCTATCATATTTCCCTAATCACGAGGAAATCTATTTTCAACCGACTTCAAAAAAGAGGAGGTTCTCAACTCATCTGTATTTTTTTTTT
Organism: Euschistus heros; assembly: GCA_003667255.2. Lineage (NCBI taxonomy): Eukaryota > Metazoa > Arthropoda > Insecta > Hemiptera > Pentatomidae > Euschistus > Euschistus heros. The sequence goes on along the minus strand of RCWM02000625.1, from coordinate 355,635 downwards.
TTTTTTTTTTTGTGTGTGTGTGTGTGTATGTTACGCGATTACTTGGTAAATTCTAAATCAATTTTGATGATTCTTTTTTAGATCGGTAGGGCATACTTCAGAGGTGGTCCCATAAAAAAATATTTTGAAATCAACTCAGCACTTTTTAAGGGAAAAAAAAAGTTAATAAAAATCATATAATAATTTGGGGGTCACCTGTGGTGTAGTGGTTAGCATAGCAACCTACTAAACCCAAGATCGCGGGTTCGCAGCCCGGCAGATGACCTTAGGATTTTTTAAAGGGAGTAAAAAAAATCCTCAGCTATGCCGTCCTTCGGAAGGGACGTAAAACGGGGGTCCCGAGCCTGTGCGATGTCAGGTACTCGTTAAAGATCCCTATCCTAATTATACCTGGATAGGCAAAGTTTAGAACTCCCACCGTAGCATCGTCCGATTAGCCATAGCAGCATAAAGTGACGTTAAACGAAACAAACAAATCATATAATAATCTAAAATCTCCATGGTAACTAAATCTAAATTATTAACAAAAATTGATAATTTACATATACAGTCAACTCTCGATGAGTCGTACTTTGATAAGCTGAATTCTTAAATAATTCGAACAAAATCTACGGTCGGAAGTACATTACACTTAAATTTCACGTCAAAGAGACGATTTCAAACAAAAAAAAAACGTAAAAAAATTGTATAAATAAGTCCAAATGAAAAGAGCGTTCAAAAGAGAGGACTTCTAGGACCACCTCTATGAAATGAACTATTAGAAGTCATCGCCTCTATAACTCGAACTCAAATTTAAAGAATTTCATGTATAATTTGTTTTCCTGTTTCCCGTCATTGTTTATCTTTCCAGTTCATAATTACACCAGTCACTTATTATTAGTTATTCACTCGTGTGGTTTTACAGTGGCTATTGAAAATTCCTTCAATTAACTAAAAGTTAAAATTGATTTGTTAAGTGGGGAAATGAGAAAGGAGTTGGGCGTTTGTTGCTAGTGAATTCCGAATTCCGCTTAGTTCTCTTTCAACCATCCTAAAGAATAAAGAAAAGATCGCCACTGGTGGAAGGCGGTAAGTCTACTTTTAGGCACCCTCAGAAAAAAGCGCAGTTCAGTTGAAAGTTATTCGAAAAATTGGTACCGGGTATTTAATTTTCTGTATCAACGATTTGATATGTATGTATGTACAAACAACATACACATACATGAAAAATATACGTAATGATTTCAACTATAATTTTGTATTCTATTTTTCCATTTCTAGGAAGATAAGTGGAATGATAACCTCGAAAATTCTTTGTTCAGTAAGTCGAACTATTATTCAGGGTAGCTTGAAGATCGAGAATTGACTGTATAAACAAAAATATAGTTACTACTAAAAAGTAAAAAATAAAAATAATTATCAGAAAAAAAACAGAACCGACTTCAAGATTAAACCTACATATACAAACTTGAACTAAAAAATAAAAAATAATATTTTTTTTTTGTTTTATTACCAAGACAAACAGAATTTGAAAAGAAATGGTTATTTTAAAGATCCTCCCACTGTTTCCTCACCGCCACACCGCTGTCTCCGGCCAGTCGAAAGTGTATTACAAAGGCAGGATTAAACTGTCCTTCTTGGCTGGCACCGACTCCAAAAATAAATGATCATAAATTGTGAATAGGTATATAACTGTCGATAATTTCGTTTATTGTCATTTAATGGTTTTTGTTTCGAAGCAATTAAAAGATTATTTTTTATTTTTTAGTTCAAGTTTGTATATGTAGGTTTAATCTTGAAGTCGGTTTTTTTTTTTGTTTTTTTTTAAAATTAGTATTAGACTGCCTAGTGAGCTTGAAATGAGATCTAAAAGACTAATGAACTGTTTTATTAGATTTATTTTTGAGAATTTAAAGGCGAAATTGGATGGCTTTACCCCAGTTTCCGACGTCAATACTTCATGTTTCAATCCTTCAAAACCAATATTCATAACCTCCTTAACCTGCGCTCCTCCATCAACTTTTTAAATACTGTTCAAAGTTTATTGGTAACAAAGTAAGGAGTATTGAGGATTTTTCGAAGGATTTTGGATTGTAAGGATAGGATAAGAAATGAAAAGGATGATTTATTGAAGCTCAAAGCTTAACTCTAAGAACGTCTAAACAGGTCTAATCACAGTCATGTAAATAAGCCTTTTGTAACTAATTGGGAGCTTTGAATTTTTGTCTAGTAAATGTTGAAGTAGTCTGTAAGTTTAAACTTACAAAAAAATTACTGTTTCTTATCAAACATTTAATAACTTTTTTTATTTAATGTAATTTAAGTTAGTAAATCGAAATATCAGCCATTGCGATTCGCTACTATTTTCCATTTTTTAGCCAGTTGCTTGAGATGTTGGTATCACTGTTTGGGATGACTATTATTTCCTCCATATATTCAATTATATGAGTTTATTCTAATGAGAAGAGATATGTTTAAACAGTTTCAAATAAAACAAGGAAACTCGAAACACAATATGGAAGAACAATGGTGGTAGGACCTCTATCTCAATATCCCAAGCACCTCAATATTGCACGAGATGAAAGAGATAATTAATGTTTAGAGCTTAGCTTTAGGAAACAAACACTTCTTTAAGAAGTTGATAAGATGAAGCGCGAAGCACCATCAAACTTAAAACAGCTTTTATTATCACTGGGGCAATACATACGGACTTAATTTCACCCCCTTTCACAAAGGTTCATACCCGCTCGACTGTAACAATCCAATTAAACAAGTGCCTTATTCAGTAATTCTTTAAACAATCGGACTGTTTAAACTTCCGAGAGCCCTTTTGAAATTAAATAAGAGGAAAATATCTTGGGGAGGGGCGTGTTATAGAATTGGAGTAATTAACTTTGTTCTTGGGGGGGGGAGTCGCTTCCGTTAGATTAGCCCCCCCCCCCCACCATCGACTCATTAAAAAGTGCTGCATTTTACACGCTAATTAAGCACTCGAGATTTTCTTTTTATTGTAGCCAATTGGGCGGCAATTGTAAGAGAAAAATCGCGACAGTTCTCAGCAAGTATAATAAGAAAATTGCCAACGATTTTTTTTTCAAATATGATAATTAAAATCTGTTCGACTGAAACACAAATAAATCCTCGAATTCATTACTTGTATTGTTCCTTAACCAGCGCACTATGGGCCGATGCTTTTCCAATGTTGGACATTGGAGGAAAAAATAAAACTTTAAAATTTTGCTCCTTCATTGTTTAGTTTAAATAAAAATTCGCTTATTCCGTTATGTAGACTGATCTATAATGTTTGTATATAAAACCGTGGTGGTTGTTTTTTTAAATGGTTCAAGTGTTATAATTTTTGTAGAAAACTAATTTGATGTAAAGTACTTAATACCTATCTCTTGAGAAAACTAAATCCAAAATAAAATTAAAAAAAATGTTGATTTTTTTTTTTTTTCAACTAACCACGAAAACTACAAAACCAATATGTACCAAATTATAACCGCATCTTCTTCATAGTTCAAGAAAGGTTTAGCAATAATGAAATGTACAGATTTTTAATTAAATTGTTATTAAAAAAGCGATAATGTGAGGAGGTAACTTTCAAAACGTGTTTTGTCACAGTAATCCCACTTCTCGGCAATAACAAAAAATGTATATTATGAGATGTAATTACCCTTCAGAAACAAAAAATTCTTAATTAAACTTATAGCATCTAAAAACACATTACAACAAGGATCCGAAGTATTCTTTACTCCTTAAACTGGCATTTTTGATTTTAAATATGGACAAAACACTTTTTGAAGGAACACAGTGGACAAAACACGGTTTGATGAAATAATTGAAATTTAAATTGAAAAATAAACTTTATTCTGGGATAGACTGTCCCCTAAGAATAATTTTAGTGCACAATAATAAGTACAATTGTCTGGCTGAGATTAGTTAAAACTCAGCACATCGGTGTTAAAAATTAAATTTGAGAAAACAAACAAAAAAAAAAGAAGAGAGAGAAAAAATAAAATAACATAATAAAATAAAAACTAAAGTTGGGTAAAAAAAAAAATAATAATAAGTAGAAAAATAAATAAATAAAAAAAAAAAAACAATCAACAGTAAAAATTTTAGCACCCTTATGTACATTTACATTTTTTTTGAAGATCGAGGAATGGATAAATAAAAGATGTTTAAAAGAAGTTAAGGAAGAGGCTTTGCGAATATGGATATAAGGATTCCAAAAAGAGGTAAAACGAAGGATTTTTTCATAGGAGGCAGTTCTATGTGAGGGGGTATATAGGTTGGAAGGTTGGGATCTTGTAGGTGGTGAATGGAGGAACGCAGAGTGAGTAGGTCTAGGATATAGAAGGTTTATGGAATACTGGAATAGGAAAGTAGGAAGGCCGTCGAAAATCGGGGAAAAGCCACCCTAGCTCATTGTACAAGATACGTGAGACCCCGACACCAAAGATAAATCTTATGAAGCAATTCTAAGTCTCTTAGTCTCATCTCTAGCTCAACAGACAGCCCCCCATATACCAAGTATCCGTAATCAAAGTGGGGAAAAATGAGAGAGGATACCAGAAGTTGGCGGGTACTTCGGGGAATGGAGTCACGATGTCTTTGGAGCTGTTTGAGAATCATGATGGATTTTCAGGTAATTTGGGAAATATTGTTATTCCAGGATAGGTGCTGATCAAAGGAGATTCCAAGGTTTTTGATGGAAATTTGGAATTGAATTGTACGGTTATTGAGGTAAAGTAATGGATAGTAAGGGAGGGAATTAAGGCTAGGTTTTGAACCGATAAGGATAGCCTTGCTTTTCTTTGGATTCAGGCGTAACTTATTTTTCATTGCCCATCCGCTGATGTTCTCAATATCGTCCTGAATCTTAACAAAAGGAACAAAACACTGTTTGAATTGACTATGTTTTATTTTACAGAAGTCACTGTTTGCTCAAAAGTACACAAAATAAAAATTATTATTACATAATAGATATGATGTATGTTAATGACACTCATAATATTCCGGGAATATTTTAATTTTCTTAACAGTCACTAGTTTTTAAATATGCAGTTCACATCTTTCATTTTCTAAACAGTCAAAAGTTTCATCCTCTTCCACAACATTTTCAATACTTGGAGAGTCAAAAAGTACATCCTTGTACCAATGTAAGGGATTATTGTCAATGTTGTCATTACCGTCTATAATGCAACGTCCCCATTGGCTTAGTGGACAAAACACTCTTTGCTCAAAACCCTGATTTTGTTTACAAATTTTGGATTGGACAAAGTTTTTTCTTATGGCTAATACTCATCACATATTGTAGGGTTCAGAAAAACAAATGTAGTGATACCAAAAATTCAAAAAACATTTTTTGTGACAAAACACGTTTTGAAAGTTACCTCCTCATGTAGATAACAGTGAAGTTTGAAAATCGACCGATAGGTGGCGAGCGCCATTCTACGTCAGAAGTTACAAAGGTAGGGTGTTATATAGAGCTTGAAATTCACAATAAAATATATTATTAAATTATTAACGATTTTAATATATGGTGCGATGGATTCTTGTGGAGTTTGAAAATCGACCGAAATATGGTTGAACCACATTATTTTCATGGTTCTAGGAAGGTTTAGCAATAATAAAAAATTTAAATGTACAATAATGACTGGAAGTAACGAGGATTGTCACAATGCCCTCTACTTTTATAGTTATAAATTAAAATCCAATCAGATAATATAAATAAAATTATTTATGTCAAATAAACATTATTACCACATCAAAATGTCGATACTTTGTTGTTTGATATTGTGTGTAAAAATATGATTCGTTCGCCTTTAGTTGCAATCACTGATAATGCAGTCCATTATCTGCAAGATTTTCGTCATAGTCTGTGTCCATCTGGATTACCAACTCATAGATAAAAATTAAAAAACTGCATATACAATTTATCTGTTTCGTAATCTTCAACCACCTAATCAGTACAATAGTACTGAGTTAAAAATTATTCGAATGCGTTAAAATTTCATTTATGCTATTATTCCTAATTGCGGGTTCCAACACAAAGATTTTATAGTTTTTTTTTTTTTTTTTTTTGTTGAAATTTACAACTGTACAAAATATCAAGTTTTGACATGTTCTCGTAAGCGTTGTCAATACATTTAGACAACGCTTACGAGAACATGTCAAAACCTGAAAAGAACTACTCATCAGTCGCACTTCAATAAAAAATCTACACAAGAAGATCTCTAGGCCATCTTCTTTTCAGAGGTTTGAGTTGAGAAACTAGCAAATATGAGTGGTTATGGAGCTTACTATGAAAGTATCGGTATCTGGTTTTGGGCTAAATCAGCAACATATGGAACATTAAGATCTTTATGGATAAGTCTATTGGTGACAAAGTAAGGAGCATTGAGGATTTTTCAAAGGATTTTGAATTGTAAGGATTGGATACGAGATGAATTGTATGGTTTAGTGGAGCCCCAAAGCTCAACTACATACGTCCAAATAGGTCTAATCACAGTCACGTATATGAGTCTTTTGCTATTAATTGGGATCTTGGAACGTTTGTCTGGTAAATGTTGAAGTAGTCTGTATGGACGGGCAGTTTTTTGTCGTTTTAGTTTTGATCTTATCGTTAAAAAAGAAAATAATAATAATAATTTAAATTCTTTACTAATGAGAGCAAGTGTTGACGCGATAGGGGATGCTAGTGAAAAATAAAATCTGTATACATTTTTAGGGAGGTGCAACTTTTCCTTAAAAAATATATAAATGGGGATAAGTTTTATACTAAAAATGATTGGTTATTTTCTAATCAATGTCACACAGGGCCTATCACGCCAAATTAGGAATAATGAATTAATATACTATAAGCAGTGGACTTATTTGGATCAAATCTACCTCTGCAGTAAAACAAAATAAAAACTCTGCCATTACTTCCTATTTGCTTTGAACTAACTAATGATTATTAGCTGAAACAGAAGACGAAATGAGAAAATAGGCCTAAGGCAATTATATCTATGATTAAAGAGGCTGTGGCACTGCCTTTAGAGAATATAATCCATTTTGGAACTTTCTCCAACCGCCATTAGCTGATTAAATAATGGGCTCAGATTTGGCTTCCGGTTTTAATTTACTGAAAGGCAAATTTCTATTATACCTACACTGAAAAGCTTTGCTAATTAATTTTACTCATTACTGGTGGGAGATATAGTTGGAATCTTATTACAAGATATTTATAATAATAACGAGTACCTCCCGCCACGTCTGCCCCTCTCATAAATAAAGAACATTGATAAATTTAACTGCTAATTAAAGTTTTAATTAATTATCGATAAAATTCTTGTATTAAGGTATGCAATTGAGCATTATTTCAAGCATCATTGTAATTTCTAAATTAGTTAAAATTGAACTGATCAGGTGTTTGAAGTTTACGTAAAAGCATATTCATGTCTGGTTATTTAAACTAAAATCTAAAGCGGTTTTAAACGATATTATTATTTCTAACGATTCATAAATATTTAATTTTTTCAAGGCAATTTTCTAATAGAAAAAAAAAAAATTCATATTCCACGTAACATACAGCTGATGTGTTGTTTTATGTTTTAAAATGAAATAACAAAAAATTGTTTATGTTTTAGAACTAAAGATGAATGTTTAGCATTCGAAACTAGTTTTCTAATAAAGGAATTCTAAAAAAATCCAATTACAGTTTTCTAATAAAGTAATTCTAACAAAATCCCATTGGAAATATAATTCATCAATCCTGATTGGTTTGGTTTTAGTTTCTTACAGTATAAGTATATGACAGTGTGGCAAAACTAGTTTCCACTGAAAATTGATGTTGATTAAGATGGTTGTAGAAAGACTTCGTATCACCGTCCGTCTAATATCATCACTGTCTGTAGTGGAAATTAAGTTATGACATTGCACTACTCGTACTACTAAGTTGCTCAAAAATTAATGAAGGTTTTGAATTAAAAGTGTGGTAAATCTCGTTTCTGCCACTCAAAATTGTGCATTTTAATTTTTTAATTGTAAATTTTACTATCACTAAACCGTCCTAGAACTATGAAGATGATGTAGTTCCGATTTGGTACCAACGGGTTCTGTAGTTTTATCATTGTTTGTTTATTTCGTTTTACGTCACTTTATGCTGCTATGGCTGATCGGACGATGCTACGGTGGGAGTCCTATATTTTGCCTATCCAGGTATAATTAGGATAGGGATCTTTAACGAGTACCTGACATCGCACAGGCTCGGGACTACCATTTTACGTCCCTTCCGAAGGGCGGCATAGCTAAGGATTTTTTACTCCCTTTAAAAAATCCTAAGGTCATCTGCCGGGCTGCGAACCCGCGATCTTGGGTTTAGTACGTTGCTATGCTAACCACTACACCACAGGTGACCCCATTTTCATCATTGTAATTTGATAAAAAAAAACAATAATATTTGGATAAATGAGAAGTTTGAACACTGACCAATAGGTGGCGATCGCTATTCTACATGAGAGGTTATCAAAATAAAGTGTTATATACAGTTTGGCAACACTGTCATATACTTTTATGGTTAGAAATTAAAATCCGACCAGATTTTCAAATTAAAATATTGATCCATTTCTTTCTTATATTGTTTGTAAAAATATGATTCGAGGGCCTTTAGTTGTAAGCACTGATAATGCAGTCCATTATTCGCAGGAGTTTCTCAATAGTCTCTATCCATCTGGATTACCAACTCTTACAGTAAAATTAAAAATCGGGTGTCCAATTATGCATTTACACAATCTTCCAACAACTGATCAGTTCAATTTTAACTAGGTTAAAAATTACTGTAATGCGTAGAAAATATCATTGAAGAAATAATGCTGAAACAAGATTTTTTTCGATAATAATCTCCTTATTAGCTAAGGGGGTATTGAAAACTGGCGGCGAGGACTGTCTATGGAGCCATTTGTTAATATAAGGTAGCAGCGAGCAGTTGGAACCATTCTTTATACTAGTCTGGATGCAGCTTGAGTTATTGTGCAAAATGGTGTTCATTATGGACATTAAACTTTTAAGAGACATATGAAATTTTCGTTTGATATTCTTAGATTTGTTTAAAAATAATTTCACAATGATATCTGAGAAGCGGTGATCTTAAGCTACTTTTTGAAGCACACCTTTTGTCAGGCATGCTTTTAGGTTATACGTGACACTAGCCATCATTCTTAGGTTGAGTTGGTCTATATATGGACCTCCATTTCCGCGGGAACTTAGGCGTATCTTTTGTTAGAGAGATCTTGCATCTTTTGTGATGGAAAGTTCTCTGTAGACACTCGGGAAGATGTGTGGGTAAAATGTTCCCGAATGTGGGAACTAATATCGTGCCGGGGCTAAAAGTGATTTAAGATTTCTATAAATTTTTTTTTTTCCTATAATAAATAAACTCTCTACCGTTTCGAATTGTTTTAAACTATTTTTAGTAACTTTTTTTTTTGAAGAGGGTCCATATTTACACTCCATTTTTTCTGTTGTTGTTTTGAAAGCTTTTTGTAAATAGTCGTTATAGTTTTTTAAGACACCTGTTATAGTTGTTATTAAAATACGAAAATCTATAATTTTTCAAGTTAAAAGTAACTTTTTTTTTTTTCTTTCCTTTTTTCATTTATTGATATTTACAACTGTACAGAATAATATACAACAAGTAAGAATACAATGGCATGTAAATAACTTGTGAAGAGCTACTCACTAGTAGCACTTCAATAAAAATCTACACTAAAAGACCTCTTTTCAGACGCCTCGGAGGATTATCAGGGATGGAGGAGGAAGCAAGTTGGGAGACTAGTGGATTGGAGTGGTTATGGAGCTTACTATGGCAGGATAGGTATCTGGTTCGGGCTAAATCAGAAACATATGGAACATTAAGGTCTTTATGGATAATCTTATTGGTGACAAAGTGAGGTGCATTTAGGATTTTTCGAAGGATTTTGGATTGTAAGGATTGGATACGAGATGAATTGGATGGTTTAGTAGAGCCGAAAAGCTTAACTCCGTACGTCCAAATAGGTCTAATAACAGTCATGTAAATAAGTCTTTTGTAATTAATTGGGAGGTTTGATCGTTTGTCTAGTAAATGTTGAAGTAGTCTGTAACGACGAGCAGTTTCTTGTCGCTTTAGTCATGTAAAAGTAACCTTACAGGGTGCCTACTAGTCGGGAAATTGGGGAATTTCGGGAATATGTCGGGAATTTCGTTTGGTCGGGAAAAAGGCGCCGTTAATGCTATAATTTTCAGCATTTTTCCAGTGTTTGCTTAATATGTGAGTTAAGGTAGCGTCCGATTAGTATAGTCACTCCACATACTTTTAAAGTAAACTAAATTTGCTACAATTTGAGATCAGGGTGAGCTCTATATAGCCATTGGTTCCCAAGATACAGGGATATTATCATCGAAAAGAGGCCATTTGTTTTCCAAAAAAATATTTTTTATTCGATATAGTCACTTATTTTGTGAAATATCTCCTGAAATACATCATTTGAGACCAGAATGATACCTGTGGGCCCAGCGGTTCTCTCAAATACGGCAGATTACAAAAAAACAGTCAAAAGTGGGTTCTGGGGGAAAATACTGTTCTGTCTTTTTATGGTTTATTCATCAATCAAAATTAATTTATTTTTGTTATTTGAAATAATTGATTGATGAAGAAAATCATTTTCACCGCACTTTTCACTGAACGGTCGTGGCCGGCACTAGGTTTGCTTCTTCTTCACTCAGAAGAATTGTCAGAAACAAATCGATAGAGCATTAAATTAAATTTAATTTGATGTATAACTTTGCTACTTTATTTTTAACCGGATCTATAGTTCAACATTTTTTACAGCTATAACGTTTATTTAAATGTTTACAAATCAAACAATAATAACGAAAATATTTACGTGTACTAGGTAATTATAATTAAAAAGTTAATTATATAATAAAGAAAAATAATCATTCAAAGTTTGTCATCGACACATTAAAGCAACATCAAATTTGCAACAAATTTGATTCTATTCTGCGCAGTCAGTAGTAGGGGGGAGGGAAAAATACAATATTTAGTTGAAAACTGTAAAACGTCACATTAAACTTACTTTTTAATAATATTACATTAAAATCGGTTCAGCGGTTTGGCCACTACCAACGCCTAAATATTGGCGGTAAGTAACACGTCGTGAAAACACGTTTGTCGGTACTCTTTTGGCTATAAATCTATAATTATTTGTCTAATGCAAATTTCTTATTTTCATCTGAAAGCTGGTCAAATTTTCATTGAGACCTCTTATATGAAATGTGTTTTAAATCCCATGGAATACGCACTCCAGCACGCTAAGAATCCCATAGCGTTGTGAAAAAAACTTTTTTTCAGTACAACTCTCGTAAATAGTTTCGGAGTTAAAGCGAGAAATATACTGAAAAAAAGTGGATTTCACAAGAGTGTGGGGTTCTCATGGGGACTTGATCGAAATTTCATATATGAAGCCTCATAGTAAAGTTAACCAGCTTTCTGATGGAAAAGAAAAAATAATATTCTGATCGGACATATATTTTTGGAGTTATTTAATCCGACAACCTTGTGTACACTTCTAACTATTTTCAAACTGAATGGCAATACACGACATTGATGTGTTTCTTGAAATTTATCTAGAGTAATCTGAAATATTAAAAAAAAAAATGTTTTTTTTTATGTTGTTTAACTGTGATATGTTAAGTAGCAAAGTATGCATAGATTGATTTGTTTAGATTATTATTGAAACAACATTAAAATATCGATTGGCTAGAATTTCTAAAAAAATTTTTGAAAAAGTCGGGAATTTCTAGAATAATTCTTGAAAAAGTCGGGAATATGTCGGGAATTTCGATAGCTGAAATTGGTAGACACCATGCTTTAAATAAAAAACAAACCTTTACATCAAACTGAAAAAGTGACATACTTAGGACTTACGCTTGATAGAAGACTGACATGGGGCCCACACGTCAAGACAAAAAAACAGACTTTAGAATAGAATAGAATAGAATAGAGAAATTTTATTCTGGGACAATGTCCCCTAAGAATAACAGATATGTTTATTACTTCACAGTTAAGACTGCGACTTCTAAACTCAGTACTTCACAGACGCTCAAAACTACCTTTAAAACAAAAACTTAACATTTACAGTTACTTGATTAAACCCATCTGGACGTATGCATCGCAAATTTATGGACCGGCCAAAAGAACACATATTCAGAAAATACAGACATTTCAATCTAAATACCTAAGACTGATAACAGACTCCCCTCCTTATGTGTCAAACGATATACTACATACAGACTTACGTATTCCGACAGTTAAGAGCCATATTCATAAACTTTATCGACAATTTCATGAGAAACTACGTGGACACACTAACAAACAGATACATAATATGGCAACAGTACAGATACAAGACATAACTCAACGGAGGCTGAAAAGGAAGTGGATGAGGGATCTCCTAGTCTAATCGCTAATAATTTAGTTTCACGCCTGGAGATTGTACCTCTGGGTGCTGACTCCCTCATGCCTGATCATGTCTGTTGTATCAATGTAATTTCACATTCACTGGTTGTCCATTGTGTACAGTTGTGAATAAAGTTATTATGTTAACAAAAAAATAAAAAACAAAATAGGGTGTCTATATTTACATATTTTACTTTATATTCTGTAGGTATAGGTTTCTCTTCTTTTATATAATCAATAAATGTCACCGATCGCGAATTAGTTAAAAATATCGTGAGGGGAGCAATAAACCTGAATAAGAACAGACTCGGTTGCACGAGGCAGTCCGATTATCAGTTGCATTGCGAGCTTTGAATAATAAAAATTTTTTTACGATAGCTTGTAAGCTATAAAGAGAAATTACGATAAAATAGGGCCATAAAGGGCGCGAATAGGGCATTCGACCCCCCTGGCCTGGCAACTAGCTTCCTGATAAAGTCTGCCTCCATTGGCTCTACTAAGCTCTAACAATATCACATAATACTTTTATTATTGCTCAATTCATATCGGGTATTAAAAATTCATTGAACACAAAATAAGTTTATAAAACTATATAGGAAATAAATTAACTAACTATCATAATATAAGGTGTTGATGTGGTATAGTTGACTGTTAAGTATTTAGAGAAGTAGATTGTCGGGGTATGCAGCCATAAACATACTCAGCAATTAAAATAACTTATTTTTTAAGTTTAAAAATATGTTATTTTAATTGCTGTGTACCTTTAGCCCAGTCAATAAACTCATTGTAGAGTCCATGGAATATGCGATAATTGTTGACTTCATAGCTTCGTTAGGAGTAGTTAGAAGGTAAACATACTAAAAGTCCCCGCCCCTGTGGAAATGAGCTAACGGTGGGGGGAAGGGAGAAGTTACATTTTTTTGGTTTTTCGATAATATCTCGAAAACTGTTGGCTCTAGAAAAATATGTTTTAAATAAACATAAAAGCTAATTAAATTAACTATAAAATTTATTATATATACATTTGTCGTAATTCTAACCGTTTACGAGATATACGTTATTAAAAATAGGGGCTTTTCGGGAAAAAACAAATGTCACCTCACTTTTTGTCAAACTTTTGCTTCTATTACGTTACACAATCGTTTCTCAGAAAAAAACGTCAGAATCAAAATTATAGAGCATTAAATGTACTTTAGTTTCATAAAAAGAGTGAACGGGAAGGAGTCGTTAGCGTTGAAAAACTATCTTCAGCCTCCCGTAGAATGGGTTAACAACGAATTAATATCCTTCCGCCGTCTTAAAACAGTTAAATAGTCTAATATTTTTTTAAAAAGTGTCCTTTTTAGGTCCGCCATCTTAAAACCGTTAAATATTTTAAAACAGTATCCTGGAGGACAACAATGGAGGAAGTTATCCTTCGGATAACTTAAAAAACATCTTAAAACAGCGAATCCTTAAGGACGAAAAAGCTAATTCTAATTGTGGATGGAGAGAGTGGCCAAGGATGTCCTTCCTCGGCCTCAAAAAATCGTCAGATCCTGGCAGATCTGTAAAACAGTGTCCTTAAAAACCGTTAAAACAGCAATCCTTAAGGACGAAAAAGCTAATTCTAATTGTGGATGGAGAGAGTGGCCAAGGATGTCCTTCGGCCTCGAAAAAACGTCAGATCCTGGCAGATCTGTAAAACAGCCGAAGGACATCCCTGGCCACTCTCTCCATCCACAATTAGAATTAGCTTTTTCGTCCTTAAGGATTGCTGTTTTAACGGTTTTTAAGGACACTGTTTTACAGATCTGCCAGGATCTGACGATTTTTTGAGGCCGAGGAAGGACATCCTTGGCCACTCTCTCCATCCACTATTAGAATTTGCTTTTAGGACGTTTTTGGTATTTGCTTCAAATTTTTAATAAAAAGTGGGGTAAAAATTTTTTTTATTTCTAAAATTGTCGATTTTTAATAACGTATATCTCGAAAACCATTGGAATTTCTACGAATAAGTATATAATTAATTTTATAGGAAATTTAATTAGCTTTTATATTTTTTGAAACATATTTTTCTAGAGTCAACGGTTTTCGAGATATTATCGAAAAACCAAAAAAATGGAATTCCCCTCCCCCCACCGTTAGCTCACCTCCCAGGGGCGGGGACTTTTAGTATGTTTACCTTCTAACTACTCCTAACAAAGCTACGAACTCTACACCCCTCATTTCAGTACTCATTGACTGGACTACTTTATGACTACATACCCCAACAATCTACTTCCCATAATATAAGATGTAAAAAAAAAAATTAAAGAGTTATGTGGATGAAGGGGTTGTGTCACATGTTTTTAAAAGTACAATATAGTTCATTAGATGAAGGATTTATGTGCAGAAATGTTAGGTAGCGGAATCTGAATATTTCAAAACAACTAGAAAAGTATATATGAATAATATGAAGGGAATATGTAACATTTTCTTGCTAAAGAACAATGTAAAAAAAAAACTTTTGATGAAAATTGCTCAAAATTCTGTTTTTTCACATAATCCGTTCTTCCACCAAATCCATCAATTATCTCGAGGTTGCATTATTCTGACATTATTTAATTAATAATATTAAATTAGTAAAATATTATTTGGCATGAAAAAGCCTTTTCGCTGGGAGCTATTTAGTTTTCTTGTGTAACTTTTTTTTTTTTACTCTGAAAATGTGGAATATTTTTTTACCCCTCACAACTTTTGTTTTACAATGCCCTCAATTTCCAGTTCCTTACACCAAGGGTCCGGAGGTCTCTTTCAACATCTTGCAGCCATCTTCTTCTTGGACGTCCTCTCTCCGTGGTACCAAACATTGTCCCCAGTAGTAGCTTTTTTGGAGTTATGCTATCTTCCATTCTCAGTACATGGCCCAACCATTCAGCTCTTCTCGCTGCTATAAACTGAACCATATCACAGGAACCGTCAATTTCATATAACTCTCTGTTTTTTTCGAATTCTCCACTCACCCTCAACTACGACTGGTCCATATATTTTCCTGAGAATTTTTAGTGCATTTATTGTGGAGGTACAAAGGTTCCATGTTTCGGCAGAATATGTCACGATAGGCCTTATTAAGGTTTTATATAATTATAAAATATTTTATCTTTTATTATATAATCTTATTTTGGTTGTTTGTGACAAGAGCAATGATCGGAGAAGCTTGATGTTCGCGAAATAGGCTCCGTTACCTTTTTTGTCTGTAAGTCCGAAACTATTTGTCCGATTCAAAATTTTTTTTTATCTTAAAGCTGATTAACATTACTATTAGACTATTACATATGAAGTTTTAATAATGTCTCTTAATATATACATGCCATCACGCTAAAAAAAAAACCCGTGCTGTTGTGAAATCCACCTTTTTGCACTTTTTTCACTCCAAAACTATTCGTCCCATCTAAAATTTCTTTTTTATCTAAAAGTTGGTTAAATTTTCTGTTAGACTATTTATATTTTAATTTATATTAAACACTATCTAACACCGACGCCTAGCATGCTAAATGTGTATGTTTTAGTATAATATGACAATTATGAAATGTTCAGTGGGCTGGCGTGGATGTTTTATAATACATTTAATCAGGTTTAAGATGAAAAAAATTAATTTTGAATTGGACAAATGGTTTCGGAGTTATAGACAAAAGAGCATGACAAACATGTTTTCGCGGAAAAGTGGTACTCACAAATTTCTGCATTTAATTTTAATTTCTACCTTGTTTCCCAAGACCACATATTCGCGGAAAATGGTTCGATTTAGGAGTATTGTTTTTCATTTTGTAGGTACTAATTCCTGCTACAGTTAATATTTAAAGACTTTCTTTTAAAAAAAAGCTTCGTTTTGATGTTATAAGGAAAAAGCCGAAAATAACCAGAATTTTGCCAGTTTTTGGGTATGAAGCCGAAGTCTGCGGTGAAATTAAACTTCCGATTCGGATTAAAGACAGACCCGAAAAACCTAAAGATCCGTTGCGAATAAAAGTTTTTTTTCTTGAAAACGGACTTTTGGAGCTTAATTTTACTGGACTAATATTGAAAAATCCGAGGTGGTGTAAAAAAAGATACTTTGTTAATTAAGGAATAAAAAAGAACCTAAAATTAGTATCCCTCTTTTCTCTTTTTTTTTTTTTTTTAATAACAATTTACTGATATTTACAACTGTACAAAATTTATGCATCGAGTAAATGTGCTGTTAACTATTACAATAACGTGACAAAACTTGAAAAGAACTACTCATCAGCAGCACTTTAATAAAAATTCTACACTAGAAGGTCTCTGCGCCATCTTCTTTTAAGACGCTTCGGAGGATTATCAGGAATGGTGTGGGAAGCAAGTTGAGAAACTAATGGATTTCAGTGGTTATGAAGTTTACTATGAAAGGATAGGTATCTGGTTTGGGCTAACTCAGCAACATATGGAACATTAAGGTCTTTATGGATAAGCTTATTGGTGACAAAGTAAGGGGCATTTAGGATTTTTGAAGGATTTTGGATTGTAGGGATTGGATACGAGATGATTTGGATGGTTCAGTAGAGCCCCAAAGCTTAACTCCATATGTCCAGATAAGTCTAATCACAGTCATGTGTATTAGTCTTTCGTGATTAATTAATCAACAGGGATTAGTGGAATATCATTAAAGGATACTGTAGGACAGGAAGTCGTGGTTTTACGACGAAAGGTAAAGGTTATTTGGTGATGTATCTCTATTCTGATTTTTCTTGTTTTTAAATCATAATATATGTATGTTTTGTATGATACGTTGTTAACAAAACAATTGAGTTGTATATTACATACATTATCTTAGAAAATATAAATGAAAATGAGAGATTTGAATAGAACTTAACTAATAATCGAGTTGAATGCGGTAGATTTAAAGATCGATACGTGAGACGAAGGTAGGGTATTATTCCAAAGACGGCTTTGAACTTTAATAAGGTCGCGACGTGCACCTCAGCCATTATGAAACTAATTGACATAAGAATGCTAGATGTCATCAGACCTTAATTGCTGGGTATTTTAACCTCAGTGGGGAACTTAAAGCCAAAGTAGTGTCATTAAGAAATTAGAACTTCGGGGGTTACTTTTTGCGGCAAAAACTTCCACGAACATCTAAAGCATTTAAACGGAGGTAATATGTACTTAGTTCTCCTTGGCTCACAGCTACGTTTAAAATGAATATCTCATTTATATCTCATACTGTGCGTTTATTTTAAACTGTCATTAATCGTCATGGCTTCGCCCGACCTAAAGAATAAGGAACTAATTTTAACTAATATTTGAGATTTTATTTGTTTATCGACAAAAATCTTGTAATTGTATGAAGTTGAAAATTACATAAAAGCATAATGTGACGCCTATTTTTTAATTTGAATGCATAAGTTAGTAATCCAGGTGGTCAGAGACTATTAAGAAACGTTTGCGGATAATGGACTGCATTATTAGTGCTTACAAATAAAGGCCCATGAATCATATTTTTACATACGATTTCAAAAATCAAAGGATCGACCATTTGATTTTGTAATAATTTTTATTAGACATAAATAATAATTTATTGTATAAAACAAAATAGGTTTCGAATGTGACATTTCCACTCTATTGACCAGATAAAAGCTAAGATGCATGTCAAAAATATTCGAGTTAATATGTAAAATGTAATCAATTTAAATTTTTCCAAAATTATTCTACTTCATTATTATCCAATTTTTCTAAGGATTTTAGGTTGTAAATATTAGATACGAGATTTGACGGTTTAATGGAGACCCAAAGCTCAACTCTATAGTTCGAATGTGTCAGGTAAGCAGTCAAAGTAACACCACGTCTAAGAAGGAATCCCCTTCCTTTATGATAACATTAAGAAACTCTCCACTCTACCTTCCCTAACCTACGCCTAGGCCTGAAATCCCACAACAAACTCAACTACATCTATACTAACCTCAAAGATCCCATCCCTATCCAACTCAGATCCAACGTTATTTACCGTATACCCTGTGCTTTTCCTAATTGTCAGTCCTCATATATTGGCCAAACAAAAAACCACCTTAAAACCCGCATCTCCCAACACAAAAATTCCTCTGCCACCATACTCTCGAAACATGCCATATCCCTAAACCATAACTTTGATTTCGAAAAAAACTTTTATTCTTGCCACGGTCCCTAACCATAGTAAACGTTTATTATCCGAATCCATTTATATCCATCTCGATCCTAATCCCGTCTACCACAATAGTGATAAAGAGTACATTTCCCAGACTTGTCAAGTTTTTAACCTTATTAAGAAACAATAACCTTCCCTTCGGTCCTTTCCGTCTCTTTTTGTAATTTCTACTTTATATTATTATTTCTATTTGCTTCATTTTGTTATTTTTCGGTATCTTTTTATATTTGTGCTGCACCCTGATCATGATGGCATTGGCATTATTGTATTTATCTCTTTTTATTCTGTCTGTATTTATTTGTTATTTTGTTATCTTATAGTCTCTCTGTTGTTCATTTTTCTTTTATATTTCTGTTTCATTTTCATTGTCTCATTTTCCTATTCTGTATCCATGTGTCCCGCGCCTTTTCTCCCTTTTACCTACCCAGCTGTTCTTACCGTTTCACATCAATCATCGTCCTTCTCCTCACAAGTGTGGTTCGGTAGCTAAGTGTTCTTTGATATTCTTTTCCTTTTACTTTTATCTTTCCACTTTTATTTTCCTTCACCTTTATTTTTTTATCCGTTTCTTTTATTTTGTCACCTTCTACATTATTTCCTTTGTTCTTTTCCATATTTCCATATTTTTATTTTATTTTTTTATTTATTTTTTATATTTATTTAGATTTCATTTCCTTCTGTCCTTCTCATTATCCTTTTATCCATTACCATTCATTTTTTATTTTAATTATTTATTTATTTCCTATTTATTTATTTTTATTTTATTTTATTTATTTATTTTTTTCCTTTTGCATTCCTGTCTTGTCCTTATTCTTACCTTGCTGCTTTGTATTCTTAGTTATTTATGTATATGATCTTTTCTATGCGGTTTTTGTATATTGTTTTTTATCTATGCCATTCTGTATTCCATTTGTCATCTGTTTATCGGTCTGTTTTTTTTTTTTTTTTTTTTTTTTTTGTCACATCTGGTATTTTGTTCATTATAGCCCTGAAGAAGACCTGCAACGCAGGTCGAAACGTTGGCACGTATTAAAGTATTCCTTCTTAAGTTACATAAGGTCTTGTGGTCCAGCTTATCTTCTTCCGGTATCAGGGCTTCACCAGTAAAGGATTGAATCCAAAGTTCTTTAGGTGTGTGAGGGCACGAACAAGTCAAATGGACTGATTCCTGGAGAACTTCTGATGATCCCTATTTTGAGCGCCAGTTACATAAGGTGGATAAATAAATGCTTTTTAACAAAAAACGTATATTAAAATGCACAGAATTACAGGGTTACATCGTATATGACTGAAATGGAAGAAGAACAATCTGTAAGAGGCTAGCAGTCTATTTATACAAAAAGAATCTTGAGTCAGTTCTTCCTGGATAGGTCAGTGGTTCCTGATGTTTTTCCTGTTTAGATTTCATAATTCGTTTATATAACTTTAGACGTGGTGTTACTTTGACTGCATCCCTGATCATCATCTCCTCCATC
Organism: Euschistus heros; assembly: GCA_003667255.2. Taxonomy (NCBI): domain Eukaryota; kingdom Metazoa; phylum Arthropoda; class Insecta; order Hemiptera; family Pentatomidae; genus Euschistus; species Euschistus heros. The sequence goes on along the minus strand of RCWM02000625.1, from coordinate 335,531 downwards.
CATCATACCAGTCAACTATATTTTTATCATTGTGTCTAATAAGTGTTATGTAAATAAGTTTTTGTAACTAATCGGAAGGTTCTAATGTTTGTCTGGTAAATATTGAAGAAGTACGAAAACGACGAAGCAAGTTGAAGAAAACGACGTGCAGTTTCCTGTAGTTTTAGTCTTGTATGTGGATTCCAAGTAAGTCGTTTGTTTAGTTTGAGTCATAGGTAGCGGATCTGTTATAATCCAACAGGGATTAGTTGAATATTTACTATGTAATTTGTACATATCCAACCTACCTTCTCTTCCTTCAGTTGAAAGATCATTATATGCCGATGACACGGCGATTTACCCTAGTTCCTTCAGGATAGACACAATAGAAAACAGATTAAAATTATTATACTTCAGATTTAATAAATATTATAAAAAATGGAAAATGAAAATAAATTAATAAAAAACATCAGAAATAATTTTTACGAAAAGAAGGCCCAACATACCAAAACATATCTATCTAAATAATATTCAAATCCCTTGGACTCAAACTGTTACCCACCTCGGCCTGGAACTAGATAAAAGATTGACATTCACACCTCATATAAATAACAAATGTGACAAAGCAAAAAAAAACTTTTAAGTACTATGGCTCCATATTTCAGAAGAAAATCCCTACTGTCGATCAAAAACAAAATTATTCTTTTCAACTCTACAAATAATTCAAGAAATCCTATAATTCAAACGTTGGGCAATTATAACAAGCAATCCTTAAGAAGATACATACACAAACGTACAAACCACATACTAGAAGAATAATATTTTGCTAATAAGACATTTAAAAGTTAGTGTTTCAGCTTGAAATTAAATTTATTGAAACACAAATAATATATAAGTTAATTATCCGAGAAGTTGATTAACTTTAACATACAAAAAATTAATATAGCTTTTTTCAACCAATTTCATAATTTTTTCAACCAATTTCATAATTTTTTCAACTAATTTCATAATTTGTAAGATTTGTAAGTTAGCGTCAAATCAAGTGTTCGTACCACGTCATTCGTAATTCTATTTCTCCTACATTGTGATTTTTCAAAAAAAGTAAGTTCAATTCTTGTTTTCTTTGCATTGAGGTATATGCTTCCCAAATAGTTCAGAGGTCCATTTGTTTTGTAATGCACGTGATATTGTTAATCTTAAATGAAACTCAAAAGTCTATTCCCCTTATTTCTATTTCTCAATACAAAAAACGGCAAATAAAACAAGATAAAAAAAAAGTATATTATGTTTTATATATATATATATATAGAGAGGTGGAAATAACTCTTTATATTATTCTACTATAATATTCATTATGTTAATCTAATGTTCGATTTCAAAGTTCAAATAAATATTATGTCTTAGTTTTTAGAATTTATTCTTTCAAGTTATATGTTTAAATATAAACGACCTTTGTTAACGCCATTAAATTAATCTGTATTTATATTGGTTGTATTAATTTTCCGTTTTGAATTAGAGACAATATATTATTGGTGAGGTGAGCGATTTAGGAGGTCGCTGCTGCGGCTGGAGGCTTTGGCTGCCGTTACCTAGCAACGGCCATATGATTGTTAGCCCAACTTGATAATTAGTTGTTTGGGGTGCAATACAAGATGGCGATTAGTTGGCGTCATTATTAGGACGCTGTTTTCATCGTTGATGGTTAAAATGCAGACGTGGGCCCACTAATTCTTCGACCGCTTTCGAAGACGTCCAGCGTTCACATCTTAGACATCTTATGAAAGTTCTTCTCACACCGAGACCATCTCATCACCATCTCGTTGCGGCTGTACCAGTCACAGTCGTCCCGCTCCCTCAGCTAAGTTCTTCACCAATAATAGCATATATTTTTATTTTATTTATTTATATTTTGTTTTGTTTAGTAATAATTGTCATAATTTTCATTAATAGGTTATTTTCAGTTTTCATTCAAAAGGTTCAATAATTATTTATTTATAATTTAATTTAATTTAATTTATAATTTAATTTATATTATTTATATTTAATTTATAATTTAATTTATAATTTATAAATTATTTATAATTTAATTAATAATTTATTTATAATTATTTATTTGTTATTTAATTCCTTGTTCGTAAATAGTTAATGTTTGTTTTCTTTATTGTAAATATATTATGTATGTTTGGTGTATAGTTTCGGTTTTCTCAGATAGATTCCAATATTCGGAACCTTAGTTTATTTATTTATTTTCCTTTTGTTTATTTTATTTTAGTTTAGTTTTTGAAGCCTCATTCAAAAGACCCTGTCCATTTTGCGGGGCCTCTAACAACCTTTATATAAATTATGCATTTTAGTTTAGTAAATTTTATTATGTATTTGTTTTTACCAATTTCTTTTTTTCTTATTTTGTAGGGTTTTTTAGTATTTTTCCAAATCATATCCATCTAAGCTAAGCTAAGCTGACTATGTAGTGTAAATTGTTTTATTACCAAAACATGTAATAATATTTAATATGTGCAATTGTAAACTGTTAAATCGTTTGACTAAAACTTTTATTATTATTATCATGAGCAATATATCGGTTAATTTTCAAACTTTGCTGGAATCCATATATTTATCGTATTTTAAGTAACATGTTGCATGTTAAAACGGCTTGTCCTTTTATTTAGCAGTATGGATGAATAATGTGCTGATAAATTTGATTTTGGGAAGTCTATTTAATTATGATAAGAGTTCGATAATGAACCGAGAAAAGTTTTTATAAATTATGAAGAAAAGATAGCCATGATGGACTTGAGAAGGCTAGTTGAGCCTTCGCATCAATCTTATTGAAGGATTACTGACAGGTAATTAATTATAGCAAAGGAATTAATGGATTTGTTTGATTTATATTCGCCAGCTGTTACTGAAATACAGCTACTATTTGTCGGAATTAATTGATAGCCCAGGGGTTGTTAGCAGCTGAGCGTTGATAAGGGCGATTAGAAATGAATAGTAAAGGAACTAGCCTCGGAAGTAGGCCTATTGGTTCCTACTTAGAAGAAGAATGAGATTTTATGTTCCGTTCCACCATTGGAACCAGTTCCAGTTTTCGTTCCACCTCAGTTTGACTAACCTACTTCATAATAGTCAAGGGCCGTTCTGAGTCAAAAGTGGAATGAGAATTTACGGTCTGTTCCCCTTTTCGTTCCACGTCAGTTTTACTAACCTACTACCTATGTAGCATGCATTTTCGAGGTGTTAACCTCCTCCTTATATTTTATAATTAAAATATTTTATAGGCACTATAATATTAAGTAGGTTTAAATAGCTAAGTATACTTATTTAAAAAAATGTATACTTTTAAAATAGTTTTATTCAATCAAGAATTTAATTTATGGTGGAGGGGGGAAAATTAGCTCAAGTATAGTGCACGATTAAGCGAGAATTTTCCAACTACATTGGTTCTGAGAAAAAAGGAGTAATCATTTCTTGTGATTGCTCCATTAGCTTTTAAATAAATAGCGAAAAACTCATTTAATTACATAGGCAGTAAAACCATGTGTGGTTCATTTCTCTGAATTCAAAAGAATGCCGAGCTCTGTCGGCAGGATAGAAAATTTCTAATAAAGCGGTTTATTTTGAAGATGTCCATGTGCGGGGTGGTGGAGTGATGGAGAGGAGGGAGGAAATCAACAGCGGCAGGATCAACGCAACAAAGCAGTCGGAACAACCTTGGGTGGAACGAAACCAGAGGTGCAATCTAAACCCTACTACACCGAGGAAACGAAACGGTAGATCTCTTGGAGTTGGTTTTCGTTCCATGGAACGAAAAACTTGTGAGGTTGGTTTCGTTCCAAACCGGTTTCACTCAGAAAGACCCATCACTAATTGGTACATCTTAAGAAGAAACAACAAGATGTTGGTCTTTGTCGTTGGCCTTTCATTCAATATAAATTTCTATAGCCGTGAGCAAGAATAGAACCTGCATAGCTTCAAGCATAAATCAAGTAATCAAATAAAAAATATGGCTGACAATTGAATTGGTGAGTGGATTAAAAACGTGTCACAAAAAATGCCAACAGCCGTAGTCCGCATTAAATTCTAAATTTTTCTAAGCCCAATTAGTATGTCAACTAGATAATTGTTGCACGACAAGCAGCAGTTTATAACAGAGGAAAAAAAATTGTTTAGTTATTTGAAATTTTTTTTTTTTTAATATCTATTTATTGAAATTTACAACTGTACATAAAAACATACATCCATTAAATGTGATAATGACAAGCAATAATAAAATGACAATTGCCTGTGAAGCAACTACCCGTTGGTAGCACTTCAATAAAAGTTATATTTGAGAAGGTCCCGAGGCCAGACTGATGCGTTGCCTTTAATACCTGCGTGGCCCCTAGAGAGAGATTTTTGTAATCTAATAGTTAATCTAAGCCAATTTAATAGTTTTACCTTGTTTTTTTTTAAATTAAAAGAACTTTTTCCAAAATCGAGATAATTAAAAAGGATGTTTCGGAATTAAAGTTTAGATTTCCTAGTTTTTTTTATGACACTTAGACTCTCAGTTCGTATTAAAGGTTTATTATTGTGGCTGTATTTTATGTAATTAATATCGCTGTTGGTTCGGCAGTGTAATAGTGAAGCCTATTTGTGTATACTAATAAGTATACTGTTGTTGTATGTAGGAATATAGGCAGCAGCGCCTACTCCTTCTGGACTCTTAGATCCGTCTGTGAATATTAGATAAAAATATAGAAAATTTGTCCTAAGCTATGTTTATATATATATAAAGAGATATTTATTTCAGATCGAGACAACCCCCTCCTCCGGAAAAGAGACTATCCTTCAGGGAAGCACTTAAGAAGCCACGCGAGGTGTTCAAGAAGACGAGGGAGCAGGTGTCCTCGTTCATGAAGAGCAGGCCTTCGAGAGGAAGGATCGAGGAGAAGGACGACGGGAAGAAGGCGAAGATCCAGCCAATGAGGAAGGATCAGAAGTAGTTGAAGAAGGCTGCGGTAGTCTCTCTTAAGTGCTATTATGTCTAAATTACACATTGTACGTTGGGTATTCCAATTAAAGCTATTCATTACTTCAATTTTTTTTTTGTTTTATTGATAATGCCTAACATATTACAGAGTTCAACATTTTTGAAATCTCGGTTGGTATGTATTGTTATTTGAATTGGTATTAATTGTTAAGTAAAATAAAAACTGGTCAGTTAGGCCACGGTATGAATGCAGGGACTCCTCTAAACGACCCGTTCTTATTTTCCGGATACATCTTAAAGCGGGATATATCCCGTATATATATATAATGGGATGAGTCAGAAAAAATTACAGTTTTCTTTGTGTTTGAACTTTGCATCGTAATTCCTCTCTTATATACATTCGGGAGCTAAGAATTGTGATCACAAGTTCATGTTTGATCCCGTCTAAATCATTTGGTAAACAGCATGCCCTCTATCCGGGCTCAGTACTTCTTTAGCTTCCCTTTGTTCACAATGACAGTGAAGTACGAAAATCTCGGAATTTTGCTTCATTATTGGAAACGGAAGTTTTCAGCAGCTGAAGCCACGTTTAGTGGTTGAATTTGAGGATGAAGACGCTTTGAATGAAAGGACGGTGAGGAGTTGGTTCCAAAATTTAATGAAGGTGATTTGATGCTCTCTTTATTTTGGAATTACGGAGGAGTCATACACTATAAGTTCATACCTGAAGGTCATTCTATAAACTCAGAGCTCTATTCAGAACAACTGCAGAGAATGTACGATGTTTTGGTTCAGCGGTATCCAGATTTAGTCAGCAGGAAGCAATCTTGTTCCAACAAGATAATGCCAGACCCCACACTTCCCACCTCACAACAGAAAAATTAGTTAATTTGGATGGAATCGAGCCCCTCCCTCAGCCGGCATATAGTCCAGACCTAGCGCCAGACTACCACCTGTTCAGATCAATGTCTCATTTCCTTCCTGGAAAAACATTCAACTACTTAAATGAAGTTGAAAATAGGGTTCGTGAGTTCTTCGATTCAAAGAGTGGTACCATCAAGGAATTCTACAGCTAGAGTCAAACCATAGAGCACAATGGTTTATATCTTGATTATTAAAAACCTTGTAAGTAGAAGAAAAATAAATTTTGATTTTTACCTATAAAATCGTTTTTCTGACTCATGCCATAATATTAGAAAAAAATAATTAGAGCATGGAAAAATGAGGTCAATGGCATTTAAATTAGAAAACACAAAGACAAGAAAATGATTGTGAAATGTTTGGCATTTGCTAATGATATAGCCATATTAACTAACAATAGGAAGGAAACATTACACGAAATCGCACTTGAAACAGGACTCCAAAGTTCATATGAGATCATGAATAACAATAAAAATAAAAAAAAACACATTATTTTACCATGTTTTTAAATTGTGGGGCAAGTAGTTCCCTTTAGATTAATCCTGACCCGTATCCGACTCAGCAATAAAGTCCATTACTTGTCAATTGAAAATTTGTAAGTTCTTCTAATTCTATTTGAACTAAAAACAAAATAGACATCCAAACGTTTTCGATGAACTGATACTGACAACACAAATTGAAACTGAGATTGGAAATCTATAAAGGAAGAACCTCAAGAAGCTCTCGGATATCTTTGATATATATATTGATGGATGGGGGATGAAGTACTGACAGTTTAACCCTTGCGTTATACCTGCCAGGTTATTCTCGGAGATGTAAATCCAACCCTTCTCGTCTCTTAAGGGTGGCTTTTATGTTCACAAATACTGCAAAGTTATCTGAAAATGTTTTCGTTTTTTCTTTTTATTATTATTTTTCGCTCTCAAATTACATATAAATAATGATTAAAGTAATTTCAATTTCCTACTTTTATTCCAATACCTACTAATATTCAGAATAACTCTAGAAAATAACAGCGGAGAAATATATAACATTTATAGTTGGCTTCCATAAAGTGAGTCTGCCAATTAAGAGTTTCTAGCCCGGCAGTCATCAAGCTGTATCTGAAGAACACGACAATTTCACTTGAAGGAAACAAAAATTGTACTTTCTGTGAGCATTTTGTGGAGGACTGCATGAGCCACCTCCTACTGCACTGCTCTAAATTCAATGAGTCCAGAAATCTCCTCCTTTTATTTATTTGTCTTTTACGACCTTTTATTTAACTATACGTAACTTACGACCTTCAAAATATTTACCAATTACCTCCACACCCCGCCAGCACACTCGAAATAGAACCATATAATTGTAAATTTACATTATCGGAACTGAACCATGCTATAAAAAACACAAAATCCAAAACTCCTGGACCAGATAAAATTCCATTAGACTTTATAAAACATTTACCTATGCAAACACTTTTAATATTCTTAAACTTAATCAATAGACTTTGGAAGGATCATAAATTTCCAGATACCTGGAAATCAGCCGAAGTCATATTTATTCTCAAACCGAACAAAGACCCTCAACAAATTGATAGCTATCGTCCTATATCACTCACATCTGTACCTTGTAAAATAATGGAAAAAATGGTTAATAGGAGACTAACTTGGGAACTGGAAAATAGAAAATTAATATCCCCAAATCAATGTGGTTTTAGACTATTCAGATCAACTAATCACCAATTAATCAAATTTCATGCTGCAATCATGAAAGCCTTTGAAAACAGACAGCACTTACTATACTATCTCTTCGGCATTGAAAAAGCTTTCGGCATTACAAAAATTAATAGAAAAATTAATGCTTTTGACTGTACAAGAAAATCTAAAAAAAATACAATAAAAAATACAAAAAAGTAATTATATAGAGTGGAAAATTAAAATGGCAACATGCTTAATTTTAATAAGCATTTTATAGTGGATGGAGAGAGTGGCCAAGGATGGCCTCGAAAAATCGTCAGATCCTGGCAGATCTGTAAAACAGTGTCCTTATAGCATAACTAAAAATAGTAATCCTTAGGGACGAAAAAGCTAATTCTAATTGTGGATGGAGAGAGTGGCCAAGGATGTCCTTCGGCCTCGAAAAAACGTCAGATCCTGGCAGATCTGTAAAACAGTGTCCTTATAGCATAACTAAAAACAGTAATCCTTAAGGACGAAAAAGCTAATTCTAATTGTGGATGGAGAGAGTGGCCAAGGATGTCCTTCGGCCTCGAAAAAACGTCAGATCCTGGCAGATCTGTAAAACAGTGTCCTTATAGCATAACTAAAAATAGTAATCCTTAGGGACGAAAAAGCTAATTCTAATTGTGGATGGAGAGAGAGGCCAAGGATGTCCTTCGGCCTCGAAAACACGTCAGATCCTGGCAGATCTGTAAAACAGTGTCCTTAAACTTAAATAACTATAACTACGTAGTTATTTGTCTTTTATTTAGTTATCTTTTATTATTAGATTAATTCATGTATTTGTATGTAAAAAGTGTATTTTTATTTCATATTCTTTCCCATTATGTAAATAAATTTGGAATTGTCTGAGAATGTACCAGACTCTTATTTGTACGAGAATTGTCTTTTATAAATAAAATGATTTTCTTACACCGATAAAAAGCCGGCCGTCTAAAACCGGTGTGTGTGCAACTAACCTAAGAATATCCCTGTTATCTCAGGAATAGTTAATGTAACCGCTGTTGAATAGGGATATTCTGAATATCCTCTTTACCGGCGGTGCACAGTGGGACGAGCCAATGTAATTTTTTGGACATAGGTTGAAAACAAAAATTTATATTTATGGCTTGAATCATTTATAAAATATTTGCTATGGTCATTGTCGATAAACAACAGTACGTTAAACATAATTTTATTACGCAATACCAGTACAAAAGATCGATAAATTAGGTTTGTTTGAAAGGTTCTCGCAAATTTCCCGTTTTGTTAAATTGCATTAGAAATTGTGTACACGTCCGATGTAGATTCTTTGCTGTTCACAGCTGATATCACTATTGGAAATAAAACATTTTTCTGTGAAGATAATAATTACAAAAAATAAAAATAAGAAATGTATTTAAATTTTTAAATTTCAACAAAAAAATTGATTTTAGAAAAATGTTTAAAAACCCATTTTAATTCAAAATATCAATATTGTAAAATAACTTAAGATCGAAATGGTTTGCGACCACTTGCGACCTTGGAGAATATTTGGAATTAAAGATTTTTTTTTACGTATTTATAGGATTTCAGAACTCCTTCCCTTCACATTATAATCCTTGTTTTACCTCTTTTGTTTAGTCTGTTTTTAGACAAAAAATTTATCTTTTTTGTGTTTTCATTTCAGCAGTAACCCTATTGGGCTATTTTACCTACATGTTTGTCAGCTGGTATACTAATGGGGATCATTTTAGTCAAAAAAAAGAAAAAAAAGAAGCGGCTTCGTCAGAAAATGTCCGAAAACTTTTGACGATTTTGAGTGCCATTAACCTATAGACCCTTTCCAGCTTTGCCTTGTACGTAATCTGAATTCCTTGATGTTTTATTTCCATGCCTTAAGTAAGAATAGGCAAAATTGTGCCTTTATACAGAACTTTCAGGGCCTCCGTTCTCAACCCCCATGTCGCACAGTGGGACGAGCCTATGTAATTTGTTAAACATAGGTTGAAAACCAAAATTTATATTTGTGGCTTGAATCACTTATAAAATGTTTGCTGTGGTCATTTTCGATAATCAACAGTACGTTAAACATAATTTTATTGCGTACAAACAGGACATCAACATCGATATGCTATGTTTGTTTGAAAGGATCTCGCAAATTTCCCGTTTTGTTAAATTGCATTAGAAATCGTTTACACATCCGATGTAAATTCTTTGCTGTTCACAGTTTTTAGTATGATAAAACAATTGGCAACTAAACGTTTTCCTGTAAAAATAATAATTACAAAAAATAAATGTATTTAAATTTGAAAATTTCAACAAAAAATTGATTTTTGAAAAATGTTTATACTTGTTTAGGTCGAAACCCATTTTAATTTAAAATATAGATTATAAAAAATAACTCAAGATCGAAATGGTCTGCGACTTTGGAGAATATTTGGATTTACTTTGATAATTCAACTTGTACAAAAATGTGGTCTAAATTGCTACAACAAATGGACTTCACAAATGATATCCACAGGTATTCACTAATAAAAATGCTTATAATTGATATCGGTATAGGTCTCAATGCTAGCACTAACACGACGAATTTGAACAAATGGATCCAACAATAAAATTCCGATAACCACAGTGTAGGAGCCTGTGGGCTATAATTGATTACTTCTATTAAATAACTAAATAGTTCCGTTTTCCGTTGGGGACAATATTTAAAATAATTATTACCTACCAGGTTTCTGACAAACCACAAATTGTTTAATTTTTTAGAAAATCCGACCGAAGAAAAAGGCATAAAATACGTATAACTCACATAGCGGTAAACTGATTGATTTGTAGATTTTTAAATTAATATCCCTTGAATAAAAACACGAAAAAACGAAAATTAGATTTTTTTAGACACACTATTGGTTAACAGAGCAAAGTCTTGAAATGATGGGAAAAAACTGACTTTAGATTCGAATTTTACACCTTTGAAAACATACCCATATGAAATTTGAAGTCGATCCAATAATTTTTAGAGGCTCAAAATGCAATGTCCAGAAAAATCATAGTTTCGTCCCACTGTGCGGTGGTGGTTTATAATAAACTGAGTGGAAACCGATGAGAATATAGCTGGAAAGAGGCAGGAATAACAAATAGTTAACTTCTCTACATCAAACCTGAAGTATTTTTGAGGGATTAAATGAGATAATTTGATTCTGTAAGAAAACTTTTGCTGCAATCAGTTTACTCTTTTTTCTATTTGCAGAGTAAATACATAAATATTATCCATATTTTTCCGTTTTTAATTATTAGGTCTGCTTCTCACGGAAATGAGGAAGAATATAAAATCATCAATAAAATTATTTTTCTACGAGAGACGAAGTAATAGTATTTTAGTGAATTTAGTAGGTGTACAGAAACTTTTGCTGCTCACTGTACGTTTTTTAAAAACTATTTATTGATATTTACAACTGTACATCAATATACATCAAGTAAATTTGAGGAAATGTTATAATGACACGTAAATCGCTTGTAAAGAACCACTCACTAGTAGCACTTACAAAAAAATGGTCTAAACTTGACGGTCTCTTTACCATCTTCTTTTCAGACTCCTCGGTGGCTTATCAGGTATCGAATGAGAAGCAAGTTAGGAGACTAATGGATTCGTGTGGGAGTGGAGTTTACTATGAAAGGATTGGTATCTGGTTTGGGCTAAATCAGCAACATTTGGAACATTAAGGTCTTTATGGATAAGTTTATTGGTGACAAAGTAAGGTGCTTTGAAGAATTTTCGAAAGATTTTGGATTGTAAGGATTGGATACGAGATGAATTGGATGGTTCAGTGGAGCCCGGTATTAATTTAAAAAATAAAAATAAAACTATATGTATATATTTAGGAGTCGAAGACAGATAATTTTATTTTCTGGTATTCCAGTTGTAGCTCGACTTCGAGGTCTGGAGACCCTCCTGGGACACATCCAGCCGCTATAAAGTGGTTTCCTTAATTGGGGAAAAACCTGGTGGTTGAGCGAGATTTATGCCAAATCTTCTCCTTTCACAACCGTTGGCTCAGAAACAGTAAATCCTTAGCTAAGTACTGAACCCAAGACCCTTCATGGGTTGTTAGTGCTACAGGTTTTATTTTGTATGTATTGTAAGTTTATTGGTGACTAAGCAAGGAGCATTAAGGATTTTTTTTAAGGATTTTAGATTGTAAGGATTAGATTCTAGTAGAATTGGATGGTTTAGTGGAGCCCCAAAGCTCAACTCCGTACGTCCAAATAGGTCTAATAATTGTCATGTAAATGAGTCTCTTGTCATTTGTTGGAAGCTTTGATCGTTTGGCTAATAAATGTTGGAGTAATCTGTAACTACGGGCCGTTTCTTGTCGTTTTAGTCTTGCTCACTGTACTTAAAGAATTTTTCGAGATACTCTCTTCCACCTCTTTTTTCAGTCTTCTTTTTGTATATTGAGGCATATAAATGATGGCTATAGCTTCGATTAGTTTGTTTCTGTGTCCTTGTTAATTTTGTTGGAATCGTCTGTTGTGAGTATTTGCTTTGTTCGCTAACTGTTGGTACACGTAAATCAATATGTAAAGCTGAAGTGCTGGGCAAAGTACCAAGAAGTTTGTCTGATGAATTTTTGATTGAAAAGTTCACAGCATTTGTAATTTCCTTTTATTTTTTATTAATTGGTACATCGAAAAATTTAAAAAGCGTAAGTCCAAACGAGTTTTAGTAAATATGTAAGTAGCAAATTTCTGTTAATGTTTTAACTTGGATTTTATTTTAAGTACACAGTTAAATCTTCAAAATATTATATGAGGCTAAAAACATATTTAGGCACAGTTTGCTCTATTTTAACTAGGCACGGTTTGCTCTATATATTTGCTGAATAATTAACGATACTAAACGGTGACGGTTTATTTTTTTTATTTTTTATTTTATATTTTTTTTCTAATTCATGTTTTTTTAAATGTTTCATTTAAGGAGATTAATATCAAGTTATTATATTAAAAAGGCATAACTCCTTATTTGCTTTATTCATTAACTACATGTTTCGGAGCTTGTCATGTTGCTCCATCTTCAGGTTCTTACACTGTGATATTCTCACTGGTCATTCATGATGTCAGTGTAGATGAGATGACCAGTGAGAATATCACAGTGTAAGAACCTGAAGATGGAGCAACATGACAAGCTCCGAAACATGTAGTTAATGAATAAAGCAAATGAGGAGTTATGCCTTTTTAATATAATAACTAATTCATGTGTTTTTGACAAATATAACAAACTTCTAACAGTACGAATTGGAATTGTGATTAACAAAGAACGGATGGGTACTGACTGGTAATGTAATTTAATTGTAGAAAATGTGGATATTATTATTTTATTATTTTTTTTTTTTGAGATGGATATGTCTTTTGGTAATAACGTTTTGCACATTCAAAAATGTATCATTCTGACACGGTTTAGCTGTGTTCGTGTTGCTCGGACCGAAGATTTAACGGTTCAATAACAACTTTCACATTAGAAATAAAAAGGAAAATACTTTTTGTAATACAGGGTGTCCAAAAAGAGTTTCGGGTATTTGTTACTTCGATAAAACAAAAACTACTTAAATTAAAAAAAAAAAAGTTTATTGTTAATTATTACAACATAAAGTGGAAAATTATTTGGAAAATATGATATCTAAATGGTGACCGTTATGCTGCTGGCACTCTTCTAATCAGAAACGAAGATGCTGACAAAGCTCTCGATATTGCTGCCATTTCTGACCTGATGTTTTGCTTCAATGCGTTAGGTTCGTCGGATTATTCTCATAGGCCTTACTTTTAAGGTATCCCCATGCAAAATACTCAAGTGGACTAAGGTCGGGGCTTCTGGAAAGCCATTTGATGTTACCCCTACGCGAAATGACCTTATTAGGGAATAATTCGTTAAAAGCTTCCATCGCTTGATTCTATGTATGGCAAGTGGCACCATCTTGTTAAAACCACGTTCCTGAGTTGAACCCTTGAAGTTCTTGTAACTCAAAACCCAAAACGTTTCGCAGCATATCGCAGTAACGGTCACTATTCAAATTGAGTGGACGGCCTCGTCGATCTTCATGAATATCGATCTTTTGGCTGTTCAGGGGTCGTTCATGCTTTCGCCTCTAATTTTCCTCTGCCCAGTACCGACAATTTTGTTTATTGAAATGACCATTCAGATGAAAGTTTGTTTCATCACTGAAGAGTATGTCATCAAAATTGTTGAAGTAGTTCTTGTTTTATCGAAGAAACAAATACCCGATACTCTTTTTGGACACCCACAAACTCAAGATCGTGGTTTTCATTAAGATGGGACCACTTTCCATACATCAAATCAAGCAATGGAAGCTGTTATTGATTTATTCCCTAGTAAGGTCATTTCGCGTAGGGGTAACATCAACTGGCCTCCCAGAAGCCCCGACCTTACTCTACTTGACTATTTTGCATGGGGATACCTTAAAAGTAAAGTCCATGAGTGGTCCCATCTTAATGAAAACCACGATCTTGAGTTTGTGGGTGTCCAAAAAGAGTAACGGGTATTTGTTTCTTCGATAAAACAAGAACTACTTCAACAATTTTGATGACATACTCTTCAGTGATGAAACAAACTTTCATCTGAATGGTCATTTCAATAAACAAAATTGTCGGTACTGGGCAGAGGAAAATTAGAGGCAAAAGCATGAACGACCCCTGAACAGCCAAAAGATCGATATTCATGAAGATCGACGAGGCTGTCCACTCAATTTGAATAGTGACCGTTACTGCGATATGCTGCGAAACGTTTTGGGTTTTGAGTAACAAGAACTTCAAGGGTTCAACTCAGGAATGTGGTTTTAACAAGATGGTGCCACTTGCCATACATAGAATCAAGCAATAGAAGCTGTTAACGAATTATTCCCTAATAAGGTCATTTCGCGTAGGGGTAACATCAACTGGCCTCCCAGAAGCCCCGACCTTACTCTACTTGACTATTTTGCATGGGGATACCTTAAAAGTAAAGTCTATGAGAATAATCCGACGAACCTTACGCAATTGAAGCAAAACATCAGGACTGAAATGGCAGCAATATCGAGAGCTATGTTAGCATGTGATCCCCAATCTTCGTTCCGGATTAGAAGAATGCCAGCAGCATAACGGTCACCATTTAGATAACTTCATATTTTCCAAATAATTTTCCACTTTATATTTTAATTATTAACAGCAAACGTTTTTTTTATTTTAAGTAGTTTTTGTTTTATCGAAGTAACCAATACCCGATACTCTTTTTGGACACCCTGTCGCTTGGACCTACCATTTAGGAGCTATATTGGTTTGAAAAAAGTTTTACCAACATTTTTGGCGTTAGGAATTTTTCGACACGCCCTAGCTCGGATCGAAAATTTGACGACAGTTTTCTAATCAAATGCAGTCGATATACAAGCAGTAAAAGCTCCCAATTCTTTACGAAAGACTTATTTACATGACGATGCTTAGAGCTATTTGGACGTACGGAGTTGAGCTTCAGGGCTTCACTATACCATCCAATTCATCTCGTATCCAATCCTTACAATACACAATTCTAAATGCCCCTTACTTTGTCACCAATAAACTTATCCATAAAGACCTTATTGTTCCATATGTTGCTGATTCAGCCCAAACCAGATACCCATCCTTTCATAGTAAGCTCCATAACCACTCAAATCCATTAGTTTCTCAACTTGCTTCCAACTCCATTCCCGATAATCCTCCGAGGCGTCTGAAAAGAAGATGGCCTAGAGACCTTCTAGTAAAGAATTTTTATTGAAGTGCAACTGATGAGTAGTTCTTTTCCAGTTTTGGCATGTTATTGTAATCGTTATCAGATCATTTACTTGATGTATATATTTGTATGGTTATAAATTTCAATAAATTGATATAAAAAAAACAACAATTGATTATAGACAGAAATATCCATGATGAATATAAGAATAATTATGCTTCTAACGTCAAATTTTAGCAGAAGAATGTATAGTGATTATTCGATGGAAAAAACTAAACACAAGATTGAGTGTGCTATTGCTGCTTTAGCGGATTCCGCTAACTTTGAAATTACTTCTCGTGATGGCTGTAAACTAACTTGAAGTAACATCGTAACAGCTAGTCGCTGTCAACTTAGATAAAAATCACGCCTTAAAAGTGGTTATGGCCTATGGGATTAGTTGAAGTTATTTTTATGGTTGTTCCAAGTTCTTTAGTTCCATTCTCTGCCTGTTACGGAAGAGCACTAGTTTTTTCCATCACATAATAAAAACACTATAAAGACAGGTATTTGCTTGTTTGTTTATTTTGATTAAACTCTCTTATATAGTCGTACTGGTACAGAAAGTTTGGGTTAGTTTAGATATCAGCTTTTTCTAACCACAAATTTTAATACAATTTGGCAATAATATTGTGAATTTTTTCATTTTTGAATTTTCATACAGGTATGTTTGCAGTATATTGAATACTTCAATCTGTTACCATGTACCTATACCTTTTTAAAACATGTAAACATGTGTTCATCTACCCTTTGAATTCTTCTTATGACAAAAAAAGGTTAAATTTAATGACTTTTACGGTTGAGGTGTAAACACAGTAGCGCGACAAAATAATTATTTCAAAAGGTGCGACCGCCGCAGGGTTAAAGTTGTGTCCGACGTAGATGGACACCAGTGAGATATGATTATCAATTTTAATGTATTAAGTGCAGAGGATTATAAAAACTATTAAATATAATTTAAGACTTTAAGAGATAATAGCAAACTATACTATTGATTGTGACCTGTAACTTTGGAATTAGGTGACTGATCTGGTGGTAAATAATTAAGTTTGCTCCTTCCCGATAATTACTTGCACTAAGTGACCAAGCACTAAGCAGGACTTTGGATTAAATTGATCGGCTATGGGAATAATTTAATGAATTTTTCTTCTCTATACATACAAAATAAAAAGGCGCTCATTAGTAGCTTACTAAACGCTACTTGTTTACAAAGTCCCACGTGAAGGGTCTTAGGTTCAGTACTTATTTAATCAAAGAAAAAGGCTCTGAAGGAATTTTGTTGAGACTTATGTGCGATGTTTCTCCACCCGTCAGAGTGACCAACGGTTGTTGAATGTTACTGATCGAGGAGAAAAAAAGTTTGGCATAAATCTTTATAGACGCTCAAACCAACATGGCAGAACATTTTCGCCATTTCCGATCGCCTAAGGATGGGAAAGATTCCAAAAATTTATAGCGGCTGGATGTGTCCTTTTTTAACGCCAGGACAGGGTTTTTTTGACCGATTTGACCTCGAAGTCGAGCTACAACGGGACAACGCATACTCGAGAAAATCGTTTTGGGAAAATTATCTGTCTTCGACTTCTCAAACCCCGGCGAAACTCAATATACCTACAACATATAGTTTTATTTGATATTTTAGGCACACCAAGTAAATTACTTTCATACTGGGCTCCAACTGAACTGCTGACCTCCAATTCATCTCGGATCAATCCAATGCCGATGAATGGTTTCAAATCCTTCTTTTGAAAAATAATCCCGAGAGATCAATGTCGAAGCTGACTTTATAAAATATATTATACTTGTTTTTTTTTTTAATTACTGTGTTTACCAATAAACTTATCCATAAAGATCTTAAGGGTGTCGGTTCATATATGTGCACTGTTTAGCCCAAAAGAAATTTGGCTAAATCAGATATGTTTTCCCTATCCTTTCTATAGTCAGTTCCCCTCCAACCTCGAACGGCTACACTCAAATAAAATTATCCCTACGCCTAAATATATCTCAATTTTATTTTTTAAATTATTCCCGGGGCTTTCTGACCCATTCACCGTAGCCACTTCTCCAAAATCTCGAAAATCCTCAAGATTATCACCATAAACTTATCCCTACAGATCTGAATGGTTGTCAGTTTTAGCCCAAACCGATCTGAAACCAGAAGATGGACAGAACTTTCTTCCCACAGACCACACCATTCTAGTCTGAGAATTCTCGTGGTTGAATTAAAGTGCTACCGATGGTAGTTCAGTTTTGTCACGTTATTGTAATAGTTAAACACAGCACATTACTTGTTGATAAATTTTTTTTACAGTTGTGAATTTAAATAGTGGTGAACCTTACTCACTACAATAATAAACCACAAATTGATGAAGTAATAGCATGTATATGATAGTATGATAATTATATCAAGCTAAGAGCTAGTCCTTTATATACTAACACTACCTACTAAGAAATATCATGTAGGTTGCTAAAAGGGATCTGATTTTCTGAGTGCAACATAGTATCTGAACATGCTACATCCCTTAACCATTCCTTTGACTCATTTGAAGTCTTCCATTTTACCCATAGTCTAAAATCATAGAATATGATTAATCAATCGATTCATCCACATACATTTAGATAAAAAAATAAGAAAATATTTATTGATATTTACAGCTGTATACATCATATACAACAAGTAAATTTGTAGAAAATGACATGTTAAACACCGCTAGCCCGACTAACGCAAGTTTAATTAGAACATTTCCTGTTTATTTACTTGAAACTGAACACTGTTGTAGGCAAAACAGTTATCATTCATGTTTAACAAAGAAACATATTGTGATTATGTGGATTATAGAAGCGAAGAAGGAGTGAGTGTAGAATAGAACCCACCCCTAACGGCTCTTTTCTACCTCTCCGCATCCGGTGATCACGCCTTTACTGTCAATTCGTAACGTAGTTTGTTTATTTATTTTGGTAGTTTAATCTTTGCAAAGTAATAAAATGAGTATTTCCGTTTCATTCCTTTCAGTTGTAGCAATCAAGGAAAAAAAAATCATTTCATTTGTAAGTAGCTATTTATTTTATGCTTTACTAAAGATCACAGGTCTCGGTAATACAAAGCACCCATTTTTCTATTTACCTAATATAATAAATGTTTTCGTAGTTATCAGGAGAATTTTGATTTAAAGGAGAAATGGATTAAGGCAATCAGAAGGAAAAATTGGAAACTATTTAAGTATAGTCTTATTTGTAGTCAACACTTTATGGAATCTGATTTAGATAAATCATCTCCTTTCAGAATTTATTTTTAAAAGCTGTTCCAACGTATTCAGTGTTAAAAAACATCCTATCTCCTGAACTTCCACTACCGGAAAAAGAAAAAAAAAAACAACTAAAAACAGATTTAGAAATCCTTACTGAGAATTCAGAGAAAACGTGCAAACAATTAAAAACATCAAGAAAATAATTACGAAACTTGAGACTGAACCTGAAATATAAAGCGGCTTAGTTTAGTCAGTAATTTCTGAATAACAACATAAAAAATTGATTTACTAAAAATATAGTGTTCGAGTCCGCTTGTTGGCATAAAATGTATTTTCTTTTATTTTAGCCGTGGCTCAGCTTTGGACCATTAATAAGGAAAATCCTGACGGTTGAGTGGGAGTCTCTACCCTCCCGGCCTAGAAAACCCCATGTTGTAAAAAAGCGAAGAAGGAGAGAAAAAAAAAGGAATGATAAAAAGGTAAAGGTAAAAATAAAAATATTAAAATCCAATACATTAAGACATAAGGTAATTGGCACGGTACAGCAACAATTACTAGTATATATTACAACTTCTGACAATATAACAGGGTGTATAAAAAAAAATGACCGTTTTTTAAATAAATATTTGTATTACTATTTCTTTGATATAAAATACAATTAATACTCAAAATATAGTCCATTGTTATCTACCGTCATTACCCATCTGCTAGCCAATCGCTCGATGCCACGCTGATACCATTCCTTGGGATGGCTGTCAAAACGAACTCTTGAACAGCATTTTCAACTTCTTCAAAATTATCAAATTTTTTCCCTTGAAGAAAATGGCCTTAGATCGAAACAAGTAGTAATCAGAAGGTGCGAGGTCTGGACTATATGGTGGAAGAGGCTGGAGTCCAAACCCATGAAGTTCTGTGAACTTTTCTGCTGACTGCTGATTGTTGAGGAGTAAGTTCGTGAGGGACCAGTCTACTGGGTTTTTTTTTTCACCTTGGAGAGAAAATGGCGATTAACAGCATTTTTTTTGACACACCACACTCCCTGGCAAGCTCGCGAGTACTTGACGGATTTGACTCAACAGCTTCCTTCAGAACCTCATCAATATCCATTAATGGCCGCCCGGCGCCCTTCTTCCTTTCCAACGTCGTATCTCCACTTCTAAATATTTCAAACTAACGCCGCGCAGTGCACTCTTCAAGGACACCTTCCCCTTCATATTTAATAATTTCACGAATTGCTTCAGCTGCTATGAGATTTCTTTTCCAGTAATGTTTTTAAATTACGAAAATTTCATAGGGCACTGTCAGGTTTCTTCTTTGAAATAAATAACTGAACTGAGGCTTTTTTTTTTTTAAAGAAGTCCAGTGTTAGAAACAAGCTTATAGAATTCTATAATACTTAAA
This sequence comes from Euschistus heros, assembly GCA_003667255.2. Lineage (NCBI taxonomy): Eukaryota > Metazoa > Arthropoda > Insecta > Hemiptera > Pentatomidae > Euschistus > Euschistus heros. Next base: position 315,533 of record RCWM02000625.1, on the reverse strand, counting down.
GACTTTTGAACTCTGGAATTTGATAAAACGGTCAATTTTTTTTTTATACACCCTATTAATCTACCATCTACTATTTGGAAAGGGCCGAAACATTGACAGAATAAAAAAATATACTAATAAATTGTTAATCTCAAAAATTGTCTTATTCGTGACTAATCCCTCTCAACATCTTACTTCATATTTACTTTATCACTTGTTTATTGTCAATTTTATTATTTTTTTTTTAAATATAGTTTATTATATTCTAAAGTTTATTATTTCTTATGTAAAATAACTCCTTATTATGATGGATAATAATAGTAGGGAAGAGGGACAGCAGAAGAGGATATTCCGGGAGGGCAAATAGTAGAAGGATTTGCCGATCCTAATGACAGAGCTTGGCAAACATTTGCGGTCCGGTTGGATCTGAACACAACTGTCCCTTCCTTGCTGCCCTAACAGGAGTTAATCTAAACTCTTGTATAAATAGCTTAAAATATTAGATATGAAAAAAATTTTTGTGATTAAACTGCATTGATATTTACAACTGTATATAACAAGTAAATGTGTGATAAAATGAATATAATGACATGCCGGTAACTTGTAAAGAACTACCCATTAGTGGCACTTCAATGAATGTTATAAATTAGAAAGTCCTGAGGCCATCTTTTTTTCATGCCGGCAGTACACACTCGCCGTGGCCCTCGTCAGGGAGGCCACCCGAGCTGAGCGGAAGCGAGCTGTGCACACGAATGGTGCAATTACACACTCGCCGAGTGGTTCGTGGACGAGGGAAGGCGAGCTATGTAGAAGTTGGGTTGTTCAGCCAGTAAGGAATCTTTTTTTATCTCTAGTTCTTAGTTAATCTTTTTTTTCTTTAGTTCCTTAATTAATAAGAAACTGGAAATTGTATGAAGGAAGCGTTGAAATGTGATTAAAAGAAACTTAAATGTGAATAACAGAAGTGCCTTTCCATTCGCAGAAATCTGAATCCCGAACTCAGTGTGTACTGGGTCGGTTCGCTTCGACACATTGTTTCCTCTCGGTCCTTTGACTCGTGGCCAGAGACCGACTCTTTCCGGAGCGCTGCCGAGCCGAGCAGAGCTAAGGCGAACTGACACGAGGTGACCCAGTACACAGCGTGTTCGCCTGCATCCGTCTTGCCTCGGCGAGTGTGTACTGCCGGCATAAAACAGTTATCGGGAATCGAGTGAGAAGTCTTTTATGGGACTAGTGAATTAGAGTGGCTATGTATAGGTTTCTGGTTTGACTCAAATCTGCAAAGCATAGTTCACTTATGTAGTTATGGATAAGATTGTGATATAATAAAGAGTATTGATGATTTTAAGAAGAATTTTGGATAATAAGGATTGGATACTGGAACAACGTTTAGTGAAGCCTCAAAACTCAACTCAACTAAATGGGTTTAATTAGTTTCATGTAAATAACCTTGAGCGATGCTTGAATAATTCGTCTAGTAAATGTTGGAGCATTCGAAAACGACGAGCAGTTTCCTCTTTTACATAAGTCTTGTAAGTGGATTCCAAATAAGACGGTAGTCCAGATGGATTCCTAGGTACATGGTCAGTTTAACTGGGATCAGTAAAATATTATGGATTATAAAAAAAATTTATGATTTCCTTGGAGAAGAAATTTTACTGTATGATTATAGAATATTCTTTTCTTTTTTTTTATTTACAACTGTCACTCAAACGACAATAACACAGTTCTGTGGGTAAAAAAAAAGAAAAGAAAAAAGAACCTTGCTTCTTCAAGAAATCGTTCCTGATTTTTATTTTTTAATGTGTGCTGAATTCGAATCTAAAGGCTAATAAAATCTATCTACCTCCATTTTTGAGAAATTAGACGTTATTTTAGAAAAAATCTGTAATAGAGTATTTTTATTTATTTTTTTTTAAATTTCATTTATTTTTTTTCACTCCTATAAATATTTTTTGTGACTTTTATATTTACAAGTGTGCTGAATTCGAATCTGAAGGCTAATAAAATCTATCTAGCTCCATTTTTGAGAAATTAGACGTTATTTAAGAAAAATCTGAAATAGTGTATTTTTATTTCATTTATTTTTTTTTAACTCCTATAAATATTTTTGTGACTTTTATATTTACAAGTGTGCTGAATTCGAATCTGAAGGCAAAAAAAAAAAAATCTATTTAGCACCATTTTTTAAAAATTAGACGTTATTTTAGAAAAATCTGAAATAGCTTTTTTTGTCAATCTTTTCTCATCCATTCTTGTTAGGTGTCCATAGAAGGTCAGTCTTCTTTTTCTCATTGCGACACTCAATCTCTCTATCATTTCATAGATTTCTACATTGCTCTTCAGCCTGTATCCTTCTTCAGTTTTTCTTGGTCCCAAAATCTTCCTCAAAATTTTTCTTTCTTTCTTTCTCCATGTTTTCCATTTCTCCTTTTCTGTTAAGAAACAGGCACTCAGAGGCATACAGGCATTCAGGTCTAATAACTGTTTTGTAATGTCTCAATTTAGCTTGAATAGAAATGCTTTTTTTGTTGTATATGTCTTTGCTTTTTTGAAATGCAAACTCCATTTTTTTTGCCCTTGCTAGGTTTGCTGCCTTGTCTAACGCATTCGATTGAATTATTTCCCCCAAATATTTAAATTTATTTACCCGTTTAATGGTGCCATATTTAGTAGTTAATTTATTTCTGTAATTATTATGATTAGACATATATTTTTTTTTCAAACGAAATCTGTATTTTTATTTTTATTTTTTCAATTTTATTTTTATTTTTTTTCAGTCCCATAAATATTCGTTTTGACTTTTATATTTACAAGTGTGCTGAATTCGTATCAATAACAAATAAAAATCTACCAAGCACCATTTTTTAGAGATTGGAGTTTGTGTAAAAAAAAAACAACTGAAATAGCACTATTTTTATAATACTTTTTTTGTGTGTGAAAAACATTAATATAAAAAATAATAATATTTAATACTGAACATAATGTGTATATTTTTTCCTTTTTTAATGAACATTACGTCTCTCCCGTTGTAGTGTCCAACATTAGTCGGAAAGCATCTTTTCATTGCATTTACCGCTATACCTATTTTCCATTTGAGCTATCTCTAAATGAAATTGTTTACGTGTTCATCTAAAACAAGTTGGGAGGGAAGAAATTCAAAGTGGAATGCAAAAAATGTTTTATTGAGGACCTTTTGCTACCCATAGCCTTATATGATAGCCGTTCTTCAACAATGTCATTTATGCAACAAAGTCTAATACTTATATTCTCCATTTTGTAATAAATTAAAACAGTTTAAAAATCAAATAGGTTTTTTAATTTTCTGTTAAAGTTATCAATGATAAAAAAAAAAAAAAAAAAAAAAAAAATGCTCGAAATATCGAAAACACTTCATTTTTCGACCTAAAACACAAATTTAACAAAAAAATGGTGTCTGACTGTAAGAGCTTCGATTCGTGTTCAGCACACCTCAAAACATAATAACACAACATTTTTGATGCCATATCAGATGTGATATAAAATGGAATACAGTTGACATATCAGACCATGTTTTATTTATTTTTTCTATGAATTTTGACAATATATCCTAGAAATAGATAGGTAAAAATTTAATGTGGAATATTTGATTGTTTTTCTAAATCCTGTTATTAACCTAAAAATACCGTTTTCTCTAGAATAGGTACTTTACGCCCATATTATGAAGTACAACTTAACAAATTTTTTTATATCGCAGATATTAAAAATCCCGCTTCGAAGGTTAATAAATAGTTAATTTGTTTTTAATGTAATTTGTCTTATCAAATTCTTTACGATAAACACCGATGTTTCATAACTGCCAAAGGTAAAAGCAATTAGCGAAAGCTGAGTCATGGCTTATTTACAGGAAAATTAAGGTGGATATAATAAATAATAAATTAGAATAAAAATTATGTTACAGGCAGATAAATGGAAACAATTTTAAAATAATAATAAAAATGAGGTAATAATATCATAATTAAATAATTAGTTAAATAAGAAGAGAAACGTTAATCCCATAACAAAGACGGGCTGTTTAAATAATATATAAAGCTACTTCACATCTCGATTAGCTTTTATAATTCTCAGAAGAAAAATTAGGATTTTAAATAAAATATATTTTAAAATAATAAAGAAACTGCCCGTCGTTACAGACTACTTCAACATTTACTAGACAAACGTTCAAAGCTTCCAATTAATTACAAAAAATGAGTCTTTTAAGTAGTTAATATTTTTCCAAGTAAATACGGAGAAGTTAGAGTAGCTCCCCTCAAAAGTACAAATGGAGAAATCGTCAGGCCTTTGCAGAGGTTATTTCCTTTAGAGGCAGCTAGATTGTTTGTTTATTTCGTTTAACGTCACTTTATACTGCTATGGCTAATCGGACGATGCTACGGTGGGAGTCCTAAATTTTGTCTATCCAGGTATAATTAGGATAGAGATCTTTAACGAGTACCAGACATCGCACAGGCTCGGGACCCCCATTTTACGTCCCTTCCGAAGGACGGCGTAGCTAAGGATTTTTTACTCCCTTTAAAAAATCCTAAGGTCATCTGCCGGGCTGCGAACCCGCGATCTTGGGTTTAGTAGGTTGCTATGCTAACCACTACACAACAGGTGACCCCCAGAGGCAGCTAGAGGTGAAGATGAGCAAGACCCAGAGGAGCAATTGAGACCAGAAGATCATCCCCCAGCTGAGGAAGAAAGAAGAGCTACCGTTACTAGGAGTGACAGAAGAGTTTGTCTCCTATCTCGCTTTTTGGATTAAAGAGATTTAACCGAACTCCTTTATTAACTCCTTAACTTAAAAGGTGGGAGTGTTAGGAATCGAGATGGCAGTGAGTTTTTTGAGACTGATGTTTGTTTAATAGCGGCGTTTTCAGATTATTGTTGTTGATGTTTGTAAACAGTACACCGTCTTTGTTTGTTTTGTTTATAGATTTGATTTTGATGTTTCAATTGGTTTTGATTAAAATATAAATCCTCATTGTGTTACTAGTGTTATTTAGGACCTTAAAAATCTGTGTGTTTTGGTGAACTCATTAAAATTAACTTTTTGGTAGAGGATAAATCAATTGATTTATTGCAATCTCAACATTGTGGTGACCACCGACGTGATTATTATATTTTTTTATTGTGAGTAAAATAATAATAAGAAGAAAAATGCGTTCACACATTGAATTAGTACAGATGAGGAAGCCTGTCAGAGCTAGTTTCACTAAAGCCTGCAATGAGTTAGCTGCCGAATTGGATGACATTAAACCACAAGATATGCAGGTACAACTTTTAACAGAGAAAATAGAACGACTATCTAGTCAGTTGTGTTTCTATGATGACAAAATCAGAGACAGCCTTTTTGTTGAAAACAAAGAAGCTGACCATAAAGAAGAATATGCTTCAGTGGAGACGTATAATGATAAGTACGACTTTATTTTACTTAAGGTAGAAAAATATAAAGAAAAAAATAATGATAATCTAGATAGGCATTCAGCTTACAAGAAGATTGATTTTGAGAATGCTTTAAAAAAATGCATTTGAAGAATTTGATGCAACATTAGTTACAGATTCTGTGCTTGAAGAGCTTAATAATATTGCTGGTTTAAAATCTAAATCCACCTATCAAAATTCAGAAATAGAAGATGAAAAATTAAATTTTGTTGAAGATAAGTTTTCTGAGAGGGATGTGACAATGCCCACAAAAATAAAGGAAGATATTGAAGTTTTAAATCAAAAAGAACAATCTGACCTGACAGTTAGTGGTACCAAAGACAGTGAAGCAGTAGGAAATAATGAAGTTGATATTAATAAGGTTGAGAAGGATATTCAAGAGAATATAAGTTCCACGGTAATGTTAGAAAAATTGCCTGATAGTGATAATGGAATTGTTGTAAAGGAAGATATTTTCTCTGAAGATGTGGCCAATTTAGATAATGCAAACCTAAGTCATAAAAAAAAAAATTCAGAAAAAAAAATAAAAGAAGTTCCTGAGGTTAAGAAACCTCAAGTTTCTGAAGTGTTTGAAAAACAAGCTGAAAATATGGGGAAACCTGCCAAAAAACTTTTTCTTCAAGGTTTAGACAAACCAAAAATGTCAATTAAGATAGTGAATTTAAAAAGTAGTCAAGCTTTGGAAGCTGCTGTAGAAGCAAAAAATTAAGGCTGATGAATATGAGAAGGGTGAAATAGCGGATGAAACTAGCGAGGAATCAACAAAATTGCTTATGAAAATTGACATGGAAACAATATCTGAGAATGGAAGTCGTGATGGGAAGAAACAGAAGCTCTATTCTAAACTGAAGAAATGTAGGAAAAGGACAAAATCTTCTGAATCATCTAACGGAAATTCAATAGTCAGTTCTAATAATAATAAATCTGATGAGAATAAATGCACTGTATGTGAAGGAAATAATGGACAACAAATTAATAAAGGAACTTACAGTGTTACTGAATCTTCAGATAAAGTAAACACAGAAATAAATAAAAATGAATCTTCTAAAAACACAATACGAGGTGTGATCAAAAAGTTCCAGGACTGAATTTTTATACATTAATTCATACAACATACAGGTTATTCAAATTTGTCTCCTTCGAAGTACTCCCCTTGGGAAGCTACACACTTTTCCCACCGGTGTTTCCACTGATCAAAGGCCCCAGAAAACTCTTCTTTTGTAAAGGTGTTTAGCAGTTCCGTTGTTTTTTCTTTAATTTCGTCAACTGTTTGAAATCTTCGTCCTTTCAGGTGTCTCTTGAGCTTCGGGAAAAGAAAAAAAAGTCGGCTGGAGCCAGTTCAGGTGAGTAGGGGGCTGAGGAATGACAGTCATTGCGTTTTTTACACAAAAAGGCCATCTTTAAACCCCTTGAACCACTAATGGCAGCATAATCGGCTTAGACTTTCTTCACCAAAAGCCTCTTGTAACATCAAAAAGGTTTCAGAAAACGTTTTGTTCAGTTTCACACAAAACACGTTGCTCTTCTCTCACATTCATTTTCATAAAATAGCCAAACTCTATAAAACTAACCTCAAACAAACTGTGCTAATGTTACTTTCAGTGATGTTATGATTGATCTGCAAACACAGCTGTGTTCCTGTTGAGTCAGGCAATACAATGCTGCCAACCGCATCGCTGTGAGACATTGCATTCCCATAGTATATAAAAAGTCCTGGAACTTTTTGATCACACCTCGTATTTGATAATAAAAATCAACTTAAGCTTAAAAAACTTAGACAATTAAGGGAACAGAAGTTAGATAATTCTAGTTCTGATAATGAATCTGCAAATGCCTCTAAGAGTCCTAAAAAATCTAATAAAGAGGATAGCAAAAAGATTATTAATAAAAGTAAAAGAAGAAGTAATAAAATAAAGTCAACAACTGACCATTTAGAAACCGTTAACCTAACAAAGAGGTATCAGTTTTTACAGCGCTTGAGAGAAGAACTAAGGAGGAGGTTCAGAGTCGAGTTCTTGGGACAACTGGTGACACACCATGAAAGACAGAGAGGAGAAAGGGAGTTAAAAGAAGGCGATGTTGTCTTAATAGAAAATGAAAATGTGAAGCGGGCCTTTTAGCCATTGGCCAAAGTAGTTAATATTTTTCCAAGTAAATACGGAGAAGTTAGAGTAGCTCCCCTCAAAAGTACAAATGGAGAAATCGTCAGGCCTTTGCAGAGGTTATTTCCTTTAGAGGCAGCTAGATTGTTTGTTTATTTCGTTTAACGTCACTTTATGCTGCTATGGCTAATCGGACGATGCTACGGTGGGAGTTCTAAATTTTGTCTATCCAGGTATAATTAGGATAGAGATCTTTAACGAGTACCAGACATCGCACAGGCTCGGGACCCCCATTTAACGTCCCTTCCGAAGGACGGCGTAGCTACGGATTTTTTACTCCCTTTAAAAAATCCTAAGGTCATCTGCCGGGCTGCGAACCCACGATCTTGGGTTTAGTAGGTTGCTATGCTAACCACTACACCACAGGTGACCCCCAGAGGCAGCTAGAGGTGAAGATGAGCAAGACCCAGAGGAGGAATTGAGACCAGAAGATCATTCCCCAGCTGAGGAAGAAAGAAGAGCTACCGTTACTAGGAGTGACAGAAGAGTTTGTCTCCTATCTCGCTTTTTGGATTAAAGAGATTTAACCGAACTCCTTTATTAACTCCTTAACTTAAAAGGTGGGAGTGTTAGGAATCGAGATGGCAGTGAGTTTTTTGAGACTGATGTTTGTTTAATGGCGGCGTTTTCAGATTATTGTTGTTGATGTTTGTAAACAGTACACCGTCTTTGTTTTGTTTTTTTATAGATTTGATTTTGATGTTTCAATTGGTTTTGATTAAAATATAAAGCCTTATTGTGTTACTAGTGTTATTTAGGACCTTAAAAATCTGTGTGTTTTGGTGAGCTCATTAAAATTAACTTTTTGGTAGAGGATAAATCAATTGATTTATTGCAATCTCAACACTCATATACATGACTGTGATTAGACCTAATTGGACCTACGGAGTTGAGCTTTGAGGCTCCACTAAACCATCCAATTCATTTCGTATTCAATCCTTTCAATCCAAAATCCCTCGAAAAATCCTCAATGCTCCTTATCTTGTCACCAATAAACTTATCCATAAGGATTTTAATGTTCTATATGCTTATTTAGCCCACACCAGATACCTATCCTTTCATAGTAAGCTCCATAACCACTCAAATCCACTAGTTTCTCAACTTGCTTCCCACTCCATTCCTGATAATCCTCCGAGGCGTATGAAACGAAGATGGCCTAGAGACCTTCTAGTGTAGAATTTTTAATAAAGTGCTACTGATGTGTAGTTCTTTTTAGGTTTTAACATATTATTATTATCGTTGTCAATACATTTACTTGATGTATATATTTTGTACAGTTGTAAATTTCAATAAATATATATAAAAAATAATAATTAATTTTAAATATTCTGTTATTCTAAATAAATAAATTCATTCTTTAGGAGAAGATAAAATTCTCTGGCTGAGAATAAAATAAACGTTAATGATATGACTGACGTAGACAAATGAAAAACGATCTTGTTTATATTTAAAGAAGCTTTAGACAATGTTTATAATTAGTATCAGGTTTCTCTCGTTATCAAATTTCCGTTTCTTATTTAAAGATCTTCAAATGCTTGCCGGACGTTAACCTCAACCGTTACCAGAACCAAAAGCGTACCTTGATATAGGAAGCGTAATGGTCGAACGTGTTTGGGAAACGGTTTTCGAGCCGTAATACAATAGTACGTGGTTTCGACTCCCACCTGAGCCGGTTCATATTTATATCATGGTGGTCCTGTGAAACGAATCTCAACTTTCCCTCGATGTTAGAACCTTTGATGTTTCGGTATCAATTTTTTTAGATTCTCTATTAGTCCAGTATAATAAGGGTTTGCTGAAGAAAAAACTGCCGAACTTTTATTCTCAACGGATATTTATGTTTTTGGGGGTGCTGAATCCGAATTTTAAATTTGTTACCACGGCAGCCGTCGGCTTCATACCGAAAACCGCAAAAAAACGCCCATAAATACCGGTTATTTTCGGGTTTTTGCCTCTAACACGAAAACGAAGCTTTTTCGAAGAAAGTTTTAAAATATTAATTGTAGCAGAAACTATTACCTATGAAATTAAAAAACTACCCCGAAATCGGATCATTTACCGCAAAGCTATGGTCGTGGGAAAAATTGTTGAAATTGGCCTACTGACGGTCAGTCCCATTTCTCCACAGAAACATGTTTGTCGTACTTTTTTGTCTAGAACTCAGAAACTATTTGTCCGATAAAAAATAGCTCTTTTCCTTTTTAAAGCTGATTAAATTTACTATTATACTATTACATATGAAGTTTTAATTATATTCCTTAAAAGCATGCTAAAAAAAATTATTCGGTTGTGAAATCCACGTTATTTTGCCCATAGCGTACAATTTGCCAAAAAACAAACAAAAAAAAAAAACGGATTTCATAAAAGTACGGGATATTTGGCGTTCTAGCATGCGTATTTTAAGATACGCGATTAAAACTTCATATATAGAGTCTAACAGTGAATTTGACCAGCAGCAAATTTTTTTATATTTATATTATAAGCAAAGCAAAACAAATCGATTAAAAACGCGATAATAATTCGAGAAATAAATTAGGAAACCGCTAGTATTTATTATCTAAATCACATGATAAATGTTATTAATTATATTTGATACAATGTACAATAATATGATTTAATTCACGTACTATTCTTATTTACCAAGATGAACATTCCAAGGTTGTATTTATTAGGGAATTAAAAATGTGACACCTTTTTCACTAAACATTGTAGAGGAAATGGATTTGTTTTAATTCTGTATTGGGATTTAATTTACAAGTAATAAAATGAAAAAATCTTTATTCTTGGAACTATCGTCCATTTAGAATAACCATGCCAGAGTGGCATCATTTTGAGTTGATTTAAGATTGTAATCTTATTTATTCATTTTTAAATAATGAATAAATATCTTCAACAAACTTTGGCCTAGCTTACAGTTGCATGAGGTTTGTTTTTGATTTTTAACCGTTGTGAATTAAAAAAAAAAAATTCTATGTAACGTACAAATTGGAATTGGAATATTATTATTGTCAAGTAGAAAAATATATTAGAGATGTGCGAGCGAGGTCACTAGGACGAAAGACGAGACACAAACTAACAACCACCCTTGACTATCGCCCCTCGTCAGTTTGTTCAGCCGACCGAAGGCCAATATCTCCCTCTGTATATATATGCCTCAGTCGCCTTTCTCTATCCCCTCAATTCTTTATTTTTATCTATGTGTAAATTTGATATGCATAGAAAGGACTAGTGTACACAAAGATGGGAAAAGAAGTATTACATTCAATTTTATCACAAAATCATGAAGAAAAACACGATCACCATTTTCAAGAAACATTTTGTATACTTTGCTGTCATTATTACAATTATTTAACTAATTTTTTTCTTCTTTATTTCTTAGGCTATTTTAAAAATAGATTCAAATATATTTTATTTAAAAAGATAAAAATATCTTTTTATATTAAGCGTTTAAAAAATAACAAAGACTGGACCTGACAAAATAATAATATTAAAAAAATTAGGATTAATACAAAGGAATATCAAAATTCGTACTAACATGATTAAGTATAAAATATACCAATCCAGATAAATATTTCTAATAGTTCCAATTTAAATTTGTTTCTATGTAGTAGGAACGGAAAAAAACAACAACCAATCATAGGGAAAACCTTACATTTTCACGAAATCTATCTGTCCTGATATCTTTCTTAAGTTCTTTTTAATTTTTCCTTATGTGAGTACCAACATATTTTATTTATTGTCTTACATTTTTAATAAGTCTGATAAATGCATAACCTAAGTAGTAAAATGTTGATGTTTTTTAATTGTTCTATTTGTTTTAGAACTGAAAATGAAGGATTATCATTCGAAATTAGTTATCTAATAAAAATAATTCCAATAGAAGTGGCAATTAATTTAATTGTATTAAGTGGCCATCATTAATTTTTTTTTTTTTAATAAAATAGATTTTTAGGGCATTTAAAATAGGTATCTTGGAATCGATAAAAGAAATGTTGGAATTCACGGTCTTCGGAGGCTATCTGCTAATATGGCAAAACAGGGCTTACGAAAGCCAAGCATGACAGAAGGAAGATCACAGCTGCCAACCGATACTACTTTAGCCTTGCTAAATAATTTAGAAGTAGAATGCTCTCCAACAGGACTATAAGACACTAGTCCGCCTAGTCGTCACTTATGGTTCAGAAGCTTGGGCGTTCACGAAGGCGGATGCGTCCAGGTTTCTTGTCTTCGAAAGGAACACATCAATTTTCGGGTCTGTTACACAGGACAACGTCTGGAGAAGAAGTAGTAAAGCGCACCTTGAGATCCTCTACAACGATGTAGACATAGTAAAGTTCGTGAGGCTCGGACGACTTCGATGTGGACAGGATAGCTGTCGGCGAGATCCCGAAGATGATGACGGAGGAGCTCTACGGGAAACGGCGAGTTGGACGGCCGAGCATTCGATGAATGGACTCGGTTTCTGAGGAAGCGCGGGCCATTCTTGGAGCCCGAAACTGGAAAGCTGTGGCAAGTGACCGAGAGAACTGGCGCAAGCTTTTAGAGGAGGCCCATTCTCGGTGACGGGATGTCGCGCCACCTATGATGATGATGTAATTTGGGGCCGGTGAGTAAATGATCATTATAGGGACCGTAACAAGCGCTTGTGACTTTCTTCCAGCGAGGTATGGCTCAAACTGGCCTTTGCTACTGTCTCTGGCGACTCTCATGTGTTTTCTTTTGTTTTTTAAAACAACTTAATACATAACTTGAACCATTACTTATATAAACTAACTAAGCTGAAATTTTCATATTTTATTTATATTTATTTATTGAAGGGCTCTACAGCTCTTGAAGAACCTTGGCCTCTTCCACAATTCGTAGCCACTACTGGCGATCCTTGGCTTTGGTTTTCCATCTTCTGATTCCCATTGCAGATCCTTTTCGACATTTTGTAGCCACGTCACCCTCGGCCTCCCTCTTAGTCGTTGTCCATCAGGTCTGCCGTATAGCATTCTCCTGGGAACTCTTTGTTCTGGCATTCTTTCAACGTGACCGAGATATATAAAACTTTTATATCTATTTAAAATATTGTATTTATTTTATGTATAAAAATGAATATAAAAAATAAATTATCGTGCTTTAACACTATCGATAATCGAAAATATTTGGTAGCGAAAACTCACTAGTAAATAATAACCTTCAAATCTCACTGCCTTATACAAATATGTATTTGAAAATTTTAAAGAAAACTTCAAGAAAGAAATTTCTACTTTGCTTTTGAACCTATACTTCTTAAATAAACTACGATATCAGTTATATAATATATATTTTTGTAAACTGTGTGATAAGCTATCAATGCGAAATAGAATCTATCTGAATATATACATATACAGTAGGATTTAATTTTAATTTGTTGTTATGTAAATTTTCAACTTTATTTTGATCAAGTAAAATGACTATTATTCAAATATTTGCCACACATTCAGGACTAATTTATTTATAAAAAAAAAAAGCAGGAAATTCTTCATTGGCTGGACAATATTAAAAAGTTTTCATTATAGAAGAAATCGATTGTCAAATATTTACTTCGTTCGCTCAAAGACTGAATACAGCTTCATTCATTTTAATTTAATTCAAATATTGGCTTGGCAAAGAATTCTTTTGTTTGTTAATTACAAAGTGTTTTTTTTAATTAGTCTTTCACAATTTAATACTTGTTTCTTTTGTGTATTTTCATCCAATTCCAATATTTTCAGAAATTAAAAAAGAAAGGTGATTCACTCATCTCTTTTAAATAACAGAAATATATTAATGTATAATTTTTTTGCCTAACATATATATTTTTATTATATATTAGGAACATATATACTGAGGTTCTTACTCAGTTTTATTGCTCCCCTCACGACATTTTTAACTAATTCGCGTTCGGTGACATTTATTGATTATATAAAAGAAGAGAAACCTATACCTACATAATATAAAGTAAAATATGTAAATATAGGCACCCTATTTTTTTTTTTTTTTTTTTTTTTTTTTTTTTTTTAACATAATAACTTTATTCACAACTGTACACAATGGACAACCAGTGAATGTGAAATTACATTGATACAACAGACATGATCAGGCATGAGGGAGTCAGCACCCAGTGGTACAATCTCCAGGCGTGAAACTAAATTATTAGCGATTAGACTAGGAGATCCCTCATTCACTTCCTTTTCAGCCTCCGTTGAGTTATGTCTGGTATCTGTACTGTTGCCATATTATGTATCTGTTTGTTAGTGTGTCCACGTAGTTTCTCATGAAATTGCCGATAAAGTTTATGAATATGGCTCTTAACTGTCGGAATACGTAAGTCTTTATGTAGTATATCGTTTGACACATAAGGAGGGGAGTCTGTTATCAGTCTTAGGAATTTAGATTGAAATGTCTGTATTTTCTGAATATGTGTTCTTTTGGCCGGTCCATAAATTTGCGATGCATACGTCCAGATGGGTTTAATCAAGTAACTGTAAATGTTAAGCTTTTGTTTTAAAGGTAGTTTTGAGCGTCTGTGAAGTACTGAGTATAAAAGTCGCCGTCTTAACTGTAACGTCTGTTTTTTTGTCTTGACGTGTGGGCCCCATGTCAGTCTTCTATCAAGCGTAAGTCCTAAGTATGTCACTTTTTCAGTTTGATGTAAAGGTTGGTTGTCAATGTAAACAGGCGGGCAGGTCTTGCGTCGTAGTGTAAATGTAATATGAAGGGATTTGTCATAATTAAGTTTTATTTTCCATTTCTTACACCAAGTTTGAATCTCGTTGAGGTTGTGTTGAAGAGTTAAGGTGGCTTGTGTAGGGTCCGCGTCTCTAGTCATGATTGCAGTGTCATCTGCGTAAGTAGCAGTTAACACGTTATTGTTCGTCGGTATGTCATAGGTATATACTAAGTATAGAAAAGGTGCTAAAATTGAGCCTTGAGGGACTCCTGCTAAAATAGGTTTGATGGAGGAGATATCTGAGTAACATTTATATATTTTAAATTTCAAATATATAACAAAGTTTTTGACAAAATATTTAAAGTGCTTAATAATTTTTAATACGATTTTATCAATTCCGTAACCTGCATGTAACGGAATCTTTCATCGTGATTTACTCCAATTTCCAGAAATCTGATTAACTTTAAAAATCTACACACGTTTCAATACACCAATGACAATACAACTATTGCACAACTTTGTTTTAATATTCTTACTCAGTCCAGCCTAAATACACCCAAAAAGGGGGTCTGCCTTGCAAAAGGTGTAGTAGCAGGTTTTATAATTCAGTATGGTACAGATTGGTCCTGAGAATAAAATATCAAAAATGTGACCACAAGGGGAGAATTTTTTGAGAATATATATATATGTGTGTATATGTATGTATGTATGTGTGTGTATGAGTGTATATATATACGATGGTATTTTAAGCTATAATTATTATTTCATATGTTTATTTTTTTTTTAATTAAATTTAATTTTTTTCCCTATAAAAAGTGTATGCAGTAATTACTGATGCATTTAATTTGTAAATAACATACCAGACTATAAAAAAAAAAAAAAAAAAAAAAAAAAAAAAAAAAAAAAAAAAAAAAAAAAAAAAAAAAAAAAAAAAAAAAGAATGCTTTAAATCAATAAATATTTTATCATCAAAATTAAAGTTTATTAAATTGTTCGTCTAAAGACATCTTTTAAGCTGAATTAGAGTTAGGCGTTTAGCCAAAATAGATTGTTAAAAAAACGATGAATTTCCCCCAACTTTCTCAAAAAGTTAGTTTTGCTTATGTTTAGGAGTCTATGTTACAAAAATGGCTGATCCAATCAAACAATCTTATATAATATAATTGTAGATCACTAGATTGTTTGCAAGATAGGAGTTTTAAAGATTCTGATTGCTAATCCGAGATATGTCAATAAAACTTTTTAGTTCGGTTTGCTATTAAAGCGTGTTTTTTTTAAAACTTAAATTTAAGATTTTAAATTTCAACTAAATACCAAAATTAAAAGACAAACTTATTTACATGACAGTAATTAGACCTATTTGTACATAGAGGTTGAGCATTGGGGCTCCACTAAACCTTCCAATTCACCTCGTATCCATTCCTTACTATCCAAAATCCTTCGTGAAATCCTTAATACACCTTATTATTTTAAGGAAACAAACTTATCCATAAAGATCTTAATGTTCCATATGTAGCTTATACGGCCCAAACCTTTCATAGTATACTGAAATTTAAAAATAATAATAATAAAAATGAGAAAAAAAAATTAATTGAAAGACGATCACACTACAGTCAAATCTCGATAATTTAAAATTCGTTAAGTGGAAAAACTCGGTAAATCGAAGTGAACCTCATTTCCTCATTACATTTATATGATGAATATTATTCGTTTAATGGAAGCATCAGTCGGTTAATCGAAGCAAAACTCCATGAGTTTCTATGCGATGATTGTGTATATCGTATATACATTCAAAACTCCATTAGATTCATATTAGGAAATTTAATGGTGAATATTTTTGTTGCATAATAATTGTTGCAAGGACCTACATAAGGAGCAATATTCGTTTAAATAAAAAAAGTCACACATTTGCATACATTTTTTAAGTGTTGGGATCTTTTTAACAGGCACTAAATTTATGTTGCTCGGATCGAAAATTTTTCGACAGTTTCATAATCAGAAGCAGTAGATTAAAGAAAGACAAATCTATAATCTTTTGTTTTTCCCATCGATATATATATATATATATATATATATATATATATATATATATATATATATATATATTCAGGACAAGTCCTCCATCATACCTATGCATCCCGTAGTCAAATATTTAGGGGAAAATGAGTGATGACTGATACTAAAAGTTTTCGAGTAATTATATAAGGCTTTTTTAAAATGTAAGAAATCCACGGATTTATGTGAAAAGTACGCTCTAGAATATTTAATAAAATAGAATTCATAGCGATTTTGATTTAGAGAGATATTGCTATTCCATGCAAAGATGGTTGAATAGAAGGAAAAGTTATTCCCCAGGTTTTTAATGGCAATTTTGGAAATGAAGTTGGAAGGTTTTTGTCGTTACTTTTTAGGAAAAGCAGCATGCGATAGTAGGAGTGTGATTACTAGTAGGAAGCAAGTAGGGATGAAAGAGCTAAGAGCTTTTAGGTCGAGCAGCCCGTCCGGTTTTGTTGATACATTCCCAATGAGGAATAAGACTTTGCTTTGTTTTCTGCGATTTAGACTTAAATATTATTCTACACTGCTCCAGGGAAGCGTTAATGCTTTTAAAATGTCGTTTATTTCTTAAAATATATACACAGTAATTTAAAAAAAAGTATAATAGTTTTTATTCAAAGTACTGACCCTCGCTTTCTACACATTTTGTCCATCTCTCGGGCAATATATGGATACCATTCCAAAAGAATGCTTCATCTTTATTTGAAATCCATTCATCGAGCCATTTTCGTACGTTTTCGAAATTGTTGAAGTGTTGCTCCGCCAATGAGTGTCCCATCGATGAGAAGGTGATAATCAGAAGGCGCCAGGTCAGGTGAATACGGCGGGTGGGGTAGGAGTTCCCAACCAAGAAGAAAATCGTTTCCTTAGTCAATCTGGCTGAATGATGCAGGAGCGTTATCATGCTGAAGAATGACTTTGGCGTGCCTGTTGAGCCCATTCGGGCGTTTTTCGATCAATGCGTGACTCAAATTGATCATTTGTTGTCGGTAGCGCTCGGTATTGACTGTTTCGCCGGGTTTGAGAAGCTCGTAGTAGACTACTCCCTTCTGATCCCACCACACACACAGCATTGTCTTCTTCCCAAAACGATCCGGTCTTGCACTCGATGTGGGATGGTTGTCCTGGCGTTACCCATGATTTTTTTCGTTTGGGATTCTGAAAATAAATCCATTTTTCATCGCCAGTTACAACTCGATGCAAAAAACCCTTTCTTTCGTGGCGTAAAAGCAGCATTTCGCACACAGTTTTTCGTTTTTTTTTTTTTTTTTTTTTTTTGTTTTCCATCTGTCGTTCGTCCAATTCATGTGGAACCCATTTTCCAACCTTTTGAATCTTTCCCATAGCTCTCAGGCGATCGGAAATGGCTTGCCTAGTGACATTCAACTGTTCTGCCATCATTTGTTGGGTTTGGGTATTGTCTTCGTCTAATAAAGATTGCAATTCGAAGTCCTCAAACTTTTTTGGTCGATTTTCTCGTTTTTGATCAGTAACATCAAAATCACCACGTTTGAAACTTTGAAACCAACGTTCACATGTCCTGACGGTTGGAGCAACATCGCCATAAGTCTCAACAAGAATTCGATGACATTCAGATGCCTTTTTTCTTTTGATTAAATAAGAAAATCATGACATGCCGCAAATGCTCTTTATTTGGCTTAAAATTAGACATTTTTAACACCAAAGAAAGGTATGATACGTCCACGTAAACGACTTAAAAACAACTGACTTTTGTAAACAAATGACTAACAAACAAAATAGCGTTTAGAGATAAGCAAATCCTTCAATAGGCTAAGAGCGCATTCTATTGGAATTAAAACGACATTTTAAACTTGCATACTACAGTATCCTTTAATGATGTTCCACTAATCCCAGTTAAACAGATCCCTCTAACAAGAACTCCACTTGGACAAACGTCTTACTTGGAATCCACATACAAGACTAAAAACGACAAGAAACTGCTCGTCGTTACAGACTACTTCAGCATTTACGTGACAAGCGCTCAAAGCTCCCAATTAATTACAAAAGACTCATTTACGTGACTGTGTTAGAACTATTTGGACGTTACGGAGTAGAGTTTTGTGGCTCCATTAAACCATCCAATTCATCTCGTATCCAACCCTTACAATCCAATATTCTTAGAATAATCCTCAATGTTCCTCACTTCGCCACAAACTTATCAACAAAGATCTTAATATACCATACGTTTCTGATACGCTCGAACGAGATATCAATCCCTTCATGGCAAACTCCACAACCATTCAGATCCATTAGTATCACAACTTGCTTCCCATTCCATTCCAATAACCCTTCTAAAAAGAAGATGGCCTCGGGACCTTCGAATATTGTACTTCATTATATAGAACCTTGATGTATTGTATTTTATATTGTATATACAGTTGTAAATTTTCTTAAATATCTAAAAAAAAAAAAAAAAAAAACTATATATCGAAATATATAAATGGTAAAAGGAGG
Source organism: Euschistus heros (assembly GCA_003667255.2). Classification (NCBI taxonomy): domain Eukaryota; kingdom Metazoa; phylum Arthropoda; class Insecta; order Hemiptera; family Pentatomidae; genus Euschistus; species Euschistus heros. The sequence continues at coordinate 296,717 of RCWM02000625.1, read as the reverse complement.
AAACATGATCCTCTAGAATTGTGTGCTGAGGACAACGGCACAACATATATTACATAACCACAATTGAATAGTGCTGATGTTGCAAACTGGAACTTCTGAACTTCTGGAAACTAAAGCCCTGAATGTAACCACAAACTGACACTGCAGTTCCGTATTATATCCGTCATATCTCTTCTATATTGTATCAACTTTCTCTTGCATTCGATTAGTTTTTATGATAGTTCTAAAAACGTGTACATATATATCAACAGTTTGATTTCATGAATTATTAGCTGCTTATATTGAATTATTTTTTTATTCGAAGACTAGTTTCGAATGTTAAAATTCATCATCAGTACTAAATACATAAAAATATATAGGTGGGTTTTTCGGTTTTAAAGGTTTGAAATATGAGAGCACCCAGGAAGTATTGACGTTAAAAACCGGGGTACAGCCACCCAATTACAGAATACCTGTGAGATATGTGAGAACGTCTGGAGATCCCGAAAATAAATCTAATAAAACAGTTCATTACTCTTTTACATCTCATCTCGAGCTCATCAGACAGTCCTCCATATACTACGCATCCATAGTCAAAGTTAGGGAAAATGAGTGATGATACTAAAAGTTTTCGAGTACTTAATGAATCACGGTAATGTGAAAGTTGCTTAAGAATAAAAAAAGATTTCCTCGTGATTTGAGAGATATGGCTATTCCATGAAAGATGTTGATCGAAAGTTATTCCCAGGTTTTTAATGGAATTTTGGAAATGAATTGGACGGTTTTTTAGGAAAAGCAGTGGATAGTAGGGAAGAGCTTTAGGTGAGGTTTTGACCCAATGAGAATAGCCTTTGTTTTTTCTGGATTTAGACTTAATTTATTCTCCACTGCTCAAAGGTTAATGCTATCTATGTCTTTCTGTAGCTTACAAGTCGCCTCTAGCATATTTGAAGGATGAAAGGATAAATATATTTGCAAGTAGTCAGCATAAAGATGATATTGGGAGTAGTGGATGCGATTCGCCAAGTCGTTAACATAAATAGAAAATAGGGTAGGTGAAAGAGAAGATCCCTGGGGGACTCCTCGTGAGAGTGGTAGTGAAGATGAATGAGGTTTTCCAGGTATAATCACTGTTTGGGAACGGTTGGATAAAAACGAATGAAGCCAGCTTATCGCACTATCAGATATTGAGAGGTTATGGAGTTTGGAGAGGAGGATTGTATGGTCAACAGAATCAAAAGCTTTTGAAAAATCAAAAAAGGATCAGGATCGTAATATTCTGTTGGTATAAGGAGTAGTAAAGGTCTTGAGTAATTTTTACCAAAGCAGACTGCGTGGAGTATCCGGAACGGAATCCTGATCGGAATTGATTAAGGAGGGTTTTACAGTCAAGAAAGGAGGTGAGTTGGGTATGTGCTCATCTTTCTAATGGTTCCGATAAATTTGATAGGATTGATATAGGTCTAAAGTGGGAAACTGAGGAAGGAAAAAGTAAAGTAAAATATATATATATATATATATATATATATATATATATATATATATATATATATATATATATATATATATATGGATATTTTTTTCTTGACTGTTACTATCAGATGTTTAATAATGTTCTTGATGTTCAGTAAATAAAATAATATCTTATTTTAGCGATGTTTCGAGTCTACATTGTTCTCATAATCATGCAGTGAAAAAAACGGGTTACAATAAAATTATATAAGAATGAAAAGAAAAGAATCCTACTTACATTATATCCAATCCAGCTGATTGTTGTACTTCGTGCAACACTGTGGACTAAATATTTATTAATCAGGAAACTATCCCTTCTATCATTTTGAAAAATTACTGGAGTATCTTGAGGAATAGCTAAAGCCAATTTTCCGGGAAGCTCACCAGAAGCGAGAGAGAGAGAAAACAAGTCGAAGAATGTACAAAATACAACAGTGCGACCGGTTTAGGATACTATTTTGAAATATTCCAGGATTTAACGATTTTTAAGTTATTCGAAGGATATTCCGCCATTGTTGTCCTTAAGGATACTATTTTGAAATATTTCATGATTTGTTTGTTTTACATTATCGGGCAGGGCAGGTAGCGGACCGTAACTTTTCAGACAAGACAAATATTAGTATAGTTAGTTTTACAGTGCCTGCGTATATATAGCGGATCGGATCTGGCAAGACACGGCACGTTTCAGACAAGACATTAAGACATTTCTCGAAAAGAATATTTCGTCGGTACAGGCACGTGCCGGACTGTGTCTTCTTTGTAGTATAATCATTTTCCGACTCGAACAGTGCAGTGCTGCAGTGACTTTCTTCTAGGGTTGGGCGATAGTTGATAGTTAGCACTATCGATATGCCGATACTATCGGTTGAGAACTATCGATTGCTATCGATAGTTTTTCGATAGTTGCTTCCTTTTTTTCAAAGCTCTTCAATAATAGCTATTCAACTAATCTACAATCTACAATAGCTATTCAACTAATCTAATTAAATTCAATTATCTACATACTATTTGAAATTTGCAGGATTATAAATTATAAGATTATATCATAAAGATGAGAGAAAAAAAACTAATTTATTTGAATTTTAAAAACGCTATTGAAGAGAAAACGCTGTACACAATTTTCGATGAATTGTAGAAAAAGATTCTTAATTAAAGAGCTTAAGTTCTTCTTTTAGTTAAGTTAAGATTATAAAAGCCTAGAAGAGCCAATGATTATTACAGCGAATTTGGTTTGTTTGCACAAGTGTGAGACTACGTGTCCTACCCAATATAATGTAATTAGTAACTTCGGATGATTAAATAATGACACGTCCGGTGCGGCATCAAAGTTATATAGAAGAACTCAACACTGGACAGAGACAGATCAGCATAATTTCGAGAGTTTCAAAACTTGAGGGTGAAAAATATCTATCGATAGTGACCATCGATAGTCGACATTATCGAAAGTGACCATCGATAGTCGACACTATTGATAGTGACCATCGATAGGCATGACTATCGCCCAACCCTAATTTATTCCCGGTCCAAATTTTTTTTGCGATTAAATTTGATTCCATTTTAATTTTTTTTTGTTTTGCAAAAATGAATGTTGAAAAATTAATTGGGTGCTTAATGAGTAACACATTGAACATTTAATATCATTATAAGAATATAAAAACAGAAATTAAACATATTCAATTATAAAAAAAAAAATCTAATCAAAACAATTTGTACAAATTTCTACTCGATGTCCAGAACATATATGGAATATGTTTTACATATTTAGTGCATGCTTTCTTGACTTTTTAATATTTTGTCTTGGATAAATAACACACCTTATCAATGACTAAACACTAGTATGAAGTAATATACTATAAATAAGAAATCATTGAAAAAAAAATCTGCGCTTCGCCTGTGCTTCCGGTCCCTACTGGAACCCGCCATGTCTGATAATATAAACACACCATGTATTTGTCTGATCCGCTAGGTGTCGTGTCGGATAATATAAAACAAGCCTTAAACGGTTTTTAAGATGGCGGAAAGATGCTCTTAAAAAAAAAAAAAAAAAAAAAAAAAAAAAAAAAGTTTTAGTAGATATTATTTAAATAAACAAAAATAATTTTTTTTTTTTTTTTTATATGATATTACTACCGTCATTTGTTTAAAAAACGATTTTCAGCATTACTGACATTTGATTACATAATCCTTGTTCGGTCAAATCGTATTTCAGATCTTTAAGAAAGCTAAGCTTCCTCCCTCGGTCATTCCTGGTGTACCACACAGCTGTTTTTTGGACTCATAATGAATCAAAAACAGTCTTCGCATAAATAGTTATGGCGTACTGCTTATGTATTATAACTGGTTATGTATATATAAAATAACACCATCCACAAATAGTTCCCGTATTTTCCTTCAGTCTAGACCGCCAATTTTTGAGTCATTTTAACAGATATATCAGCTGTACACTCGAGTGTAATCGAAACGGGCGTTGTTATTCTCGACAGTGCACTTTGTTGCTGGAGGACAATATTGCTGGAGGTTAATATTGCTGGAGCAGACACTGTCAATATTACCCTCGGGGGTTCGAAAGCAGCTGGTACCTGGCAGCTCTCCAATATCCGCGAATAGCTTCAGGCGCTTTGGAAAATGCATGAATAGAAAATCAAGAATACATTTGTTCAAAATTAAATTTGAGTCTATTTTCAACTCATATTGGTAAGTTGAAAGCCTTAAACAGCGGAATTGAAAAAATAATTTCTTTTTTTTATCTTTCTCATCTTATAATATTTTTCACAGACTTGGTTACAGTCAGCCAAAATAAAAAATATTTTTTTATTAATTAATTTATTTTTGTTTATTTTTTAATTTTACGCCCATATTGGAGCAATTAAACCAGTCCATAAGCATTTAAGTCTTCTGAGTAACTTGAGATTCGGCTTTCAACATTCCTCTTGTTCTGTCAGAAACGTTTCATTCTTTCTGACCTGGCTGTCTTTTATAGTGTACTGTCTGCGTTTAAATGTTTTGAGTTTAAGTCTTATAACTCTGTCCATCGTAATCTTCCTCTCTTCTCGGTTAATTTATTGTATTGTTGTTTTTAACTATTATAAATAATCCTAGACTTCTTTGAACCATTCGTTTTTAGTTTTATACTTACATAAGTAGTCAAATAGTTGTTTCAATAGTCTGGCTTCTGTTAATCTTGATATGTGGCTAAAAAAGTCAATTCTCCTTTTCCTCATTGTACCTACTATTGACTCACTCTTCTGACAGACCACTTCATCAGGTAGCAACCTCCATTGCCCGTCTTATTTATTTGTTTATTTATCAATAGAAATTTACAACCGTATTATAAAAATACATCCATTAAATATGGGATGATTACGATGCAGAGTAATGACAAATACTTGTGGTGGGACTATCCAATGGTAGCCCTATAATGAAAGTTCTACAATAGAAGAAGATCTCGAAGCCATCTTCTTTTCAGGCGCCTCGGAGGATTGCCAGGAAAGAAATGGAAAGCTAGTTGAGAAACAATATCCTGAAAGCATTAACATTAAAATCATCAATGAGTTCCCGCAAAACCAGAGCCCGTTCCTCAGACCTCTACCTAACTCCTTACAACACAACATCCTTCAAACGTTCCTTTATTTCCACAGCTTCTAGCTTCTGGAACTCCCTCCCTTCCATCATTCGCCTTTCCTCCTCTCATAATAGCTTCAAATTTTTCGTTTACTTGTTAGATATTCAATTTAATAGTCATATCAATGAAAAAAATATTGTTTAAAATGAAATATGAATATTCAGTATATAATATTGATTTTGTACATTATTTAAGTACTATTGCACTAAACTTATATAATTAATTTTGGCATAATTTATATTATTTTATCAGATAAGATACATTATTTTTTCCGGATAATTTATATTTCTTAGCTTTGTTTACTGTATTTTTTCATTCATGCCTATCCAGGTATAATTTGAATAGGGATCTTTAACGAGTACCTGACATCGAATAGGCTCGGGACCCCCATTTTAGGTCCCTTCCGAAGGATGGCATGGCTTAGAATTTTGTTGTTTGTTTGTTTCGTTTAACGTCACTTTATGCTGCTATGGCTAATCGGACGATGAACGGTGGGAGTCCTAAATTTTGCCTATCCAGGTATAATTAGGATAGGGATCTTTAACGAGTACCTGACATCGCACAGGCTCGGGACCCCCATTTTACGTCCCTTCCGAAGGACGGCATAGCTAGGATTTTTTACTCCCTTTAAAAAATCCTAAGGTCATCTGCCGGGCTGCGAACCCGCGATCTTGGGTTTAGTAGTTTGCTATGCTAACCACTACACCACAGGTGACCCCTAACGTTTTTTCTCGTGTGATATTTTAAAACATGTAATATTACTTTTATTACTTTATATTGTAATTTGAATTTCATTTATTAAATTTAAATTCCTTGATTTAATTCTAATTGTATCTTTCTCGCTTTTGTTATATTTCTAAATTATACATACGGCAGCTAGGCCACCATTAATTGTTCATTATTATTATTCTTAAGGGGCAATGGCCTAGAATAAAATTTATTTTTATTTCATTTTATACATCCAAAGTGGATTTGGGTGAGTATTTAGTTAATTGTGAAATGGAAGGTATCTAGATAATGGATTATAAACAATGGCTTCCACCAATCGCGCCAATTTCCGTAACACGAGCGGTCGCGCGTTGTACAAAGTACAACACCCTGTATTCTATCCGTTACTTTCCAAACTTTATATTAAATCTATTTAATTAAATATTTTGACCCGATCACTGCTTCGGTTATGAATTAACGACTAGTAATTGTTTAAAAACCGTTAAATATTTTAAAACAGTATTCTAAAGGACAACAATGGCGGAAGTTATCCTTTGGGTGACTTAAAAACAGTTTAAACATATTATCCTTAAGGACGGAAAAAACTAATAAAATTCCGCCATCTTAAAACAGCATCCTTAAGGACGAAAACTAATTCTAATTGTGGAAGGAGAGAGCGGCCAAGGATGTCCTTCGGCCTCAAAAAATATCGTCAGATCCTAGCTGATCTGTAAAACAGTGTCCATATGGGATATTAAGGTCATTGTCGATCAGTTCAATATATAAAAATGAGGAGCATTAAAGATTTTTCATATGATTTTGGATTGGATTCTTTACATGTAATTGACAGATCATTGTGGAAATTTACTTTACTTCTTATATATATATATATATATATATATATGTGTGCATATAGTTGTAAGTATCAATAGTTTATACTCAAAATTTTTTTGATGATTTAAGTTAAAACGTAATATTTAAAAATAAAAAATGACACTAGCGCCTAATTCAAATAACAAACTTAACAGTTTACATAAAACTCGACGAACTGAAACACGAATCAAAGCTTAGCGTTTGAAGTCTATTGAGGGACATCTTGCGCAATCTGAAGCCTCCAATTCCCGCTAAGACCCTTTCATATTTAATTTTCTTTTATATCAAAGAAAATTATTAAAGTAAATATTCGGATTGAAATATTGCTCAGGAAGTAAAGTATTAATAGAAGAATTTAACGAACACCTAAAAGAAGCAGGAAATATCATAAATAAAATAATAAATATAGGACTTAAAAATTAACTGAGGTGTCGACTTTCAAAATAGGATAAATCCACAAATAGTCAAAAAATATTTCAAAATTTTCGAAGTATTTTTATCATTCATCCCTTGGTAAAATTGTTTCTTTTCAAAACGAAATAAATGTCATTACAATTTAAAGTACTGACACCTCCTAGCCAGAGGTATTTAAAATATATAAAAGCTAAAATATTTATTTTGAAAAAAAAAAAAAATTGGAAATAGCCCCATTTCAAATTTGTTTCCAATAGAAACGGAAAAAATCTAAAGAGTCATAGGGGAAATCCCATAGTAAACACCAAAACTTAAACCTACCTGCCCCTTCCCCTTCTCACGATGGATATATTTCGGATATCCGTTAGATCTTCTAAAGTTAGTACTAATGTTTGATTTCTTGTCTTACATTTTTTAAAAACTTTAGTGTATATGATCCATGTAACATAGTACTGATGTGTTGAATATTTTGTATGTTTTTTAGAACTTAAGATGAGTGTTCAGCATTCGAAACTAGTATTCTAATAAATAATCTCAATAGAATTCGCAATTGATTTATCAATCCTATTTTCTTACCTTTAACAAAGAAAAAAAAAAAAGTGGACTTAATTGGAAATTAATGGAAACTCATGAATGACAGGGAAATAACTAGTATTATGGCCTGCAAAATAACTGTTAACCATTGAAAGCAGTTATGCAGTTATCTAGTTATGCCGTTTTTTGTATCTTCTTAATTTTTTTACAATGGCACTTATCCTATTTTAAAAATCGACTTCTCACCTAATGGGATAGATTTAATAAATTTTACTAATTTGTAGCATACGGAATACCTATCATTTATAATGAAATATATAGCTACTCAAACCCACTTGTCTCTCATGTTATACCAATTAGATTTCCAATAACCGTCTAAAAAGAAGTTATGTTTATTTTACTTTGTAGATGGGTCGCTACTACTTACAAGTAAACCTTGGTAATGAATGCCTCCAATAAGCTTATCCATAAAGATCTTAATGTTCCGTATTTTGCTGATTTGGCCTAAACCAGACACTTTTTCTTCATATAAAACTGCATACCCACTCAAATCCATTAGTTTCTTCACTTGCTTCCCACTCCATCTTCAGTGTAGATCTTCCAGTGTAGAATTTAATTGAAGTGCTACTGATGAGTAGTTCTTTCTAAGTTGTTACATGTCATTATAATCGTTATCAGCTCATTTACTTGATGTACATATTTTTATAAATTGATATATATATAGCTAAATAAAAGGTTCGCGGGACTGAGTTTTTAAAAAGAGGTTTTTTTATTGACTGACATACATTATACAAGAAAAAGCACAATTCATAGCCTAATACAAGGACTTCGTGTTGAACATCTGGCGTCACAACGCTTAGACGTGCAGAGTGTCATCGGGCGAAGGTGGGGGTGCCCCTTTTATACAGTTATCTAGAAGAGGGGATAGTCTACATTTATTTATTATCCCTTAATACCATTGGGTTTCTATAACTATATATATATATATTTATATATATATTTAAAATTGTAATAAAATTATATTTATAGTTCTGCTAATTTAGTTATTGCTTTATATTGGAGTTTTAAATACCAAAACCCACCAAACCATTGAATACTTCCCGCATCCAATCAACCCAAACCAAAATCCTTCGAAAAATTGTAGATGCTTCTTAATTTGTGGCAAATGGATTGGATCCACAATGACCTTAATATCCCATATGTCGCCAATTTGGTACGAAGCAGATACCTTTCCTTTTATTATCAACTCACACCTCATACAAATCCACTTGCTGCACAACTTGCTTCCCATTCCATTCCTGACAATCCTCTGAGGCGTCTGAAAAGAAGATGCCCCCGGGATTTTCTTCTTTTGTATATATTTCCTTAGAGTACTACTAATGGGTAGTGTCCTCTACAAGTTTTAAGCATGTCATTAATTTCATTGTAAACCGCTTATTTACTAGATGTATTTTTTTTTTAATACAGTTGTAAATGTCTGCTAATAAAATAATAAAAAAATATATATATATAAAAAAAAAAAAGGTTTGGGCAATGTTATTGGTATAAATTCGTTATACGATAAAGACAAATTAACTCAATTCCCCCCAGATTGGGAAAAACAATAGAACATGTATTTGTCTATCTATTATATACCGCTTTTCCAAATTTACATTTTAGAATTAAAATGTTCAAATTACGTAAATTATAATTAAATTAAATTAAGAATTAATTATTATTCGAAATAAACAAATATGTGAGAAAGTAGAGTTTTCAAACGTGATTTTTTATTCAAAACAATATAGGTTAGCTAAACGGTAGGTCCTAGCAACAATTCTTATATAAAAGAAAATATTTTCCATTAAATTCCTTATAAGAAAACTGCCGACAATTTTTTGATTTGAGCAACACCAGCAGAACGAAAGCGTGTCAAAATGTTTTTTGTTTAAGTGTGAAAAAAAACGTTACACCAAAAAAGTACAGACCCCCAGCTAAAATACGTTACCATATAAAAAGTTGTATGTATAAGATTTCCGAGAAATAAAGAATAAACAGCTTTATAACAAAAAAATTAAAAATTAAAAAATACAATAGTTCTTAAAATACTACAAGATAAAACCCCAAAAAAACCTCTACATCTCGTTTGTTGACTTTAAGAAAGCTTACGACTCAGTGGATAGAAAATCGTTACTGGCAATACTAAAAGAATGCGGAGTAGATCAAAAGACTCGAAAACTAATAGAACTTACACTAACGGACACCGAATTCAAGGTAAGATTTAGAGGAATCAGCAGCAAACCTTTCCAAATAAAAGCGGGACTTAGACAAGGAGACGGCCTCTCCCCAACATTGTTCAACGTTGTATTGGATAAAATAATGAAAGAACTATGGAAAGTTAATAATACGGGTGCGATTATAGGGACCAAGAACAACCATGTCAAAGTAAATGCCTTGCCTACGCAGACGATCTTGCCCTTTTAGAGGAAACAGAAGCGATCGAACAAATAAACATTCTGACAGAAATTTCGGATGAACAGGTCTACATATCTTTTACGAAAAAAACAGAACTAATGACTACCGACCCAGACTTCAAAAAAACATATCAGTGCAAACCAAATACGGAATAATAAAAGTAACAAACAAATTTAAGTACCTAGGCGAGACTATATGTAGTAACGGTTCGGAAAAAGAAAGTATAAAGGAAAGAATAACAAAACTACAGAAACTATCTTATGCAACCACTAACGTTTACAACAAAAAAACCCTGTCCACAAAAGCAAAAATAAGACACTACAACACAGTCGTTAAACCTGTGATTTTATACGGGTCAGAAACCACTTGCATTTCTAGTTTGGAAGAACTACTAAGGATTGAACGGAGAATTCTGAGAAGGTTCTATGGCCCCAAAAAGACTCCAAATGGATACAGGCTTAGACCCAACCGGGAAATCTATAAAGATACAAAGCCAAAAATTGATATTCGCGTGGTCTCCAAGGCCGTTTCGTGAAAAAAAAAAAAAAAAAAAAAAAAAAAAAAAAAATTAAAAATTAAAAAATAAATAGTTTCTTCCCAATAACTTTATAGCACTGTATTGCATCATATAGATGTCACTTCACTCCGTCACTCAAATAGAGTTTTACAGTAATTAGTATAATTTTTTTTTGGAAATCTTTTTTTTTTTCTTAAAATAATTCAATGAGCCCAAGTTTTAAATTGACTTGTAAAGGACAACCTATATTTTTGCTCATTGTTGTTGTTACCACTTAAGTTATTAATTTAGTTATGATATATTTTTCTTATTGTAATCTTATATCTCAGCCCTTGGTTTAAATATATATCTGTCATCCTAGTGAATAAGTGGTTAAATAGAATTTTGAACAAAAGGAGTTGAGCAACTATAAGAAACCTAGAGGTTTTTCTTCATTCTGGATAAGTTTTTTAAGTAAGACGTTAATTTTAAAACCTAGTCTATTAAATACGAACATTTTACTTAACCCTGCAGTAGTCGCAACCCTAGGACTAACACCAATAGTCGCAACGACCTGACAGATAACCTCTTGAAATTCAATCGGTTTACTGATGATTTCATCACTTTTATTTTTCTATATTTACTTAATATGATTTTCACAGGAAGACACATATTAATACACATTCAAAAAAATAAGTAATGCAAATATTATATACCTATCTATTATAACAACTTTTAACTATTTTTCTGTTATCACAACTTTTTTACTTCACTAATTTTATTTATACTGCTTTATACTGCAGGCAATTTTTGAATGTTCTAAACATAAATCAATTTTACATTGTTCACAAAAGTATTGAGTCAGCCTTCGTTTTTCACATAATTCACAACATCGTCTTATAGAGCCGCGTCCTTCATGACTTGCTCAGGTGGAGCATCCTCTTTTCTATAATATATGGAACACAAACAAACTCTTACCTATAAATGAATTATCGCTAATGCATTCCTCATCACTATATATACCATTTTCGGGTTCAGTATCTGAATGATCAATTCTTTCTTCAACAACGTCGGTTTCACTTTCAGGATCTGTCTCAATTTCATCAAAATTTTCTACATCACTATTATTCTCCGTATTACATAGAATGGTTTTACGAATCATTTCAATATCGTCTGGGTTTTCTAAATCGAAGGTGCGCGCTTACGATTCATAATGTAAAAATGATAGAATAAACACTGTCACGTCACTAGTCGCAATGAGCCTAATAGATATTGTCCCACTAACAGCGGAATAGAAACTAAATAACTAACAATCTGGAGAGAATATTGAGGATTTGACGTCACTAATGCATTCGAGGAATGTTATTTGAAAGGTACTGAGTCGCTTATCTCATTATAAATATCCTACTCGGAATACTGCGCAAATAATACCTTGGGTGATCTGTCAGATCGGTTGCGACTACTGGAGGGTTAAACACTTATTCATCATGAAGAAAAACCTCCTCCATCCTTTTTAGTAACTTAACTTATTTTTGGTTAAAATTCGACTTAACCACTTATTCGATGGAATGACAGATATATTGTTTTTTCACTTAAAAGTAAAATTTATTATTAGGTCGCATGTCACTCATCTGAATAATTCTTTTATATTACTTTTTCTTTATAACTAAAAAATCTAATTTATTTGGCCCCACGCAAACCTCTGAAGAAGAACTTATTAATTAATTATCTTAAAAAAAAGTTTAATTTTCAAGGCAAGTCCTGACTGGCTTTTCTTTAGATTAATGCTGATCGGGGCGCACCTAGAGCCGAGTACGTAACAATTTTGAACTAATTTCTTATTTAAACACACGAAAGAAATTATACTCTTTCAGGAAATTTTTCAATTACCTTGTACACCCCATTATCAATGATTAATCTCTTTAGGTCTATAGTGAGAACTTAAAGAAAAAAACAAAATTAATAATTAATTTAATTTTAGATAAATAGTGAGAGTGCTCTTTCTTTTATTCTGATTTTTAATTTTTTTTCCGATAATATTTGTCGAACTGTAATAGGAAGCTGAGCAGTTCTATTTCTTTTCAATTCTGGGGGCCTTTAATCAAGGCTGATGAAGTGCAATCAGTCTAAGGCGCTATTCATTTCCTTCGTATTTATTTTTCAATTAATTCTTATATCGTTTCTTGCGAATTATTATATTCAATGAATAATTAATTATTTATAATAATTACTAATTATTTGGCATTTCTTTTGGCAATTTTCCGAAGATTAGTTCGAATGTTAACTCTACTTATTAGATTATCCAAGTAATCACCCCCAATCCCTTTGTTTTCTATTTGAGGACAGTTCACTCATATAATATATATATAAGTTATCAGTGTTATCATAGACCCTAGATATAAACAAAGTAGAAAGGTTAAAGTCTGTTATTTTAAACATATGGCATTATTAATATTAATAAAAACACCTGTGATTATTAGACAAATAAACCGTTGTTCAATAGCTGTGTGTTGTTAATGTGCTCCAACTTTCTTTTGTTTTTTTATGTAACGCTCAATCTAATTATAACTTATATATATATATATATATATTATATATATATATATATATATATGTTTAGTTACACTCAAGAAATTTATCCATATATACACATATATATATATATATATATATATATATATATATATATATATATATATATATATATATATATATATATATATATATATATGGATGCTTATTACTTGTATGATATCTGTTATATTATATTATTTTGCAGATGAATGATTATATTTTACCAATAATATAATCTGGGTGATGTTACAATAATGTTATGAATTTTGAATTTTATAAACTTTTCTGTGGTTTGTTTGTTTATTTCGTTTAACGTCACTTTATGCTGCAATGGCTAATCGGACGATGCTACGGTTGGAGTCCTAAATTTTGCCTATCCAGGTATAATTAGGATAGGGATCTTTTCTGTGGTTGTTAAATATCTATTATGTAAACATGTAATTGCTGATTAAAAATATATGTATAAAAACAATTAAATAATTAATATATTTATATTTTTGTCCATGATGTAAATTAAATTTTTTTTTTTTTTTAAATATAAATTATAATTATTTCCAGGACCGAACTCACATCCCAATAGGGCCGGTCACCCTTGGAAGTGCTCCCATCCTGGGATATACCAGATCTCAGCCTATAGATTTGTATATCCCTTCTCATCGAACTGCTTCCTTTGAAAAATCCTTTATTAATCATGCATCTTTATTCTGGAATTCCATAGCCATTTCGATCCGCAATGCTCCTTCTCTCACTTCCTCTAAACATAATTTATTCATCTACCTCCTCAATTATCAATCCTCCGAAATTATATAATAATATATTAGTGTTAGAATATTTCTTTTTCTTTTCTTTTTCTTTTTATTTCATTTTATTTTAATTTTGTTATTTACTTATTTTGTTTTTCTTATGTAAACCCAAAGACTTGTAGTATATAATTTACACTCTATATAAGTTGCTGCCTGATATGTACGCAGCTAGACAATTATACCTTTTTATTGTTCTTTTGTGTTATTCTTAGGGGACAAGGTTTCCCAGAACAAAGATTATTTTTCATTCATTTTATTTCATTCAAAAGTGCTGACTATTACACCCGAAAGGAAAGTCCTATGGATGAAAGAAAGGAAGAGAGGAAAAGCTCTAAACAAAAATTCAATTTTTTTACTTTATATATTTTTTTTTTCTCCTGTTTATATTCTGAATATTTATTGTTTAATGTATATACAATTTTTTGCATAAATAAGGCTATATACTATTTGATTTCATTTGACTATTTTCATTTGATTTCATTATTATTTCAACATTGGTTTTTAAAAAAAAGAACAAATATTTTCCTAAATTTTTTTTTCATGAAATATACAATTAGAATCGATTGAAAATTTTAGGATTTATAAATAGGAAAACATGATCAGTCATTAAGGCTATTCCTGAACCTGGATGTTAAATAAAAAATATAATCAGAAACTTATGAATTATTTGTTGATTCTATGGTGTTTAGTTAGTTGGAAGTATAATTTCAAAGGATAGAAATTTTTATAAAGTTCTCAAAACATACAAAAAATGAAAATATTTGACCATAAAATCACATTTATTCTTTTAATGTAAAAATGTATGACTAGAAATCAGATACATGATGACACTCAACAAGGGAAAAGTATATATTTAATATAACATCACTCCTTTAATGCCTTCGATTTCTGATGTTACATTTTTAGTATTTCTATTTCGTTACAGGCCAGCTAAGGACCACGTTTTAGCTACCAAGTTGTTTCACTTTTCTCTTTCCTCTCTTCTGCCGTCCATTATTTCCTCCGTCTTTTTGGAGCTGTTTTGTCTGGGAGACCTTCCCATTCTTTAATTTTGTTTTTATAGTTTTTTCTCTCTCCGATTTTTTCTTTATTTAAGCCAATTTCTTTTAAATCTTCATGTACGTTCTGAAGGTTTACCTTTTAATCATTAAAAATGCTGTACAATTTTTCTTGTTAATCTGCTTGAACTCATACTTTGTATGTTCCCATAGAACATTAGTCTCCTTTTCCTAATTTCATCGATTTTTAAATAATTTTTTTTTAACCATAGTTTTTTAATACTTCTGTGTAACTTCTTAATTTTTTTTTTTTTTACATGTTTGTATACTTCTGTGTAACTTCTTAATTTAGAAGTTTCTCCCATTGTTCTGTTCCCTAATATCTTTCTCAAAATCTTTCTTTCCTTTTACCAGATTTCTTCATTTTATTTTATTGTTGTTAAAATTAGTGTTTCAGCTTCATATAAACATTCTGGCCGAATAACTGTCTTGTAATGACGAATTTATGAGTTTCTGGACAGTGAATTTTTATTGTAAACACACTATTTGAGTGGAATGCTAAGTCCATTTTTTGCAATTTTGCTCGGGTAGCTTCTTTCTCCCCTCCATCAGGGTAAATGATTTCTTCTAGATACTTAAATTTGTTTTTTCTTCTTATATTTCCGTACTTCGTGCTTAAATTTGATGGTTCTCTTTTGTTACATTTTTACATTGATATAAAATAAGAAAATTTAGTAAAAAAAAAAAAAAAAAAAAAAAAAAAAAAAAAAAAAAAAAAAAAAAAAAAAAAAAAGTACAGCTACAACACGTGAATGGTCTTAGGTTCAATACATGGTAAGTAATTATTATTTCATGACCCACGGTCCTACGAGATCAGTAGACGTCCAGAATCACTTAATTAATAAATAGGAAATTAATAAATTAAAAAAATTGATCATAATTAACTGCTATCCGATAAAATCCACTTAGTCAACGCATGGAGTTGTCTGTTATTGTATAATATACTATATTTTTAAAATATCGGGATGGAGTAATATTTTTATATCTAACATTATGCCTAACCAGTCATTATTTTTAAAAAAAATATTAAAAAAACAAAATAAAATAAAAATTTATACCATAACAACCCTTGGGTTAAGTACTTAGGTAATGATGTACTGTTACTGGGCTAACGGTTGTGAAAGGAGGAGATTTGGCCAGAATCCTCGCTCGACCGCCAGGTCTTTCCACAATTAAGGGTGCCCACTTTATAAAGGCTGGAGAGTGTGTCTCTTGCAGGGTCTTCTAATCTTGAAGTTGATTCACGGCAAAAAAATTATTAATTTAAGTAATTTGATCCTTTTAATTCGAAAATGTAAATTGGGAAAAAAATAGTAGATTATAGATACGCATACCTATGATCATTTGTTTTGTTTTTTTTTTCAGTTTTTTTTTTTTTTTTTTTTGCAGTCAGGCGAGAAAACATTTTTACTTGAGTTGTACTTCCGCTAACTGTTTTTTTTTTTGCTATAGCAAACTCTTTAAACTTTTACAAGGGGAGGACACACACAGTCTCTCACGTATCTTGTTGGCAATTTTTTTACAAAATTAGGAAATTATATGGTTCCTGGTTTTTAAATTCAAAAAAACTATTAGACACGTATTTTTTTTGCCGTTCCGACCAAATTTATTTAAATTTATATATCATATCATTTCATATTTCGAGTTTAAAAAATGATATCGACATGGTTCTTGCACCAAGATGTTTGGTTTTGATTTGGAAGTTAAGGAAAAATACAGTCGCTCCAGAGATTTTGGTTTAGGCTAATAAAATTCTAAAAAAATTATTAGATTTTCAAGTAAACTCCCTCTATAGTTTTTTTTTAACACAAAAAATAGACGTCAGATACTTATTCAGCACCCTAGAAAACATTGAAAAATGCTAATTCAAAAAATATCATATTTCTCATCCTCTTCCAGGAAAATGAAATTTTTAAACCGATTATTGGTTACATACCTTTAAATCGCCATGACTTTGTCACACAATTCACTGGTTGGTATCGCTGGAAAGAGGAGAGCCTCAGCTTTCTTTTGATGTATATAAATGTAAAATCCGAAAAAAACATTTTGATTTTCAGCTTGAGTTTGAAACCAGATAGGATGATGAAAACAAAGGTATTTTAAGCGTATTACTACCGTATATTTCGTGTAAAAAAAATAAAGCTGATACGTTTAACCGTCTAAGCGCAATTCATGTTTTTGTCAATTTAAACAAAAGTTGCCCTTTGGTCAGGCACATTTTGAAGCTTACAAATTTTTATTTTTATTTTTGGATGAAATTTGATATTTAAGGGTTATTTGGAATGCTGAGTTCGAATCCGATGCCGGTTCTTGTGAAAAAAATATATTGAATGCACTTCACTTGAAAAATGTTAGCTATTACACTGTAAAATGTGATTTTGATTTTTTTAGCCCTAGAATTCCATTTCAGCACCCTCAAAACTTAGGAATGGTATATATATATACACTATTTAGGAGAAATAATTTGTTACTTTAATTAATATTTAAATTTAAAAGTGAAGTGCATTGAATATATTTTTTTCACAAGAACCGACATAAATAGGCTTATGTTCATTGAATTTTGCATTTATATACATCAAAAGAAAGCTGAGACCCTCCTCTTTCCAGCGATACCAACCAGTGAATTGCGTGACAAATTAATGGCGATTTAAAGGTATGTAACCAATAATTGGTTTAAAAATTTCATTTTTCTCCAAGAGGGTGAAAAAAAATTATACTTTTTGATTTTTCTGAATAAGTATTTTTCATTGTTTTCTAGAATTAGAATGTGACATCAATTTGTGTGTAAAAAAAAAGAAAAAAAATTATAGAGGTAGTTTACTTGAAAATCTAATAATTTTTTGGGGATTTACTTAACCTAAACCAAAATCTCTGGAGCGCCTGTATTTTTCCTTAACGTCGCAATCAAAACTTAACATCTTGGTGCAAGAATCATTTCGATATCATTTTTTTAAACTCGAGATATGAAATAAATTATATATAAATTTAAATAAATTTCGTCGGAACGGCAAAATACGTGTCTAATATTTTTTGACCAGGAACCTCCAAAAAAATTGCCAACAAGATACATGAGAGACTGAGTGAGTGGGAGGCTGAGTTGTTAGTAAATTTGAATTTAAAAATGAAGATGAACTTGGAATTTTCATATAATATCTTTCTAATTTTGTATTATTTACTGTAAATTATTAATTTTGAAAATTTTAAGTACCACCAGTATTTAATTTAGTATATTAAAAAATAAATTTAATGCTGGCCTGCTGTAACAAGTACGGAACTACAAAGCTAATTGTTAAAGCCTATGGTTCGATGAACTGAGAGGCAGATGTGTGGGCAAAGAGCTCTCTTGGAGTCGACCCGTCAACGACAGAGGCTGTTCTGGTTTGCACCAATTAGGTCGTCAATTCAACTATTTCTCGAATCCCACTCAACTGAAAACCACTTGTCAATTTAGAAATGCAATTAGTGGAAGTAAAACTTTCAAGAAAAAATGTTCGATCATACGAAACTTAAAAACAAGAAACCGTCGTTACAGACTACTTCAACATTTACTATAAAAGCGATCGAAGCTTCCAATTAATTATAAAAGACTCATTTCTATGAAAGTAATTAGAACCATTTGGACGTACGGAGTTGAGCTTTGGTTCTCCACTAAACCTTTTAATTCTTGTCGTATTCAATCTTAACAATCCAGAAACCTTCGTAAAATCCTCAATTCTCCTTATTATGTCGCAAACAAATTTATCCATACAGATCTTAATGTTCTATGTGTTGCTGATTTGCCTCTATGTGCTGCATAAGAAAATACCTACAGTATCATTCATTGATATTCCTCTAATTCAAGTTGAACAAATCCGCTACCTAGGACTACATTTGGACAAACGTCTACTCTGCTATGTTGGTGTTGGGGTTTATTGAAAATACTGTGTTACTATCTGAATATAAGCCCATTTATTAATTACCTTTATTGGATTCTGATACATTACGTGCAAACCAATTCATTGTTTGTTAGTGGCATTTAGGAAATAGGATGTTCATTGTGATTAATATATATCTTAATTTAAAATTAGTATTATAGATATTTAAGGTAAGTATAAATGCTATTCCTAATCTATGGGAAGGTCAGCACACAATTTATAATTATTACCAATAAGATACATGGGTACTTATCTATCGGGCTACAGTCTAAGGCGGATGCTGAATGTTGGTCTGGGCCAGGTCTCGGCTGTCCTCAGGTTCAATCTTCTTCCATCAAGAGTGCTATTTCTAGATCGCCTCTCGGTCTCTCAGCGTCAGCACTTTTCACTTTCACCTCTCACTGTCTCTCACCTCGTCGATCCAAAAACTATCCACTCAAAACTCACCCTCTTCGTTTCCAGGGACATGAATATATACACACGTATCCCTTCCACTTTTCTTTTAGATTCCTTTGTTTATAAGTTTTCAATTCTTTGTTCGCAACTTTCTTTATCTCCAAGAAACTTGTACCACCCAATATTCTCAGGTACATAAGGTTTGACTTAGTTCTTCTGGACCAGATCCCCTTAGAAGGGTTTTATGCTGTCTTATTGTTAATTATTAGCAAAACATTACACCGAGTACCCATAATACATTGCAACTCCATCTACTTGACAGTAAATATGTCTTTTGTAAAAAGTTTTGGCTTTACCAAACCTTCCAATTCTTCTCGTTTTCAATCCTTGAATCCAAAATCCTTCGAAAAACTGCCTTTACCTAATTATGTCACAAACATGTTCCATATGTTGCTGATTTTGCCTAAACCAGACACTTTTCCTTTCGTTGAAACTCCATACCCACTCGAATCCACTCGTCTCCCAACTTGCTTCCCACTTAATTCCCGATAAACCTCCAAGGTTTCTGAAAAGAAGATGGCCAAGAGAACTTATAATGTAGAACTTCAATTGAAGTGTGACTAGTGAGTAGTTCCTAACATGTTTTTTTTACATGTCATTGTAATCATTATTCTCCAATTTAATTATTGTACATAATGTATGAAATTGTAAATAAAAATACATAGTTAACACGTTGAGTGCTAACGACCCACCGGTGGGCCCAAACTACTACGCAGTTCGCCCTGTCTTAGTCACCTTCTCAGATCCCCACTTTTAAATCTAGGTGTTTGGAAACTTTTCCACCATTCTTAGAAAGGTTTAGTCAACAGGTAGGTAGAGTGCGCCTTGGGAAAATGTTCTTTTCAATTCACAAAATTCGTCTCTTGAAATTTTTCTTCTGTTTAGGTTAGTTACTATTATTTTACAACATTATAATATTTACATACCAAATTCATTAACTTAATTAACCAGCTTGATAATGTTTTGAAATAATTATTAATTTTTGTTCCTCACAGATTTTTATTTTCGTACCAGAATGGCTCCAAAAAAAAATTCACAAATCCCTAGTTCTAGTATTTTTGTTAATATTATAAATTTTATAGTTTTTAGTAAGTTGTATAATGTTTATATGTGAATATTATATATAATAGTTCATATAATGTATAATATATATTTTATAGTTAAATTGTATACAATTTTACATTTAAGTTTTGTTGTACGGTATATAATTTTCCTATATATATATATATTATATATCTATATTAACAATGAATTTTACATTTATTTGTTGTTACATTATGCTTAAATTCAGCATTTGAGTGTACATTATGCAAACAGCATTAATTTTATATTTATTAAATTATTTATGATTATTATTTAAAATTCATGAGGTAAAATGTTTAGGAAGAGTCCGTCAACTCATACTTTCCCGTGAGGCGCACGACCCACCGGTGGGTCGGCAATATATTCCACATAATGGTAACGGATAATTTTTTTCTTCTTATTTTTCCTGTAATCAGGAAAATGTAAGGGCCAGAAAACAAAACAAAATGTATAAGAAACAAAAAAATTTTTTTTGAGCCACTGGGGTAAAACTGGATTTTTGGGCTTAGCACTCAACGTGTTAAACTTCTTCAACTAATGGCTTCAAATATTAAAAGATCCTCTTTTATCACAAAGAACATTTATTTGTTGTGCCCAAATTGAAAATAATGTCAGAATTTAAATTCAAATATTAAGGTTATTCCGGAAAATAGAAGTGAAAAGGTCGAAATTTAAATCTAACTACAAATTATTTCCTGCTTGTAATATCTGGACTATTACTTTAGCTACGCTATTTCCTAAATGGCCTCAGGAGAGGTCCAATTTGTACGGTAGGGGAAAACTTAATGAAAATATTTGACAAGGATATCCTTTTTAGCCAGAATGATTCAATTTAGTTTAAAATAAATAGTTTAATGAAAATGTAGTCATAGATAAATTATGAAAGAAAGTTCTAGGAAAAAGCCTTTATTAGCGTTCTATCTATTTGTATATTGGTATTCAGAAATTTCAGAGCCCCTCTGAACCATTTGACTTTCAGTTGAGACAAAGAAGTAAATTAACTTTATTATCCATGTCTGAGAAATTACTTTATTTTGGCTTATTCATACTGCCTTCTTCCTAACTTTGTGCAATAATTATAGCCTAGTTTTAGTAGAAATGAACATGTGGTTTATGGGAAACGTTTGATGGAGTTTTGATCTATTTTTTTCTAAAAAAATCTAAAAATGTTCATCACGAATCTGCCCGATTTTTTTCGCACTTTTTGTGCAGATTTTGGGACATTTTCAGTTTTCTCTCTCTATATCTCGAAAAGTTTTTTATTATTTTTTTTTTTTTTTTGCGAAAGTCACTACATGCACATTCAAATAAATTCAGAAATGTAAGAAATAAAAAATAACTATGTATCTATAGTGATGCAAATCCAACGCAATTATCCGGGAGTACACGATAGAAGAATGAAACAGACGGTGGGTGACAACCCCGAAAGGGGCTATTCTTAGAAAATATTTTCCCACTGTTAGGTCACGTCTTGAAGCAACAGGGGTCCTCCCGGATTACTGGGTCTCACAGTTTCTCACAGGGCACGGGGGCTTTCGAGCCAAGCTCCAGAAACATGGTAAAAATATTGACCCGCTTTGTCCCAGCTGTGGTGTACCGGAGACCGCTGAACATGTGGTAATTGCATGCACTGCCTTTGAGGCATTGAGAGCCAAGCTACAGAGAGAAACAGGGCTGTACGTTCTAACGGAGAGTGATTTCCTTTAACTAGTATCAGCTGACAACTACCCGTATTACAAAAGGTTTGTGTATGGTTGGAAAACTGAAGTGGGGGTAGAGCACTTCAATCTAGGAAGGGGCCACGCCTCAGAGAGACCACTGGACAGAAATGATGCTGAAGACAACCCCATCACCGAATAAAGCCTATGTAAACGTAAAGGTAAAAACTATAAACAAATTTTAAAAAAATTTAATATAGGTATGTTGTTATTTTAATTTAGTATGTTATAGTTATTATTATTATGTATTATAGTATGTTATAGATAGTATGTAGTTAATTTTAATATATTATGTTGTATTAAATATAGGTATTTAATTGTTGTATTAAATATATGTATTTAATTGTTGTATTAAATATGTATTTAATTGTTGTATTAGATATAAGGTATATTGTATTAAACACAAATTTGTAGTTATGAAAAGCGTTTAATGTATTTTAAATATTAAATGTTATTTTATTTATTTATTTATTTATTTTATTTTAAGGTGCCGTGTACTGCAACATGGCCAGAGGCACCAAATTCTGATTTCTTGTTTATCTAAGTATGTATTAAAGATTCTGCAATTCTGTGAAGCGTTTTGATGTTTTTTTGTAAATATTAAATGTTATTTTAAATGTGTAGTGTAATCTTGAAATGTTAAATGTAATATTAAAATGTTCTGTTAAATGTTTAAGAAAATTTATTCTTGCAATGTTAAAAGTAATATTGAAATGTTATGTTAAACTGTTAAAACCAGCAGTGATGGCTACAAGCCATCCCTGTAAAACCCGTGTAGCCGAGAGGCAAGGAAGGGAAATAAATACAAATAAAAATAAAAATAAAATAAAAAATAAATTAAAAATTAAAAAAGACTCACTCTAGTGGCAAAATAGAGTGAGAAAAACCTCCTCTGTAAAACCTTATAAAGGGTGAGAAAATATAAACCTCCCGTGAATATGCTAATATTTCGAGCCTATAAGTTGCGGTTCATACTTCTTTCACGAGAAAAACACGTTTTTCGGTACTCTCTTGGCTATACCTCCAAAACTAATTTTATTTAAATTTATTATCAGACCCCATATTTGAAATTTTGTTGAAGTCCCGTAAAATACCCATTCCAGCACGCTAAAAACCACGTACTGTTGTGAAATACATGATTTTGTTGGCACTTTTCTGGCTATAGCTCCGAAACTTTTTGTCCCTATATACAGGATGTTCGGAAGATCGTTGGCCAAAAAAATTATCTCGGGTAGGGAGGTTCATTTTGAACCTATTTAAGGTCACTTACCTATATACAAAGTCTTACGTTTTTTTTTTAATGAATTTTTTTGTAAAAATGGCCAAATCCAAACATTTATGCCTTATAACTCCGTTGTTTACTGATATATCAACGCCATTTTTTTCCCTGTAATTACTAATACATTGCCCATGGAAAATAAAAAAGATATGGTGCAAAAAACAAATACCAAAAAAATAGGAGATCGTTAAATCTTGTCAAAGGCAAAAATAAAAATTATGAACTTCAAGTTTAGGTTCAATAAAAAAAAAAAAAGTAAGCGCAACAGCCAAATCCAAATTGTTTTAAAAACTTCTCTATTTAATACTCTTTAAAAAAATACCATTTGCAGGCACGCAGCACATCTAGTTTTTTTTATTTTTTATAAAGTAACAAAAGGGTGCCACCAGCGCACACTGACAATAATAATGAATCGAATCATATTTTTATGCAAAACGTAACAAATAGTTGTGTTTCTTTATAGCATAGGTTAAACTGCATATTTTCTCTTTCTTTCTCGGAATTCCGATTTTATCTGAGTAAACTTTATCTACATTTTTGTAAACAATAATCAGGGAACAAAATTAAACTAATTATAAATTATTTATAAATTTAATTTGTAGAGTATCACAGGTATTGCTCAAAATGATCTTCACTATTTCTAATACAAGCACGATATCTTTTTCTTATTTCTGTGGTAGTTGTTCTAAAAATAAATTCTTCCTTCATTATGGTAAATGAAGCATTGATTTTTTTTTTTTGGCATTGATTTTTTAAATAAGTTCTTGTTTTTAAAAAGCCCACTACAACTTACCTGTAAGAGAATGTTTATACAATCGTTTCCCACAATCCTGGATAGGAAGAGGGGGTCCAATTGAGTGGCCAGCACGGTCTCCAGACCTCACGCCGCTCGATTATTACGCCTGGGACGGTGTCAAAGATTTGGTTTATAATGAAGAAATGTTTTCAAGACAACAACTTATTCAAAAAATCAATGCCGCATTTACCATATTGAAGGAAGAATTTGTTTTAAGAACAAATTGTTTGTTGCGCTTACTTTTTTTTTTTATTGAACCTAAACTTTAAGTCCATAATTTTTATTTTTGCCTTAATAAGATTTAACGATCTCCCGTTTTTTTGATATTTGTTTTTTGCACCATATCTTTTTTATTTTACATGGACAATGTATTAGTAATTACAGCAAAAAAATGGCGTTGATATATCAGTAAACAACGGAGTTATAAGGCATAAATATTTGGATTTGGCCATTTTTACAAAAAAATTCATAAAAAAAACCGTAAGACTTTGCATATAGGTGAGTGACCTTAAATAGGTTCAAAATGAACCTCCCTACACGAGATAATTTTTTGGCCAACGATCTTCCGAACACCCTGTATATATAGGGGAAGGTGCTGTACCTAAAGTACAGTTGTACCATTGGACATTATTAATTAAGAGAGAGTGGGAGGAGGGAAATTGAAATTTTCAGATTGGTAGAGCTGCAAGCATCTTTCTGCAGTTGTACCTGTGTTTTCAAGATTGTCAGATCAACAGTTTCATAGAAATTATTATTTTTAAGTTTTTTTCTTCCCAATCCCGAACAATGATTTCCTAGGCAGTTTTATTTACATTAGGTTTTCCAGATAAATATTTCCGGATTGTAATGATAAATATATCATAACTTTATAAGTTTTCATATCTGTTATCACTTACGGGTTTTGTAAAACAGAGCTTTCCGCACAACATGGCGTTCAGTTGTACCTGTGGACACCATTGCCAGCTGAACCTGCGGACAAACAGTTAAAGTGTCCACAGGTACAACAGATTTTTCTTTTTGTTTATTAATTCATTATTTCAATTATAAATATTGCAGAAAAATTTGTAGGCATTCCGCGTGGTATAAAATGCCTAAATTTGGATACCTACTATTCGTATAACCTTTTTTTTTAAGAGGAGAAAACTTGTCACTCACTATTTATAACAAACTATTCAACTAGTGAAGATAGTGATTTCACTAATGTGATCTTGGCTGATCGATCAAGCGAAGATTATAATTTTTTGGATGCATTGATGAATGATTATGAACAAGGTAAAGAAATTGAAGATGAAGAAATATATGTTGGTAGCTATGTTTTGTGTTATAATGCATATTATAGTTTTGATCAAAGAAAAAGTAGACTCGTTCACGTTCAACATTTGCTACTTGAAGAAAATTTCAATAAATTTATTCTTCCGGACACTGATTATGAAATTGGAATAAGAGATATCAAAAGAAAATTACCACTGCCATCGTTTATAACTGGGACTGGGATATTACGTAAACAATTACATTTTCCTACATCTTTTCATGAATACAATCTCTAATGATTCGATTTTTTCCATGAAAAAAAAAAAGTCTGTGACACTCTTTAATAATAATTATAAGTACATAAAATATTTATTTTTGTTAAAAGATTTGAAAATAAGTTAAATCTCTATTTACTTTCATACGCTGAATTTATTGTTGTCACCTTTCTAGTCGGCCTTCTAGTTCAATAATCTAGTTGACTTTTCTTGTTTAATATTCTATTTTCTTTAGTACATTTTATAAGAAATTATTGTTGATGTGTTTCTCTAAATATCATCTCAATTATTCCTATAAACCTATGAAGGAATGAATGTCCATTGGTACAACCGCTAGTGTCTACAGGTACAAAGGGGGAAGGTACCTATGGACACTAATCAGTAAGTTACAAAACATTATTTTCTGTAAAAATAAAATTACTTTTCAAAATTAAGACACCAGGATTCGATAGCCCCTTAAATTTTTTATCTAATGGTACAGTAACTACTCAGATAAATAAAGCACTGAAAATTAGAAAAATTGATAAGTGAAAATTGTCCACAGGTACAACACCTTCCCCTATATATATATATATATATATATATATATATATATATATATATATATATATATATATTCCAACGATTTCGCCCTATTGCTAATTGTTAATATCGCCAATTGCTAATTTTGTATTTCTGAATTTATTTAAATGAGCTCAACAAGAATAAAGGCTTATAGTGCGAAAATCTTAAATTTTCCACTGTCCAATAATGTTGCCCATTTATTGACACGAGATCTAGCGGCAAAACAGTTGGTTCTACAAAAAAAAAAAAAAAAAAGATGAAAAAAATTTAGGAAATTTTTCTTATTTATTAATTCTGTATCTAGTGACTTTAACATAAAAACGCTTAGTTTTCGGACAAATTAAAAAAAAAAAAAAAAAAAAAAAAAAAAAAAAAATCAGAAAATGTGACAAAAATCAAAAAGTGCGAAAAAAAAAACAACAGGTTTAGGGCAAAATGTTAACACGCAAACTTTAGATTTGTGTTTAGAGATCCAAAAAAACATTGAGAGGAAAAATTCAAAACAGTATCAAAACTTTCCAATGAAAATGCTGGTATGCCAAACTATTATTGTGAGTATAACTTTTATTACTATTAAATGAGTAAAATTATTATTATTATTATTACATGACTAAAAATATTATTATAAGAAATAAATACTGTCTGTATAGTAAAGCGTATACTCAACATGGCATATACATTGTGGAGAACGGAATGGCATTAGATAGGACAATGTAAGCCCCTCCACATATTCCCGTTAAAATATTCTTCCAGACCACAAGTTAAGATATCCCCTACCTTCAGGTCTCCTACCTACACAGTTCTGTCCCGCACAGTCCCAACTATTTTATTGTATTATTCTAGAACCTCTACCTTTGGTTTTTTAAGTCTTTCTGTGGTTACAAATTTACTTCTAAGATTATTTTATCCATCTGTCTTGAAATATTAGTTTAAAAAAAAAAAAAAAAAAAAAAAAAAAATAATATATATAATGGATCTAGACAAACGATCAAACCTCCCAATTCATTACAAAAGACTCATTTACATGACAGTTATTAGACCTATTTGGACGTACGGAGTTGAGCTTTGGGGCTCTACTAAACCATCCAATTCATCTTGTATCCAATCCTTACAATCCAAAATCCTTCGAAAAATCCTAAATGCCCCCTACTTTGTCACCAATAAGCTTATCCATAAAGACCTTAATGTTCCATATGTTGCTGAGTTAGCTCAAACCAGATACCTATCCTTCCATAGTAAGCTCCATAATCACTCCAATCCACTAGTCTCCCAACTTGCTTCCTCCTCCATCCCTGATAATCCTCCGAGGCGTCTGAAAAGAAGATGGCCTAGAGACCTTTAAGTGTAGATTTTATTGAAGTGCTACTAGTGAGTAGTTCTTCACAAGTTATTTACATGCCATTGTATTCACTGTCAACACATTTACTTGTATATTATTCTGTACAGTTGTAAATATCAATATATAAAAAAAACAAAAAAACAAATATATATGGATAAATTTCTTGACTCTGAATGTTAGATGTTTAATAAGGTTCTTGAGGTTAAGTCAATAAAAAAAAGACACAACTATTTGGGCGACGTTTCGAGACTATATTGTTCTCATAATCATGCGCTGCAGTGAAAAAATCAGGTTAAAATAAAATTATATAAGTTATACAAGTTATTTCAAAACATAAAGTTAGCTACAATATAAATATATAACCACATGCGTTAGAATAATTAAATACATATAATTGCAAGGGGAATCCCTCTCAACCTTTACCTATCTTAAGAAATTCCCAGGCCAGTTGTGCACTAGAACTGTTATAATTTAGTGGTAGATACATATAGCATATCTATCAGTAACATTGTAAGTAGGTCCCTACGCCTTCATGTAATTAAATGTATTTAGTTGTTCTAACGCAGGTTGTTATATATTTGTAATTTTTTAGTTAACTTTATGTTTGGAAATAACTTGTATAACTTTTATAATTTTATTGTAACCTATTTTTTTGCTTTAGGGCATGATTATGAGAACAATATAGTATTGAAACGTCGCCAAAGTAGTTGTTTTTATTTATTGACTGAACCTCAAGAACATAAACTTAATACCTCAATAATTACTTAACCTCAAGAACACTTTACTTAACATGTAATAGTAACAGTCAATAAATTTATCCATATATATATATATATATATATATATATATATATATATATATATATATATTTATTATTTTCTTGATTCTTAATATAAGAAGAGAAAGAGATACGATTTGTTTAATATTAAAAACAAAGCAATCAGTAACCGAGTAATAAAATCGATTGTTCAAGATTAATTTCGTTAATTGAATGGTTTGTTTGATGGAGGGTTTATGCAAATTAATATATAATCTGGTTCTTTCGATAACGAATTAATGTGCAAATGTGTTAAGTAACAAAATCTGAATATTTTAAAATACCTAGAAAAAGAGATATGAAGATGAAAAAATTGAAACATAAATTTCTCAAAAGTTTTTGTTGTAACATATCATCAAACCCTTAAAATTTTAAATTTGGGTGTAATGAAAATAAATTCTACAAATTTTATATCAATTAGTGAAGTTTTTTAAATGATTGTTGTTTAGTAAAATATTACCTGCAAAAAAAAAAAAAAAAAAAAAAAAAATAGTTTACAACATATAATAGGTAAAACGTTTGTAATATTTAAAATCTGATTATTCTATAAATAAATATTTGATAATTTATAAATATACAGGGAGCTATAAATTATTTTAAAATAATATTTATCTATCAATGGTACTCACGGCATTTCATTTCGTCAGAGTTGTCACCACAATCATCTTCAAAGTTACAGACCAGGTCGAGTGGAACGCAGAAGTGGTTGTTACATTTGAAGTGGGTAACGGGGCACAAGAATGTTTCTGCAACAGATAAGTTCATTTTTTATTTATAAACAAGATTACATTTATAGAAATATTATTAAACGAGAGAACATTATTAAACAATTAAAAGTTATGTTGGGGAGGTGAATTTTTTCTTTTGAAAAAAAAATCCCTGCCCCAAGTGAGCGATGGTAAAAAAAAATTAGTATCAGCGGAATGATGTCCAATCATAAAAAAGAGAAGAAAAAAAAATTTGTATTCTAGAGTAATAGAATTTTGTATTTTAACTACGGAACTAATTCTGATCTTTAATTCATCGTTTTATTTCTATTATCTGTTTATAAATGTCACATCCGTTTCGAAATGTCATCAATGAGAGAAATATCAATGAGTGATTTTAATTTAATTTTTTAATAACAGAGAGCGTTAGTGATACTTTTGAAGGTATTAGCTTCTTTCGACGAAGTAATTTCTCGAACTCTTTGAGGCCGGTTCCGGTGACGTCACGATATGGAAACGACCTTTCCGAAGCTAAATTGGAGTAGAAAAGGTTTTATATTGTCTCATTCCCATCGACTCTCAGCCTTTTCATCTTTTAGTCCGCCATCTTAGAAATGAAAACTTAATCTTCATTCATTGGGATTAATTAAACGTTTGCAATCGTTTGAACTTTTCCATTGAATGAAAAATTATATTGTCCAATCACAACCATCATGAATCGATAGAGAAGAGATTAGAACGTTTTCCACAAAAACTTCTTCGGTACTTTAGGATCTTATTGCAGCCTATTCCTCAATTATATTTGTAAATACATTTTTATTGACAATTTATACATGTAAATACAACTGTATACAAAATTTATACGAATGAGCAAAACTATTCATATTCACACGTAAGAATACAAATATATTCGTATATATGAATAATATGTGTGAATATATTAATATTCGTATTTATGAATATATATATGCCCATCTCTGCCCTACTCTATTAGAGAAAATATTTAATGCTACCTGGCAAAATCGTGCTTTTCTGTTGTTTAGAGTTAAAGAGTTGTTCTAGCTTAAATTAAAAATATATTGAAGACAGTAAAAAAAAAAAAAAAAAAAAAAAGACGTTAAAATTTAATCTACGCTTCAAACATAAGAGCTGTTTAATCTTCAAATAATGACGCGAGGTGGACAATATTCAGAGTCCCTCAGTAATTTAAGCCTAGCTTTGTGTTTTAAATACCAATGAAGCTCACGTTTCTCTCTGTTCTCGTTTAATCCACGGTTTAATCTTTATCATGCCGATATTTAAGCACATAAAATGTCGTACAACACAATACGTTTTATATTATGTTTGTTAAAGCCTGATAGTTTAATTTTTGTATTACTTTTTCCTTGCATCATCTCCCATAGTGAGAAAGATAATATGTTAAAATTTATTATGAATACAAAACTGTAAATAGCTCTAAATATTTCTGGTTAGTTAGTTTGTATTAATAATGGTTCAAGTTTTATGCATTATTCAATATTATGTGTATCAAGTTACGTATTAGGTGAATTACGACAGCTGTTACAAAAAACAAAAGAAAAACGTATGAGCTTCACCAGCGTCAGTCGCATTGCAGCCTGAGCCAGACCTATCTGGAAGGAAGTTAGATTGTGCTATTTACCTACAGCCACCTTCTTTACTCACCGATCTTCTTTACTGACCTTCTTGCTGTATCTTCTCTCACCTCTGCTCGATCGTCTCTCACCACTGCCTTTTTCGAGAACCCACCGAATGCTGAGGAGGCTTTCACTAGACATCTAAAAGTACTTAAACCCTATGCTTCTACTTTACTTGAACCACATTCTGTCGTAGTTAAATTAGTATTGTTATTTCTGAATTCATTAATTATCGAAATAGTTTAAAATTAGTTTTAATTAATTTTTATTTAATTTCAATATCTGGTAATAATCATAAAATATTTTTTTATTCTAGTTTATATCACTTTTCTCATCACCATTTCTATTATTTTAGGTATATATTTAAATTGTACTCACTATAGGAGATATTTTATTTTTAGTATTAAATTTCTTTTTTTACTCACCACTTTTCTTTTAATTCTTTTATTATGTATATATTGATATCAGTTTTTAAAATATAATTATTTTACAAGTGGTGTTCCTCTATAACGGTTTTATTTTTCTTTGCATTTTATTTCAGGTTTCCCAATTTTCAATTACAGTAAATTGGTAAAATTCTTTTATTTTTCTTCTCTATTTTATAGCTGGGCATCATTTGGCTGATAGTAATTTTTCACCAGCGTTCAGTTTGGGGAGGTGATTGTTTTTCAAAAGAGAAAAGCCCCCTCCCCAACAATGTTTGTCCTATAATAGAAGCGTTATACCTATAACTGATGATATAAAATCGTTATAACATATGATCGACATATTATGGAAATATGGCCTGGATATAATAATGTAAAGAAGGATAGTACATTATTTTATTCATATTTATATATTTTTAAGCCATTTATTGAATTTACGACTTAAAAAAAAATATATATAGTAAATGTTAAGATAGTACTCATAATGACACGTAAAATTATTAATTTTCCTACGGCTATTTATTAGGCTGTTCTTAGTTCTGAAGTTTTTAGCGTTTTTCGATACTAATTTCAATCCTTTTTATGTTTTTGAAATGATGTTTATTAGCGATCATTTTTAGTATTCGGAACTTATCGTCAGGAAAGTTTGCATTAGCTAAGTTTTTTATGAGTCTGTTGAGATGGTCAGTTATGAAAAAATAAAGTAATAAATAAAATAAATTCTGACTTGAGATTAGAGGAAAAGTTTTAAAAACGGGCACTGGTGTAAATATGGGCCCTACTGGCTAAGACAGATATTGAAGACTGGCGGCGAGGACTGTCTATGGAGCCATTTGCTAATATAAGATAGCAGTGAGCAGTTGGGACCATTCTTTATACTAGTGTGAATGCAGCTTGAGTTATTGTCCAAATTGGTGTTCATTATGGACTGTAAACTTTTGAGAGGCATGTAAAATCGTTTTCTTTTCATGTTCTTATGTATAATTAAAAATAATTTCGCAGTGATGTCCAGAAATCGGAGATCTCAAGCTACTATTTAAATTATACCTTTAGTCACGCATGCTTTTAGATTACATGTGATAGAGGCTTCTACACTCTGAGTTTATTAGAGGTCTCTCTAACCAAGATATACGTCACCAACTTCTTTTGGATGACTCAAAAACATTTTCTGACGCTGTCTCAAGAGCACAAACCTTAGAAGCATCGAATTTGGCAAGTCAACAATTCAATACACCCACAGAAAATAATTCGAGCACTGTACATAGACTTTGAAGACCACGAAGTAAGAGTCGAAATAACTATAATTTAAGACCTTGACAGAAATCAAATCCAAGACGTCTTAATTTGAAACATCTAGGAATTGAAGGGCTTTGTTTAAAATGTGCCAAAAATAATCACAATTCGAAAAATTGCAGAGTGGATTCGTCTAAACTAAACTGTCAATACTGTGACAAGTCAGGCAATGTCAAAAATATGGGCCTAAGAAGATTAATGGCAGAGAAAAAAATGAGTGCAAACAGTAGACTCGGATGAAGACATGGAATGTGATCGGATCAATACACCATATATAACAATATAACAGAGGCCATCTTTCTTAGGTGGGGTTGTTGTAAATATGGGCCGACATTACCCCGCGAACTTTAAATGCACTCTCTCCTTTTGACATATATCCTTTTATCTACATTAGAAAAGAACCACTACTTACAGTTGAACCACTGCACGAATCAGTTGACTAAGTCGCTTGACATAAGTGATGTCCTTGAATTTATCCAGGGTAAGAGACCGGCCAAGGGCCTGAGGCGGGAAGACGAAGGGTCTTAAAAAAAAAGAAAATTTTCCCCACGCAACGTTACGATTCATCATCGTACTCATCGCAATAACCCTCCCCTTGTAGACCGCGATGATGATACCAAGCTAGATGTTAACGGTGGAGATAAACCAGACTCAAGCGATTCAACTTGCATCTTTTGTGATAGAAAGTTCTCTAAAGTAACGTGGAGAGAAGTGTCGTATAATAAAATTTGAAAACAGTTCATGCCGGCGCTGCCAGATACTGTTTTCAGATCTGCCAAGATCAGACGATTTTTTGAGCCCGGAGGACATCCTTGGGTACTCTCCTTCCACAATTAGAATTAGTTTTTTGTCCTTAAGGATGCTGTTTTAAGATGGCGGAAGGACATCTTTAGGCCACATATATAATAATTTTTGTTCTTAAGGATTCTTTTTTTTTTTTTTTTTTTTTTTTTTTTTTTTTTTTTTTTTTTTTTTTTTTTTTTTTTTTTTTTTTTTTTTTTTTTTTTTTTTTTTTTTTTTTTTTTTTTTTTTTTTTTTTTTTTTTTTTTTTTTTTTTTTTTTTTTTTTTTTTTTTTTTTTTTTTTAGAATTAACGATTTTATTAGTTGTTCGTCGTTAAGTATAATATGCTGAAATATTCCAGGATTTAACGATTTTTGAGATAATTGAAGGATATTCCGTTATTGTTGTTCTTAAAGATACTGTTTAAAATATTTTAAAGATTTAAGGATTTTAATATAGCGGAAGGATATTCCGCCATTGTTATCCTTAAGGTTGCTGTTTTGAAATATTAGAATGTTTAAAGATTTTATGATGGCGGAAGGATATTCAGCCATTGTTGTCTTTAAGGATACTATTTTGATATATTTCACGATTTTAAGATTATGAGATGGCGGAAGGATATTCCGCCTTTGTTAACGCATTCCAAAGAATTATAATTGCGAGTTCTGTAAATACTTTTCTCCTATAAGAAATGAACTCTTTACAGTTCGTATTGTTTTATCCTGTTTTTAACTATTTTTGGGCTCTTATTTACACCCCATATTTTCTGGTGTTATTTTGAAAGATTCTTGTAAATTGTCGTTTTGATGGTAATCAATTTTATTTTCTCGCATTTAAGAAACTTGTTATATTTATTAATGAAAGACAAAAATCTAGATTTTTTCAATTTAAAAGTAACTTCTCCTATCTTAGCGATAGAACCTTCAAATTTAATTATAACTTTTCCTATTCTTCTCTCTTTACCCAATCTGCCGGTGTTCCTGAAGGTAGTATCCTAGGTCCTATCCTCTACACGGTGTATACAGCTGACATCCTAACTCATCCTACCACTGTCCTCACTACTTACGCTGATGACACATGTGTGTTATCAGTAAACAATGATTCCTTCATTGCCTCTCAAATACTCCAATCCGTTATCCTAAACGTTCAAGAATGGTGTCAAAAATGGAGAATCAAAATAAATCCAAACAAATCCCACCAAATAACCTTTACCCTTTGTCGTAAACCTACTACCTCCTGCCTTACAGTATCCTTTAATGATATTCCACTAATTCCTGTTGAACAGATCCGCTACCTAGGACTCCACTTGGACAAACGACTAACTTGGAATCCACATACAAAACTAAAACGACAAGAAACTGCCCGTCGTTTCAGACTACTTCAACATTTACTAGACAAACGTTCAAAGCTCCCAATTTATTACAAAAGACTCATATACATGACTGTGATTAAACCTGCTTGGACGTACGGAGTTGAGCTTTGAGGCTCCACTAAACCATCCATTTCATCTCATATTCAATCCTTACAATCCAAAATCCTTCGTAAAATCCTCAATGCTCCTTATTTTGTCACCAATAAACTTATCCATAAAGACCTTAATGTGCCATATGTTGCTGATTTAGCCCACACCAGATACCTATCCTTTCATAGTAAGCTCCATAATCAATCAAATCCGTTAGTTTCTCAACTTGCTTCCCACTTCATTCCTGATAACCCTCCGAGGGGTCTGAAACGAAGATCGAGACTTTCTAGTATAGAAGTTTTAATGAAGTGCTACTAATGAGTAGTTCTTTCCAAGTTTTAACATGTTATTATAATCGTTGTCAATACATTTACTTGATGTATATATTCTGTACAGTTGTAAATTTCAATATATACATTAAAAAAAAAAAAAAAAAAAAAAAAAAAAAAAAAAGAGGGTGCTTATATTTACACATTTTTCTCAACTATTTCAAATAATCAAAAATTTGATACCAAAAGGGTCTACAGTAATTTTTTTTATTCAAATGAAAAATGATAAAATTGGGCCTGTTTAAGTAGTAATGTTGTTGCGGATGTTGCAATGGGTTACTGAATATTCTCTAATTTATGCCGAATATTCCGTTGAAATTTATAAAAGTTATTCTAAACACTTAAGATTACCGAAAACAGAGTAAATATTCTCAACCACCAACAGAATAGTCAAGTGACTCAAAACGTCTCATTTATATGAGTAAGTGGTAAAACGGCGGTTCAATTCTCAGATCCTGAAGGCAGCGGCCTCTGCCGGTCCGGAGGTGAAATATTGCTCCCTAATTTTTATTCATAGGATGTCACGAAGAAAATAAAACTTTGGGATAAAGTGTGGCAGGAGCTTAATAAGGGAAAATGAAAAGTCTGCGGCGTGAAAGCGTTTAAAATGTGCCTTCGGGGGATTTTTCTCTGATTGAAGTTTTAAAATATCAAGAAATCGATCATCATAACTGTGAGAAATATTATCAAAAATGATTCCATATGACAGCAGGATATTTTTCTTTTCTTTTTTCAACCGACTTCAAAAAGGAGGAGGTTCTCAACTCGTCTGTATTTTTTTTTTTTTTGTGTGTATGTTACGCGATTACTCCGTCAATTCTGAATCAATTTTGATGATTCTTTTTTAGATCGGTAGGGCATACTTCAGAGGTGGTCCCATAAAAAATATTTTAAAATCAATGCAATACTTTTTTAGAAAAATCCAAAAAACTGTTCATAAAATCACTTATTAACTGTTTTTTTTTTTTTTCTTAAAAAGTGCTGCGTTGATTTCAAAATGTTTTTTATGGGACCACCTCTGAAGTATGCCCTACCGATCTAAAAAAGAATCATCAAAATTGATTCAGAATTGACGGAGTAATCGCGTAACATACACATTCATATGTTTTTTTTTATAACCTTCTCAGTTTATGGTTAACTGTTATTAGTTTTTACGAGTCATGCTATGTAGTTTTTATGTGTGAAAATTGTGTTCAATAAAACCTTTCAAGAGGTATTTCTTTCTTTCTCATAAGTCGAACAAAATCTGCGGTTGGAAGTACATTACACTTAAATTTCACCTCAAAGAGACGATTTCAGATAGAAAACGTTAAAAATTGTGTAAATAAGTCGAACTGAAAATGGGGTTCAAAAGAGAGAACTCCTAGGACCACCTCTAAAGAAATGAACTATTAGAAGTCATCGCCTCTATTACTCGAACACAAATTAAAAGAATTTCATGTGTAATTTATATTCCGGTTTCCCGTCACTGTTTATCTTTCCAGTTAATAGTTACACCAGTCACTTATTATTAGTTATTCACTGGAGTGAATTATTTCACAGTGGCTATTGTAAATTATTTCAATTAACGAAAAGTTAAAATTGATTTGCAAAGTGGAGAAATGAGAAAGAAGTTGGGCGTTTGTTGCTAGTGAATTTCGAATTCCGCGTAGTTCTCTTTTAAGCATCCTAAAGAATAAAGAAAAGGCCGCCACTGGTGGAAGTCGGTAATTCAACTTATAGGCACCCTAAAAAATAAAGCGCAGTTCAGTTGAAAGTTATATGATAAATTGGTACCGGGTATTTAATTTTCTGTATCAATGATTTTATATGTATGTACAAACAACATTCCCATTAATGAAAATTTAAGTAATGATTTCAACTACAATTTTGTGCTCAATTTTCCCATTTATATGCAGATAAGTGGAATAATATCATCGTTAATACTTTGTTCAGTAAGTCGAACTATTTTTCAGAGTAGCTTGATGATCGAGAATTGACTGTTTAAACAAAAAAGACACTCACCACTAAAAAGTAAAAAATAAAATTAATTTTTAGAAAAAAAAACAAACCGACTTCAAGAATAAACCTACATATACAAAAATATACAAACTTGAACTAAAAAATAAAAAATAATATTTTAATTGCTTCAAAACAAAAACCATTAAATGAAAATCAACGAAATTATCGATACTTATATACCTATTCACAATTTATAATCAGTTATTTTTGCAGTCGGTGCCAACCAAAACAAACAGAATTTGAAAAGAAATTGAAATCGTAAAGATCCTCCCACTGTTTTATCACCGCCACACCGCTGTCTCCGCCCCTTTGACTGTTTATTTATTGTAAAGACAGGATTAAACTTCCCATCTTTGCTGGCACCGACTCCAAAGATAATTGGTCATAAATTGTAAATAGGTATATAAGTATCGATAATTTCGTTGATTTTCATTTAATGGTTTTTGGTTTGAAACAATTAAAATATTATTTTTTATTTTTTAGTTCAAGTTTGTATATGTAGGTTTATTCTTGAAGTCGGTTTTGTTTTTTTTCTAAAAATTATTTTTATTAAAATATAAATAGCACAGCCTTGATAAGCCGACACATATGTAACTCAATGACCGACAGATTACAGAAAATAGCGCATTACTGGATGCAAATAAAAAACAAAAAAAAAACATAAATAGTGGTAAATTATATTAATAGAGCGTATAAAAAAAAAAAAAATGACCGTTTTATCAAAGTCCGGAGTTCAAAAGTCTGTAAATATCTTAATGCAATTTATTATTTACCAATACTTAATAATCCCTTTAGAGCATTCTCTAAGCTTGTTTACTAACACTGGACTTCTTTTTAAAAAAAAACCTCATTTCAGTTATTTACGTTGGTTTGAAAAAAGTGGAGATACAACGCACACTGGGCAAAATCACCAATTTAGTTGGACAAAAGTCAAGTCAAAACTTAGGAATTTCTGAGTGCTTGACCTTTTTATTATTAGTTGGTAAGACGCTTAATGCTAATATTTCCCGCCATACCGTGTTTACAAATAAATAGTAAATGAGTGAATCATTCCTGTTTACACAAGTGCCTAATAACCAACAGTGGGATTATCTTTATTCGATGGCCATTTATTATGTTCAAGGTGTGTGTAGCGCAAAGTCTTTTTGCTTTTATTTAACAATGGACATTGCTGAGGCAGGTAAGACATTATATTTCCACACTGGCTATTAAATGTACATTGGAATCTGCCTGTAGAGTTAATTTAGTAATTTGTAAATGTATGCCCCTATTCAATAACGAAAAACTATATAACCCCCAAGTTACCCCAAGGATTCGTTTGTGGGATTTGTTCCATCAATCCTTCTAGTCTTTAAATGATGCAAAGAATTTTTGCGTTTTAGGCGATACATCATTTTTTTTCAGACACAACACTCCGAATCACGAGGGGGAAATTTTTTTAAGAGTGGGTTAAGTATCCCAAAAAAAACCGCCAAGACTACATTTATTCTAACTTCCGCTCATATTAAAAATCAAGAAAATGTGGAGATTAGGCCTTTGAAAATTAGAATTTCCCGTCTTTCCGACAAAATTTCAATGTCACAGAAAATTGGAAGATTTTTTCAATAAATACTCTAGTTGGCTTGATTCCGATGACTTGGATTTTAGTATTTCAGTTATTCAGCCTACTTTTCAACGCTCAAAACGCCCTGAAAAATGTTTCGAATGTTCTAGTGAGAAAACCAAAAACAGAAAAGTCAGCGAGTTATTGAAGATTGACTATGAAAAATTTACTTTCGCTGCACAGTAGGCGCTTTATGTTTCTAGTAAGCATGGTTCTTCCAAAGTCGTGAAAGAGGCATCTACCTCTTAACAGCCATCTTCTTCTACAAGAAAATTTCATGAATAGCAACAAATAGTGATTTGTTGACAATAATATTAGTTTCATCGGACCCAATTGTTGCTTCACTACGAAAACCTGTCAAAAAAAATAAAATACCGTTAGATTGAGATGTTCTATATTTACTAAAGTGCACTGCTCCAAACGAACAATTATCCTTATCAAACATTAATCTTGAGAAACCAAATGATGACATGCCAGAGCCAGAGTTATCAGATCAATCCGCATCATCATATTATGGTACAAGTGAAGAAGATAATTAGTTATTTAATATTCAGAATTTTTTTTTATATTTATCTACCTGTGCTTAATTACGTTTATTAATTATTAAAAATTATGCCTAATTTTATTTCTGTAATTGATTTAAATTCTATTTAATGTACATTGATTATTTAAAAAAAAAAAAAATAAAATAAAAAAATAAAAGTATTACAAAAAATAATTTGAAGAGTTTCCTAAATGATTTAAAATACATCAATTAGCAGGTTTACGCCACTCCGAGCCGATAATTAGATTTGTTGTATTATTTATCCCGTTTCTGGGACTTAAACCGTTAAACGTAGGAGAGTTTTAGATTTTGGCAAATAAATTTGATTTTTTACCATTGCGCGCTCGCCAATTATTAAAATTAAAATTAATTAGATTTTTTAAATTATTTTTTCTGTAATCTGGGACCCCAAAGGTTAAATATAGACAAGTTTCAGGTTTTGTCCATCTAAATCGGTCATATTTTCCACTGTGCGACGTTGGAAAGGAAGAAGGGCTCCGAGCGGCCATTAATGGATATTGATGAGGTTCTGCAGGAAGCTGTTGAGTCAAAGCCGTCCACAAAGTACTCGCGAACTTGCCAGGGAGTGTGGTGTGTCGAAAGATACTGTTAGTCGCCATCCTCTTTCCACGGGGAAGGTGAAAAAGACCTGTAGACTGGTCCCTCACGAAGTTACTCCTCAACAATCAGCTTTCTGAGCTTCATGGGTTTAAACTCCTGCCTCATCCACCACATAGTGCATACCTCGCACCTTCGGATTACTACTTGTTTCAATCCATGGCCCATTTTCTTCAAGGGAAAAAATTTGATAATTTTGCTGAAGTTGAAAATGCTGCCCAAGAGTTCTTTGACAGCCATCCCAAGGAATGGAATCGGCGTGGCATCGAGCAATTGGCTAGCAGACTGTAATGACGGTAGATAACAATAGATTATACTTTGATTATTAATTGTATTTTATATCAAAGAAATAATAATACAAATTTTAGTTTAAGAAACGGTCATTATTTTTTATACACCTCATTAAAACAGATATGTTAAAGCCTGATAATTTACTTTCTTATATTTTTTAATCTAATTATTATCACCTGCTATAGTGAAAAAGAAAACTGTTTATTATATAATAAATAATTGTCAATATTTTAAATAGAATGTTGATGGTTCAAGTTATATGTTCACGGTTCAAGTTTACGCGATAAGAGGCAGCAAGGATCAGTCTGGGTCAAACCTCCCTAGAAGAAGGAATTGGTTACTTAAAAAAATCATCAAGACGCACCGGCAGGCTTTTTGCATTTTATTTCACCCCTGAAGATGGAAGATGGAAGAAGTGGGACTCACCGAATGAGAGGAGACTAACACCACACTTACAATCTTAAGTATCTAAACTCTTTTTTATTTATTTATTTTATTTTTTTATTTTATTATATGGAAATTTGCAACTGCATTAGAAAACACATCTAGTAAATATGTGGTATATATGAGATATAATGACATGAATAATTTGTAGAGGAACTACCCACTGGTAGTACTCTAATGAAATATTGACAAAAGAAAAAGATCCCGAAGCCATCATTCAGGCACCTCGGAGGATTGCCAGGAATGGAATGGGAAGCGAGTTGTGCAACAAGTGTATTTGGATGCGGAGTAAGTTTATTATGAAAGGAGAGGTATCTGGTTCGAGCCAAATCAGCGACATAAGGGATATTAAGGTCATTGTGGATTACTTTGTGACAAAGTAAGGAGCATTAAGGATTTTTCGAAGAATTTTGGATTGGAGTTATTGGATGCGGGAAGAATGCGATGGTTTGGTGGATCCCCATAACTCTATACCGTAAGTCCAAATAGGTCTGATAATAGTCATATAGATAAGTTTTTTGTAGTGAATCGGGAGATTTGAACGTTTGTCAATTAAGTGTTGTAGCAGTTAAAATCTAAGTGCAGCTTCTTGTCTTTTCAATCGTGTATGAGGGTTTCAGGTAAGTCTCTTGACCAGATGAAATCCCAGGTATCGTATTTGTTCCACATTATACAGCGGTACACCATTAAAGAATACAGGAGGACAGGATGAGGTAGGTTTTTGACGGAGGGTAAAGGTAATTTGTTGGGATTTGATAGGATTTATCTTAACTCTTCAGTTATGACACCATTCTTCAAGGGAAGCGATATGTGACTGGAGTGTCTGGATCTAAACTCTCAATACGTACCTTGAACTAATTCCACCATAAAAAAGAGAACATATATATTCGAATTTTTTATTTATTTTTTTAAATTATTTATTATGAAAATAGTTTTTGTAGCACCATTAAGTTTTTTTTATAATAATTTTCACTAAAAAATTTATTTTATTTTCTGCAATCATTATGGGAGATTTTTTTGTCTGGTTCTGGTTTCAATTTTCCTCTATTTTTTTTTTCTTCTTCTTCTCTCACCATATTGCTTTTAATTTATTTTTTGTATGTATATTTATGTACAGAACTTTGAGAAATATTTACGCACCGTTAAGTTTTTCCTCGGATTATTGTCGCTTTTATCTTCTAAGTCCATTTGTTAAGGAGCTCTGGCCCATCAGCTCTATGTCAGGAGCTACTTCAAAGTTTTGATAATTTGAAAAGTAAGAAGGTGCTTTTAACAGCTTTCAAACTTAAATGGTGAAAACTTGTTCACTATCTACTCAGCGCAAAAGTAACCAACTCGAGAAGTAGACATTGATCACAGAATATTAAAAAAAAAAAAAAAAAAAAAAAAATATATATATATATATATATATATATATATATATATATATATATATATATATATATATATATATATATATATATAGCTATTCATTGATATTTACAACAATATACAATAATAAAAAAAAAAAATTAAGTAAATTCTCATAATGGCATGTAAAATGCTTGTAAAGTAACTACCCACTGGTAGCATAAAAGATCTGGAGGCTATCTTATTTCAGACGCCTCTGAGGGTTGTCAGGAATAGAATGGGAAGCAAGTTGAAAGACTAGTGGATTTGAATGGTTATGGAGTTTGCTATGAAAGGATAGGTGTCTAGTCTGTGCTAAATCAGCAACATATGGAACATGAAGATCTTAAAGAATAAGTTTTTTTTTTTTTTTTTTTTTTTTTTTTTTTTTTTTTTTTTTTTTTTTTTTTTTTTTTTTTTTTTTTTTAAATCAGTAAGGATCTCTGAAAATTTTTGAAGGATTTTGGATTATAAGGATTGGATACGAGATGATTTACATTAATGTAAATTAGTTTTAGAAATTAATTGGAAGGTTCAAACGTCTCTCTAGTAAATGTTGAAAAAGCCGAAAACGACGGGTTTTATGGTAGTTTTAGCCTAGTATAAGTAATAAAAATTATAACAACGCCATGAGGAAACAGAGAATTACTTTTTACTGCCCTATAACAAGAATAAACCCTACACCCTACACGACTGACAAATAGAATGTTCACGTACTCTCTCTCTCTCAAAAAAAAAAAAAAAAAAAAAAACTAAAAAAAAAAAAAAAAAAAAAAAAAAAAAAAAAAAAAAAAAAAAAAAACTGAGTGAGCTTTACACAAACGCACTAACAATAAGATGAATATAAATTACAAAATAATTAGCCTACATGACCTAATTTGACATTTGGAGTTTAACTTTAGTTTTTTACTGAACTATCCAATTCATCTTATATTCCATCATTACAGTTTAAAATTTTTCGAATCAACTTTAATGCTCTTCATTATATCACTAATAACCTTACTTATAAAGAGCATAATGATGGAGAAAATCAAAATATAGGCTTCATAGAACAACAGAAAAGGCCTAATTAGGGAGAAAAAATCAAAAATTAAAAAAATGTTTAATTATTTCAATTTGACTCAGTTGATAATACCATTGTTGCCTTTCCACTTATTCAGAAAAAAAGAACGTCGAATACAATTTTTTTTTTGTTTTCTTATATTTACAAGTTATAAGATTTACAAGTTTATGCTTTGAAAAAGTATTAAGTTTCATTTTTAAAAGTGTTAGTTATAATCGTCATTTGTTAAATATAATAGCCTGAAACATGTGTTTGTGACATCATAATGCTAAATTAAAAAAAAAAAAAAAAAGTTAAAACATTATCAATTTTAATAATGAAACGGACCTACCAGAAGGCAACAAACTTGAAATTCATACGCAGCATTTTATGAACTCTATAAAACAATGAAAAAAAAAAAAATCAAAATTCCTTTCT
This sequence comes from Euschistus heros, assembly GCA_003667255.2. Classification (NCBI taxonomy): domain Eukaryota; kingdom Metazoa; phylum Arthropoda; class Insecta; order Hemiptera; family Pentatomidae; genus Euschistus; species Euschistus heros. Next base: position 253,177 of record RCWM02000625.1, on the reverse strand, counting down.
CGAAAACAAATTGTAAATTTGACTGGGTAGCCGGAAAGGTATCCCCTTGATGTATATTTGTTTGAAATCCTAAATCAAAAACTTCCTTCAAATTTTGATTAGTTTGATATAGTTACCAGTTCTCTTTGAAGCCTATAATTTCAGTTGAGAACTTCCTACGTACCCCACACAGGCTACATCTAATACGAAACAAAGTTAGTTCAGCGGGTAGCATTTTCCTCCTACGATTATAATGTTTTAGCAGAGACTGATCGATGTCGATTTTCTTAATCTTGTGAACTAATCATTTTTTAAATTTTATATCCGATTATTGAAATTTACAACTGTGGTCATAACGATTACAATAACATGTCAAAACTTGAAAAGAACTACCCGTCAGCAACACTTCAATAATAATTTCTCACAAGAAGATCTCAAGACCATCTACTTTTCAAACACCATAGAGGATGATCGGGAAATGATCGGGAAGCAAGTTGAGAAACTAGTGGATTTGAGTGGTTATAAAGCTTGCTATGAAAGGACAGGTATCTGGTCTGGGCTAAATCAGAAACACATGGAACATCGAGATCTTTATGGATACGTTTATTAGTGACAAAGGTTGGAGCATTGAAGAATTTTCGAAGGATTTTGGATTGTAAGGATTGGATAAGAGATGAATTGGATGGTTTTATGGAGCCCCAAAGCTCAACTCCATATTTCTAAATTGGTCTAATTACTTTAAGATAAAAGAGTCTTTTGTAATTTTGAACGTATGTCAAGTAAATGTTGAAGTAGTCAAAAACGACGGGAAGTTTCTTGTCGTTTTAGTCTTGTATGTGGATTCCAAGTAAGACGTTTGTCCAAGTGGAGTCCTAGGTAGCGGATCTGTGCAACAGGGATTAGTGGAATATCATTTAAGGATACTGTAGGACAGGAAGTCGTAGATTTACGACGTGGATTAAGGTTATTTGGTGAGATTTGTTTGGATTTATTTTGATTCTTCATTTCTGACACCGTTCTTGAAGGTTTAGGATATGGAATTGGAGTGTCTGGTGGGCAATGAAGGGATCATTGTTTACTGATAACACGCATGTGTCGTCAGCATAAGTGGTGAGGACAGTGGTAGGATGTCAGTGATGTGCCGGAACCAAAATTTCGATTATCAATAATAGTATCGATACGGGAAAATCGATTCTAGATTTTAGAGTTAAAAATAAATTAGTGCTACAAATAAAAATCTATATGAGAATTAGAAATGTGACACAAATCATTAAGAACATTAACTAGGATTCAAGAAATAAATTATTAAAGAGCAAGCATCATTTATTATCTACAACATACAATTAATATAAGTGATTACAATCGAGGCAATACAAGCTGGGTTCGTTGTTCCGATGTTTCTATTATAATTATTAAAACTATTTAATTGATGTTATATTTTATAGCATATACTTTTATTTCTGGTAAAGTTATAGGTTACTTGTGTCGTCTAGTTGCAAAACCAGCCAATTCCTCAATTTTGAGAAATACGTTTTTTTTTTTTTCTGAGTCCTAAGATACATTTTCCACCTATTGCAACCAAGAAACCTCGCAAAAACCCGTCAAATCCTCGTTAAACCTGCGTTTGAAAATCACAGTATGCTGCAAAATCGGCCAGATCCTTCCGTCAGTGAGTTTCATAACCGGCCATCTCCACATCTGCTAGATCGTGCTGTTTTTCCAGATCAAGCAGGCCTCTTATCAGGCAACTATCAGTCCGCTCCTGCTTTTCCTGTAGTTAACGTTTATGTTTTCATTGTTCATTGCACTTTTTTTTTTCGATCTTTGAGGAGAAGTTTGTAGAAGAAGTTCCAGCTAATTTAGCAAAAAAGAGACAAAGAGACCCTGCAATTTGGAGAAGAAACAAACCCCTCCATATCGGGTTTTTGCCCAAATTGAGAAGAAGTTAAGGAAAATCGAGACTCTCGTTCAGCCTTCAGAGTTTGGAGGGATTCTCTCGGAAAGTGGAACGGAGTTCAAGCCAGGAACAGACTACACAAATCTTGATTGGAAGATTCCCAGTAATGCCCCCTCAAACCCTCTGCACTGGCACTTCAAAGTCACCCCAACAAAGAGATTTTTCATAACCAAAAAAAAAAAAAAATAATAATGTGATAGTTCAAGGGGAGGTTTTCTTCAAATCGTTTGATTTTTACAACGTCGTAGCGTCAGCTGCTCAAGAAGGAGGAAGCAGAGAAGTAGATGAGAGGGATGAAGAATAATATCAGGAAGAAATGTGTAAGGCTGTTGAAGACGCTAATACCGCAAGAGTATAAGTTTCTGAATGTTTATATTTTTCTAAATTAGGTTTTTCGGAACTTAATTACTTTAAAAACAATTCTCGCCAGTTTTTCCGTCTAGACACTTGACACCACAACATTCCAGAGCTTAATTTTTTCAAATAACATTCACTTATTCAAGAAAGTTTTGTTCATTTGCATCCGGAAAAAACCAAAATATACATTAAATTTAGTGATTTTTCAGTTCTAATTCGTTGCAAAACCGGCCAACTCCAAAATGAGTTGCAAAAGTGGCCAAATCCAAAATAAAAAATTGAGTAACAACACCTCCACTTGCCCCTTCCATTTCAAAAAGTGCTTTCAAACTACCTTTGTGCCACTAAAAGCCGAAGAGATTTTGTTCCTACTTCGTTTTGGCGTGATGTAACAGAAAATCAGCTTTAATGAATAATTTTGTTTTTCGGAGGTTGCCGGTTTTGCAACTAGACGACACACTTGAAGAGTCCACGGGAGAAAGGGGGAATGTCATTGGGAATGCATTTCGAGAAAATCAAGTTTTATGGTCTGGATCTTAAATAACTTCAGTATGTTTTCATAATTTTAATTGTAATTTTTGTATGTCATTTTCTTATTTCTTTTGCAAATTAAATTTTTTAATAATCCAAGAATAAACTTTTAGTAAAAAAGCTCCTATTTAAACTCGGAAGGAAGGAGGCGAGACCTGGATGTTTCCCTTTTCTTCCGTGTATGGATATCTTTCAACCTCTTGTAACTAACTAAACTGATACCTTTAACCATCTTATTCTACTCAACAATGTGAATATTTTGAAGTGTAAAACTCCATTTCAGAAAACAATTGACTCTCCCCCTTTCTCCCATAGACTCTTCACTTATTTTAATTTTCTGTTTACTTTATTGTTTTTATTGTGCATTTTGTTTGAATGGATTCTTTTCCAGCCATATTACTCATTGCTTTTGAGTGTGACATTCAGTAATTATTCAAAAAGAAACAAATAAAAAAAAAACATTTTACCATTTTAAAAAAATTTCATATTGCAGTGGTATTCAGATTTTAGTTCAATTTACACTTTTGAAGAAAGTAATAAGATTTGCTTTAGAAATTAAAACTGACAACCGACAATTAGAGACAGCTAGCAAATTGTGTTGGTATTAATGTAATTAGCTTGGTAATTAATGTATTCACCTCTACCTGGCAGCCTCGTTGATTCAATTATAAGGGTTTAGGCCGCATCCTATTGTTAGCTTGTTTTCTAGTCCCGCTATGTTCGTTATTATTTATTTCAATTTTCAATATTATATTTCAATACAAGTTCCGGTTTCGAAATATGAAAATCTTCAAAGAAGGTTACAGGTCAATGATTTGGTTAACGATTGTGATACAAATAATAAAATATTATAAACTTGTGTATGGTTTATAAGAATTGGCCAAGGTTGCCGATTGGGGGAAATTTTTCCCTAAGGGAGAAATTTAAGAAGCTTTTGCACCCAAATAGGGAAATTTTGTTTGTGGGAAATTACAATAATTATTGTTTTTTTTTTTGGAGGTTACACGTTATCAGCAAGGTGTTATAACCTAAGAGGAAGTGTGAAATGGACTTCCCACTGCCGCATTCAATTTATAATCGCTTTTATTTTTCAATATTTTTATTTAGAGGACACTTTGATTTATAATTATTATTTACAACAATATTTTGTAATTTTAATTTTTGTAACACGCGTACATCTATTAGTTTTCTCACTCCAGTTGGTGACAACTTTTTTAATTACTGATAATGTTTTTGTTTGCTCTTGTGACAATTCTTTTTTTTGTTATAATCATAAATTTGCAAATAAAAATTTATAACAAAATATTTTTGCCATTTCTTACCCCACATTTTTATTTTTATTTTATTATTTTATTTATTTACTCTTTTATTAATTGAAATTTACAACTGTATTAATAAAAACACATTTAGTAAATATGCTGTATACAATACAAATAATGGCGTGATTAGAACTTGTAGAGGAACTACCCATTGGTAGTACTCTAATGAAAAGAAGATCACAAAAGAAGATCACGAGGCCATCTTCTTTTCAGGCGCCTCAGAGGATTACCAGGAATGGAATGGGAAGCAAGTTGTTCAACAAGTGGATTTGGATGAGGAGTGAGTTTATTATGAAATGAGAGGTATCTGGTTCGTGCCAAGTCGGCGACATACGGGATATTAAGGTCATTATGGATTAATTTATTTGTGACAAAGTAAGGAGCATCCAGGATTTTTCGAAGGTTTTTGGATTGGAGTGATTGGATGCGGGAAGAATTCGATGGTTTAGTGGATCCCCACAATTCTATACCATAAGTCCAAATAGGTCTGATAATCGTCATATAGATGAGTTTCTTGTGGTGAGTCGGGAGATTTTATTATTTATTTTTAAAAAACCAAATGAATTTTGTTATAATGAGTATTTTGCAAATAATCATTATTTTAATTTTATAACTATAACTTATCCACTTACAAGACTAAAACGACAAGAAACTACTCGTCGTTACAGACCTCTTCAGCATTTACCAGACAAACGATCAAAGTTCCAATTAATTACAAAAGACTCATTAACATGACTTTGATCAGACCTGTTTGGACGTATGGAGTTGAGCTTTGGGGTTCCACTAAACCATCCAATGCATCTCATATCCAATCCTCACAATCCAAATTCCTTACTCCTCCTTAATGCTTCTTACTTTGTGACCAATAAACTTATCCAGAAAGACCTTAATGTTCCCTATGTTGCTGATGTAGCCCAAACAAGATACCTATCCTTCCATAGTAAGCTCCATAACCACAGAAATCCACTAGTCCTTCAACTTGCATCCCATTCTATTCCCGATAACCCTCCGAGGCGTCTGAAAAGAAGATGGCCTAGATAGTGATCTTTTAGTATAAATTTTTATTGAAGTGCTATTATTGAGTAGTTCCTTCACAAGTTATTTACATGCCATTGTATTCACTATCAACACATTTACTTGATGTATATGTTATTGTACAGTTGTAAATATCAATAAATGAAAAAAAAAAAGAATAACTATAACTTATTTCCATAAATAACATTATATATACAAATTATATATTAATTTTTAATTAAGACAAAAATACATTTATAAATTTGAAAAGTAACATTGCTCATTTGTCATTTGGAAGAAATCGGGAGGGGGGGATTTTAAAATGGTTAGAGGGAACCATTGGCATATGTAGCCTTTAAAAAAATAAATAATTATTCCCACTAAAAACACTCTGACGTTAGTTTGCGGGTTATAAAATATATATTAGTGTATGATAGAACATTTTTCAAGTAATGGTCTCTTGGCAACCTGAGCTTTGGTAACAGTTCTATATAGGATTGATAAATTATATGCGACTTCTGTCGATTATTTAAAAAAATTAAAAGTAATTTAAATTTATCAGGACCTAATATCCTTTAGAAATCGTTTCTATCTTGTTTCCTTAGGAGAATTTTAACATGTTTGATTATATAAATTAATTTTATTTAAAAAATAATGAATATAATCTGTTAAAGTTTTGCGGCCGAAGGACCCTCCTTCCCCACTAATTAGTTTTCGTCCTTAAGGATACTATTTTAAGATGGTGGAAGTACATCTTTGGGCCACATATATATTTGTTTTTGGATAATATTTTGAAATACTCCAGTATTTAACAGTTATTAAGATGGCGGAAGGATAAAATTAAATTTTTTATTTTTTTAAATTTTTATTTAAGAAATATTCCAGTCTACCAACAGTAAGTAATAGATGGTTCAATGGATCCATTCACACAATATGTACAATATGAAATAAAAACAAAGAAAGTAAAATAAATAAAAGTGAATAATAAATAAAAATAAGTACAGAATCACATAATATGTACTACAAACAAAAAAAAATAAAATAAAAAATAAACAAAGTACCTCAAACTTATAAAATTAAATTAAAAAAACTAAATTACATTATTGGAAAGGCGGAATGCATAGTTTAGGTTGTCATAGCCGTTAGTGGGAATGTAATATTTCTAAAGGGCAAAGTGATAGATTAATACAAACAACAACAATTGTAGGATGTCAGTGTTGACAGGATAAAAAACTCAAGTCCATTAAAGTTTGTTTATCCCAATATTACTTAGATAGCAAAGAAATATTGATTTCTCTGATACAACAATAACATAGTGACACATGACAAGGCTGGACATTGAATATTATTTGAACTAGATATAGCATCAAATATCAAATTAAGATATTAACTTTCAATTGATAAAATTGAATTCCACTATTATGATACAAAAATAAAAACTAGTACAGTAAAAAAATAAATTACATAAAGAAGTTCAGATTAACGTAAAGGATAAACAGGGCTCACCATGGTAATTATATATATATATATATATATATATATTTTTTTTTTTTTTTTTTTTTTTTTTCCCTTCGCCAACTATTAATGGGTTAACCAAAATAGTCTTCAGCTGAGTTGGGATTGGTCAGGTTCTTGAGTGCCCTCTTCCTCGCCGATATCTCCTTCATTGTCTGGCTATGAAGTTGTTTAGCTGCTCCTGATCTCTTTGGTCTCTGCCCTTTCTTAAGTTTTATATCTGGGTCTTCCTTGAACATTTTCCGAAAAGTTTATCTGTCCTAGATGTGGAGTTCAGAGATGTTAAAGGTTGGAGATCATGTTTGACTTGTACCACAATGATGTTTTTGCTGGCTCGGTGGACGATGCTGGTCAATCTTGACTCGTTCATTCTGTCAAGGTACCCTTAATTGAAGGTGTCTCTTGATGATAGTGTCCACAAGAGGTTCTTGCTTTAGGTACCTTCATTAGTATCGTATATTTATTAGTATTATTAGTATACCTTCTTTAGTATCGTTGGGCATGTGGTACCTTTCTCCATTTACGATCCTTCGGCCTAAGATCTTCCTCAGGATAGTTCTTTTTTTTCTGTATACGTTATGCTCCCTTGATAATTAGAGTTTCAACTGCATATAGGACTCCGGGTCCGATTACAGACTTATAATCATTATAACAATTTTATAATACTAATTATTTGTACTTGTTCAAATACTGGCATATGCCGACGACAAAGATATTGTGGGACGCTCTCGCAGAGCTGTGACCGAGGCATTTCTTGCCCTTGAGACAGCTATTCGCCGCTTTGGTCTGGAAATTAATCATGAGAAAACAAAGTACATGGATACCAGTCAAGCCGTACTGTTGAATGGAACAAAAGTACCATTCGGACATTACGAATTCGAGCAGGTTTCTGAATTTACCTACCTCGGCTCGCAGGTCAACATGGAAAACCACATAGATGATGAAATTAAAAGGAGGATCCTTTGCCCTCAGGAAGCAGCTGACCAGTAGGCTACTGTGTAAGGTAAAAAAAACCAAGTTCACTCTATATAAGACCTTGACCAGGCCCGTCCTCACATATGGCTCTGAGACATGGACGACAACAAGGTCTGATGATATGACATTGGGATTTTTGAAAGAGAAGTTCTTTGTCGAATCCTTGCAGCGTAATGTTTCAGGAATGACTGGAGACGACGCACAAATGCGGAGGTGAACGGACTCTATGGTGATCTTGATGTGGTCTCAGTCATTAAGGTCGGAAGACTCCGGTGGGCTGGACTCATGGCACGTATGTCTGAAGGAGACATTCCCAAGAGTGTCCTAAATGAACCAATTAGTGGAAAGAGAAGAGTTGAAAGGCCCAGACTGCGGTGGACGGAATGCGTGGCTGGCGATGCAGGATCCCTCGTCGTCAGGAACTGGATGGTCGTAGACAGGTCAGGGACGCATGGCGCTTGTTTTTGGAGGAAATCAGGACTCGTGCGCGGGTTGTTAAATTCGGTAAAAAAAAAAAAAAAAAAATATATTTGTCAGGTAATTATTTCTAGACTGTCATTGTTTTTTAGATTAATGTTAAACCGGACACGACAGATCTGCCTTCATAGCAGGTCATGGAGACCTTGAGGCAAAACTAAAAGATCTGATAAATTATTTTGTAAATTATCATTGAGATCTCTAGGTATGGCTGTCTCCCCACTTATATAAATAATGCTTTATTATATACTTATATAAAGTTATCTCTACATTTAAATATAAAGAGTTAAAGCTGTTTAACCTTTTCAACAAACGAAAATATTTCCTGACATAATTCCTCTTCTACTTTATCCATTTAAAACGTCAATTTCACTTGCCCGCCCAACTTTTATTTACTTAAAACATAAGTATATTAGTCGCTTTTATGGTATTTAAACTGTAATTATTCCAATTTGAAGTTATTAGTTTCTGCCTTTTATAAGCTAACTATTATTACGTGGGTAATTTTATTATTGTGTTGGTCGGAAAGTAGAACAGGCTTCCTCATTTTCTTTAAATTAGCCCTCTGTGCAATAAAATGTTTATATTTTATATATGTCATATATATTATATATTACATTCTGTTATAAAGAAATTTTTTTTTTTTTTTTTGGCCTCTTTCAAAGTCGGTTGAAACACGGCTCAAAGAGCATAAATAAGTGTGTGAATCGTTCAAGAGTGGTTTAAACGATTTTGAGATTGATGATTCAGCCATGAATACAAGTATGATCATGGCAAGACGTTTTCCATGGATGAAGATCTTTTGACAGCTTTGGGAATGAAAACCTAAGAACTGCTTGATTCAAAAAGCTAAAAAATAAAACAAAATACTGATAACCTCAGTACAGGCAACTGAGAGAGCTCAAGCATACATTAGTGTTTAGTGAAAGATCGTGATTTTTTCCGATGCGACTCCTCAAAACTCGCATCGGCCTTCAGGTAATGGACTGTATTTAAAACTATAAAAATGAGTGTTCGCAATTTTGAGGAAACCTTACTCAGAAGATAACCGAACCAAATATTCCAAAAGACTCGCGGGCAGACGAATGATTCTCGCAGGCTGAAATACTGGGTCAAGATATCTTCCTCTCAAATCACCACTCATTAGTTGGGGATACTAAGTCTTTATTAAATATCATAAGAAACAAAAAAAAACTTTTAAGCAAACTTTTGGAAGGCTAATCTTAGCCTTGGGTATAAAAAACGCAGGAAGACCATAGGGCCTTGGGCAAAAGGTAATGCGTGCGTACTGGTCAGAAGACAGCAAAAGAGTGACAGAGATATTCCTGTAGGGATCATTGGATGCGATAAGAACTCACATATTTTAGTTTCCGAGAGTTAAAGTCAACTGCCCTTTGGGTAGCTATGGTAAAACTAAAGAAAGGGCCGATTAATCAAGGAACTTGATAGAGGGTGTGACTATGTACAAATACTTCACTTTTCTCCTTTCCTCCCCTTCACAAAAGCAAAGAGCGCCGAAAAAAAAAAATAATCATCTTTATGGTTTTTTCGCCATTTATATTTTTCGTTGGAGTCATGAGTCCCTGCAACAACCACCCTTCTCTCCATACGTCTAGCCTACCAACTACCATTTTCGTAAGGATCTGAACAAAAAAAAAAAATTGATCTAAAGTCGATTAAAATCATAAATACCAGACACTGCAATTTCATATCATAAACCTTCAAGAATGGTGTCAAAAATGGATAATCAAAATAAATCCCATTATATAAACCTTTAATCTTCTTCGTAAACCTACGACTGTCCTACAGTATCCTTTAATGATATTCCACTAATCTCTATCGATCAGATCCGTTAACTAGGACTCCATCTGGACAAACGTCTTACTTGCAATGCATATACAAGACTGAAACGACGTTACAGACAGAAACTGCCCGTCGTTACAGACTACTTCAACAATTACTAGACAAACGTTTAAAGCTTCCAATTAATTACAAAAGACTCATTTACAAAACAGTAATTAAATCAATTTGGACATACGGAGTTGAGCTTTGGGGCTCCACTAAACCAATCAACTCATCTCGTATCCAATCCTTACAATCCAATATCCTAAGAAAAATCCTCAATGCTCCTTAATTCGTTATAAACAAACGTTACTACAAAGATCTTAATATACCTTACGTTTCCGACTTAGCTCAAACCAGATATCTTTCATAGCAAACTCCACAACCATTCAAATCCATTAGTATCACAACTTGTTTCTGAAGAAGATGGCCCCTGGGACCTTCTAGTATAGTACTTCATTATATAGAACCTTTATAAGTGCTACCAATTTTAATTTTGATTTTATCAAAAACATCTGATTTAATCATCTTTGATGTATTATATTTGTATATTGTATACAGTTGTAAATTTCAGTAAATAGCTTTAAAATTAACGTACGCTGCTTACTTTGTATTTGAACATTATCTCATTTACGAGTTGCATGTTTATTATATTTTGTATACTGTCCTAAATTTTAATAAATAGAAAAAAAATCATAAATGGTTGATAAGTAGGATTCAAAGTTCGATTCATAGAAACCAACGCATGAGCAGAAATGTATTGAGAGCAATAAAATGTTTTTTAATAATTTATTTTATAGTTGTTGTTTTTTTTTAGAAACATAATTCTGGATTAATTTATAAACATTCCAATGCTTATAATTATAGTTACCGCTAACCTACATAATACTACTCTACGTTTAAGGTGAATATCCTACGCAGGCAGCTGTGGAGATATAATATAAAGGAAAAGTACGCCCTCTACATTCCTTCCCAGGAATTCCTTGAGGATAACTAGGCTCCAGGACAAGGGAAAACTTTTACCATTCAGCCCCTAAATATTCCAGTCATATTTTCAAAGAAGGTTCACTTTTAGGCCAATACTTGGATGTTTGACTTAAATTCCTAGGCAAGAAGGATAAGAATCAAGAAATGTAAATATTCAAATGACAACTAATACTCATGACTACTCTTGACTTTGAAAAACGTATTAGACCATGGCTTCATCTCACTGGCTTAAAATTAAACAAAAATCTATTATCTATTGAAATTTATAGCTATACTGGGTGATTCCCTCTTAGTGTAACAAAAATGTTTTGGTGAAACTAAACCAAAAATGAAGAAAAATGCCGCTGACCGCAGCTTTCTATTCCAATCCGTTGCAGACTTATAAAAATTCTAACTTTTTTTTCGATAGCACACGTTTTTGCCATAAAAGCTGTAATATCTCCATTTGGCTCAAAGATTTTTCAAATTTTGACCACATTTACAAATTTAGCATTAAATTTGCTATAAGACCAGAACAGCTAAATCTTCAACTTATTTAGGAAAGTTACAATTTCTAATAAATACTTCAACGCTCAACGTTTTCCGAAAAATTCTGTACGACTAATACAATACGAATTTCGTTAAATAGTAGACTTTTGTATTAAAGACAATTAGTACTTTTTGTGAGCAATACGGAAGTTGAAGACGAATCTTTTAAAAATATTAATGCATTAGAAATCACTAATTTTTTTTCTTTTATTTTAGTTTTTAATAAACAAAAAAAAAACTTAAATATTTAAGGCCAACGTGCTTATTTAAGTAATTATAATGATTATTTTTAATTCTTTATTTATACTTCCTGTTTGCTTTGATATATATTTTAATTTAATATTTGTGTATCTATTTAAAATATGCATGTACTAAATTTTTAATAAATATTTTCCATTTTTTGCCGTTTTATTTTTTTCCCGGTTATAACACTTACCCAGTTATAGCGCTTTTTGACGACGTTTTACTGTATATACGACGTTTTTACATATACATATATATATATATATATATATATATATATATATATATATATATATATATATATGTAAATATATTTAGAAAACAAACATAAAGATTTTGGCCAGCTTTGGTTCATATCGTCATATGAAGCATCGTTAGCTGGCTCAGAGCGGGGAATTCTTCCTAACGAGCATTTGATATCAAAAAACCTACATCTCCAAAATCTACTACCTTATGAAGTCATTCCCTTTTTAATAGATTTAAAATAACTATATTCAGCACTACTTTGGAGAGTAAATCCCCGGTCATTTTAAATTTACCACGTATAATAAAAAAAAAAAAAAAAAAAAAAAAATAGGCAAGTAGATATATAAAGGTAATGATGAACTATACAGTGATAAAAATAATTAATAATGAAGAAAGTGAAAAAAATGAAGAATCAAAATAAATCCAAACATATCCCATCAAATAACCTTTACCCTTAGTCGTAAACATAATTCCTACTCTACAGTATCCTTTAATGAAATTCCAATAACCCCCGTTGAACAGATCCGATACCAACGACTAAAATTGGACAAACGTCTTACTTGAAACCCACATACAAGACTAAAACGACAAGAAAATGCCCGTCGTTACAGACTACTCCAACATTTACTAGACAAATTTTTAAAGCTCCCAATTAATTACAAAAGACTCATTTACAAGACTGTAATTAGACCTTTTTGGACGTACGGAGTTGAGCTTTGGGTCCCCACGTAACCATCCAATTTATCTCGTATCCAATTATTACAATCCAAAATCCTCAATGATGCTTTCTTTGTCACCAATAAATTTATCCATAAAGATCTTAATGTTTCATATGTTGCTGATTTAGCCCAAACCATATACATATCCTTTCATAGTAAGCTCCATAACTATTCAAATTCACTAGTCTCTCAAATTGCTTCTCGCTCCATTCCTAACAATCCTCCGAGGCATCTGAAAAGAAGATGGCATTGAGATCTTCTAGTGGATAATGTTTATTGAAGTGCTATTGATGAGTAGTTCTTTTCAAGTTTTTACATGTAATTGTGATCGTTATCAACGCAGTAACTTAATGAATGAATGAATGAATGAAAATAAATTTTATTCTGGGGCCTTTGCCCCTTAAGAATAATTACAATGAACAATTAATGGCTATCTAGCATACCGTATATATAATTAAGAAATATGATAAAAGCAAAGAAAATATAATAAAATTAAATTAGGAATTTAAACGAAATTCAAATTACAATATAAAAGTATTGTTACATATTTTCAAATATCACACAAAAAACAAATTATATCTTGAGGTTAGAATCTAAGATAAGTTACCAAGACAAAAATAGAGAAAATTAAACAAAACTTAATGAAATCAAATACAATAATCAAAGCAAATATAAATTATCTGGAAAGATAATGTGTCTCATCTGATAAATAATATAAATTATGCCAAAACCAATTCAGTGCAATAGCACTAGACTAATACTGTACAAAATCAATATTACATTCTGAATGTTCATATCTCATTTTAAGAGATATTTTCTACATCTATATGACTATTAGATTGAATATCTAACAGGTAACTGAACAGTCGGGATTTGAAGCTGTTATTAGAGGAGGAATGGCGAATGATGGAAGGGAGGGAATTCCAGAAGTTGGAAGCTCTGGATATAAAGGAACGTTTGAAGGATGTTGTGTTGAAAGGAGTTTGGTAGAGGTCTGAGGAACGGGCTCTGGTTTTGCGGGAGCTCACTGACGATTTTAATGTTAAAGCTTTCAGGATATAGGAAGAAGACTGTGTTTTTGTAGACCTAAAACGTTTTTTATGAATCTTACAAGACTAGAACGACAAGAAACTGCACGTCGTTACAGACTACTTAATGTATATTGTGTACAGAGTACGCAGTTGGATTGATTTTCTGTTTAGTGGTCGATCAATAATGATGAGGTTAATATTTCCATTAATCCGAACTAGTTGATGAACCGACCGGTTTGAGCGCCACTTCCCGAGGAGCCTTAGACAAAGAAGTGAGCTTAGCTGGCCCGGAAGATAATGGAGGTTCCTCAGGCAGGCTCAGATTGAGGATGAATAGGGTAAGAGAAGGTTAGGTCATTTATCTCATCCCAGCCATCTCGACAGTGCTGCCATCTATTAACCGAACACTAAATCTTAATCCGCCTCAGGAGGGAGTTTGAACAAAGGTTCCTCCGGTATCGGCTTCCAACAATGGCAATCGGTAAAAATCATTACATAAAGAAGTTTCATCGTCATTGCCAAGTGTTAGTGTTTATGTAAGTAAAAATCTACCAAGTTTAACTAAAAACAAAAAAATGTGTTTAACTATAAGGTATTAGATAAAGTAGGATGCTGAAAATGATCAGGATAAAATTAGGTTAGGTAAGAGAAAACAACAGATCCTGGCTATGAATATCTATAATCCAATGCTTTTCCCAAATTACGACTTATAATTAAAATAATCAAATTATTTCGATTAATAATTAACAAATTATCATTAATTGGAATAATAATATGTAATCTCAATAAAGTTGAGAAAAAGAGTTTTCGAAGGTGGCTTGATCTGAGCAAAAACAAAGGAGCTATACAATGTTACATTTGAAAAAAACTTAACAATAAAAAATTATAGTCCCCAAGTCAAAAGATATATCCATGTCAAAGGCTTTTATAAATATGTTTTTGTAGATCTAAAACGTTTTTTATGATTCTTACAAGACTAAAACGACGAGAAACTGCCCGTCGTTACAGACTACTTCAACATTTACTAGACAAACGTTCAAAGCTCCTAATTAATTACAAAAGACTCATTTACATAACAGTAATTTGACCTATTTAGACGTACGGAGTTGAGCTTTGGGGTCCACTAAACCATCCAATTCATCTCGTATTCAATCCTTACAATCCAAAATCCTTCGAAAAATCCTTAATGCTCTTTACTTTGCCACCAATAAACTTATTCATAAAGATCTTAATGTTCCATATGTTGCTAATTTAGCCCACACCAGATACCTATACTTTCATAGTAAGCTCCATAACCACTCAATTTTGTTAGTTTCTCAACTTGCTTCCCGCTATATTCCTGACAATCCTCCGAGGTACCTGAAACGAAGATGGCCTAGAGATATTCTAGTGTAGAATTTTTAATTAAGTGCTACTGATGAGTAGTTCTTTTCAAGTTTTGACACGTTATTGTAAACATTTTCAATACATTTACTTGATGTATATGTTATTGTACAGTTGTAAATTTCAATAAATGTATATATAAAAAAAAAAAAAATTATTCTTACGTCCACTTAAGCAAGTTAAATGTTCATTCACGTGCGCTAAAATATTCATTAATCAAGAAACAAAAAAAAAAAATTGGATCAACTCAGGATTCCGCTCGGCGAAACCAAAGTATCTGTACAAGTTTAGACAGAAGTAGGACATTAGTTGTCAGCTGCAGATTGCTACCGAACTAGTGTTGAGAAGTTACCAATTAGCTACTAGGGTAGCAATCTAATCTTAGAACTATTTTGATATCTATTCGACTGTTTGCTTCATTTAAATCGGGAAGTCAACTTTACGAAACTTAAAATCTTGAATGAGGGAAATACTTATTTCCCATACAAGGAATGTATTAACTTAAAAACGCAAATAGAAATTGATGATTTTTTTCCCCTCTTCTTTGGAATTTTATGTCTACGAAGATTGGTTACGGGTGTTCAGTATTCATCATCAGTATGTTTTAAAAACATACGAAAATAATTAACACATTAGTACTTTGTTGCAGAGATCATATGAATATATTTTTTTTTTAAATGTAAGGTAAAAAATAAAACATTTTCAACAGGAAAAGCATTCATTAAAGCAGGAAAAATGTGAGAGCTTCTAAAATATGTCAGGACCTAGAACGTGCTGAGTGTAAAGGACGTTACACTATAAAGGTGTCTAAATTCAACTAAAACTCGTGAAACTAAGTCATCAAGTAAAGAAATTAATATTAGATTCTATAGAAACAATAAAATCATTTGAAACTTTAAAAGACTAAGTACATGATTGCAGGACCCCATGGACGATGACCTCCGTCAGATAAAGATAGGGAGCCATAGCTTTGAGAGGGTTGAAGTGTTTGTTTACTTTGACTCTCAGTTGAACTCTAATAATGACATGATGAAGCCAGAGATCAAGAGAACAAGCTTTTCAGCCAATAAATGCTATTTTGGACTCCAAAAGTATTTTGAAAGTAAAGTCATCTCCCGATTTTCGAAACTAATTGTTTATATGACCCTAATTAGACCTGAGCTGACTTATGGTTCAGAATGATGTACGAGGTGTGATCAAAAAGTTCCAGGACTGAATTTTTATACATTTATTCATACAACATACAGGTTATTCAAATTTGTCTCCTTCGAAGTACTCCCCTTGGGAAGCTACTTTTCCCACCGATGTTTCCACTGATCAAAGGCCCCAGAAAACTCTTCTTTTGTAAAGGTGTTTAGCAGCTCCGTAGTTTTTTCTTTAATTTCGTTAACTGTTTGAAATCTTCGTCCTTTCAGGTGTCTCTTGAGCTTCGGGAAAAGAAAAAAGTCGGCTGGAGCCAGGACAGGTGAGTAGGGGGGGCTGAGGAATGACAGTCATTGCGTTTTTTACACAAAAGTTACGGATAACTAATGCAGAGTGAACAGGAGCATTGTCATGGTGAAGGACCCAATCACCACTTTGCCACAGCTCAGGTCTCTTTCTTCTCACAGCATTACGCAATTTTCTGAGGGTTTCAAGATAAACAAAACGATTAATTGCTTGACCTTGTGGAAAGAATTCATAGTAGACAACACCTTTACAGTCAACGAAAACCGTAAGCATGACCTTCACATTTTATTTGACTTGGCGTGCTTTCTTGGATTGGGCTTTTGCTTCCACATCGTAACCAAAAACCCATATCTCGTCTCCCGTAATGACATGTTTCAATAAGCTTTCGTCGTCATTTGCCTTTTGAAGAAGTTCCTTAGAAACATGAGTTCGGTGTTGTTTTTGGTCTTCAGTCAACAGTTTTGGCACAAACTTTGCTGCAACACGACGCATTTGAAGTTTTTCAGTTAAAATTTCACGACATGACCCAAATGAAATGTTACACTCTTCTGCCATTTCACGGATTGTTAGTCGACGATCTGATCGTACGAGAGCGTTCACTTTAGCAACATTGTCATCATTGATTGACGTTGAAGGGCGTCCGAAACGAGCATCGTCGTCTGTGGATGTTCGGCCATCTTTAAACCTCTTGAACCACTGATGGCAGCATGATCGGCTTAGTCATTCTTCACCAAAAGCCTCTTGTAACATCTAAAAGGTTTCAGAAAACGTTTTGTTCAGTTTCACACAAACACGTTGCTCTTCTTTCACGTTCATTTTCATTAAATAGCTAAACTCTATAAAACTAACCTCAAACAAACTATCCTAATGTTACTTTCAGTGATGTTATGATTGATCTGCAAACACAGCTGTGTTCCTGTTGAGTCAGGCAATACAATGCTGCCAACCGCATCGCTGTGAGACATTGCATTCCCATAGTATATAAAAAGTCCTGGAACTTTTTGAGCACACCTCGTACAATAACGAAAACCGAGGAAGGCCATCTCCTTAGATTTAAACGACGTATACTTGGGAGAATATTTGGTCCTTTACATAATAATAACCAACATAGATTTGATGGAAATTGTACAGAAGTTCTGATATTGTAAAGGTAATCAAGGTGAGTCGGTTACGATAGGCAGGCCATGTTGCAAGGATGACACCAAACCAGATATCTCGGAAAAATCCTCGATGAAAAAATATATGCCACCAGAAGAGTGGGAAGACCGATACGATGGATAGACAGTGTGTCCACCGACGTGGGATCCACCCTGGGAGTTCAAAACTGGAGAGCAGCAGCAGCCAACAGAGATGACTGGTGGACGGACCTAATTGCGGGAGGGCTTGACTCTCCAAGAGTTATAATGCCACGAAAGAAGAGGAAGTAGAAGATTCATAATCCAGAATTTCGTTAAAACGCCAATGTTTCGAAAATATCATTAATGGCCATCATCCGGGAGTCGGGAGAATGTAAAAAAAAATAAATATAAATTAACATACCGAAACTCTGTGATATAAAGAACTTCACTGAAACGTTAGCAAAAAAAAAAAAAATCATGTTTATAAATAATCAAATATTGGCTGATTTTGGTATGGCTGATTCCACTCAACATCCTACTCAATATATTTAATTTCTAATTGCTTTACAATAAGAGCATATAAAAAGTCCAGTCGTTGAGAAAACCTAAAGGGCTACTAAAGTACCTTACTAATAAATGTATTATTTTTTATTTTTTTATTTAAGACCAAATCATTAACTCTCTAGTAGTCACAACCGATCTGATAGATCACCCAAGGTATTATTTGCGCAGTATTCCGAGTAGGATTTTTATAATAAAATAAGTGACTCAGTACCTTTCAACTAACATTCCTCGAATGCATTAGTGACGTCAAATCCTTAATATTCTCTCTAGATTTTTAGTTATTTAGTTTCTATTCCGCTTTTACCGGGACAGGATCTATTAGGCTTATTGCGACTACTGACGCGACAGATTTTATTCTATCATTATTCCATTATGAATCGTAAGCACACCTTCGATTTAGATATAAAATATTGAAATGATTCGTAAAATCATTCTATGTAATACGGAGAATAATAGTGGTGTAGAGAATGTTGATGAAAGTGAGACAAATTCTGGAAGTGAAACAGAGGTTGTTGAAGAAAGAATTGAGCATTCAGATACTGAACACAAAGATGATGTATCTAATGATGTGGAATGCATTACCGATAATTCATTTATAGGTAAGAGTTTGTTAATGTTCCATATATTATAGAAAAGAGGATACTCCACCTAAAGCAAGTCATGAAGGACGCGGCCCTATAAGGCGGCGTGCTGAATTATGTGAAAAACAAATGCTGACTGAATACTTTTGTGAACAATGTAAAATGTATTTATGTGTAGAACATTCAAAAATTTCCTGTCAAAGCTGTATAAATAAAATTAGAGAAGCAAACAATAGTTTAAAAGTTGTGATAACAGAAAAATAGTTAAAAGTTGTTATTCTAGATAAATAATATTTTTATTACTTATTTCATTAATGTGTATTATTATGTGTCTTCCTGTGAAAATCATATTAAGTAAATGACAAAAATAAAAGTTATGAAACCATCAGTAAAACTATTGAATTTCAAGAGGTGATCTGTCAGATCGTTGCGACTATTGGTGTTAGTCCTAGGGTTGCGACTACTGGAGGGTTAAAGATAAATTCAATAATCTGGTTTGTACAACACGACCTGTCAAATCAAATCTGGCTTGGCTCACACTCATTTCCTGATTACATTACTCGTATCCTTTAGTATCCCAACTTACTTCCTACTTGCTTCCAGAAAACCCTCAGACCAATGGGTAGTTGCTTTACAGGCAACTTACCTGTCATGAGAATTATCTTCAAATTTACTAGATGTATTTTTATTTTATTACATACAGTTTGAAATTTCAATAAATAGTTAAGATTATTTATATATATTTAAGGTTCAATCCATTTTTCTTGACAATATGTTTTTAAAAATCCAATGATTCCTTATTCTTGCTCTTCAAATATAAACTTTTTCAATAGCCCTCCCAACGAAGATTTAATATTTTAATTATTTCGCTTGGAACTCTTTTCTAGATAAAACCAATATTGTGGATGACAAATCCTTTGATATTTAGTAACATGTGGCTCTGAATTCTATGAAAACCACAGTTACCAATAATTGCGTAGGATCTAGTTACAGTTTTCCAGTTAAACGTTTTAAAACAAATTCTCATTCCTAGAATCCTTTGCAGTCACCCTTCGTGTTCGATATCAATATTTCAATCTAATTAATTATTAATTGAGAATAAATCTTCTCGCAAAGCTTTCGTTAAATCAGATAATCAAGTCAATTTAAGTATAAAAAAAAGGTAATCTAAAATAATTAATTTAATTAGTGACATGCAGATGTGATTAATTTGATCGATGTTAAATTAAAAGCAGTATATTTTGAAACAAAGGTTGACAGATATAATCACAATTTGATGTTAGCAGCATTTCTCAATGTAGTATCTTGCTTGATAACAAAACAAACTTAATATAGACTTATATAAGCTTCAGAAAAACATTGATAGCATTAACTAATAGGTTGCATAGAATGAGTTGAGTAAGAATTCAGAGAAAAAAAAAGACAATCCTCATTGGTTCAAAACCCCAGCTTAATACCCTTTCTTACTAGCCATTGCTTTCTCTCAAAAAACGTCAAATTAATTTTTAAACTTTCATTCAAAACCTTCGATTGATCATCATCTTTCTTGGAATAGTGATATTTTCCAAATCACGAGAAAACCTATTTTTATTCTTAAGTTCTCTGTTCCTATCTCAGTGATTGAATTTCAAAGTAAGCCATCGATTTATTTATTCTTCCCTCTTTACCCAATCTGTCAGTGTTCCTCAAGGTAGTATCCTAGGCCCCACCTCTACACGCGGTGTATACAGGTGACATACCAACTCTTCCTACCACAGACCTAACCATTTACGCTGACACATGTGTATTATCAGTAAACAATGATCCGTTTATTCGTATCATTCGTATTCCTTCTCTTGATCTGAGGAGCAACCAAAGCACGGAATTCGTCAAACATTTCCACATCCATGCAGCGGAAGTTTCAGTAATCATGGGGCTCATTCATTGTCAGTTCATTAAGTAGCACTTCATGAGTATACTTCTGTTTATTTAGAAACCACTGCTTCGCCCATTTTCGACGTTTTTGAGCTTTCTCCTTCGTTTTTGAAACACTTTTGCTCAAGGCAATTAAAACGCAGCTAAGTTCGGTGTCACTCAACATCTTCACTGATAACACAACATATTGGCAATATAATATTGAACGACTGTATTTTGCAAAACCTTCAATATCAACTCCTCACTATTCAATTCCATTGCACAAATCCACCAGTTGCACGATTTTATTGTTCTCTGCGGAAAATCTTCAATTTTATAGGGTAATACTATTGTACAATAATATTGAATGTGTATGGGCCGCTTTAATGATATTCCACTAATTCCTTTTGAACAGATCCACTACCTAGGAACACACTTGGACATAAATCTTACTTGGAATCCACATACAAGACTAAAACGACAAGAAACAGCTCGTTGTTACAGAATGCTTCAACATTTACTGGACAAACGTTAAAAGCTCCCAATTAATTACAAAAGACTCATTTACATGACCGTAAATACAGTTTATAGTATCTTCACTGGCTGTTGTGAAAATTGAGGTCTGGAATTGTAATATTGGATTGGTGCAAATGGATTTTTTGAATGGATGAATGCATGTTTTGAATCGAAAGTGTTGCAAACTTTGTTACTGCCACTCTGCATTGTACACTTAAATTTTAAATTTTGTAAAGACTAAAGCGACAAGAAACGAAGAAGTATAGACTACTTCAACATTTACTGTTAATAGACTTATTTGGACGTACGGAGTTGAGCTTTGGGGCTCTACTAAACCATCCAATCCATCTCGTATCCAATCCTTACAACCCAAAATCCTTCGAAAAATCCTCAATGCTCCTTATTTTGTCACCAATAAACTTATCCATAAAGATCTTAATGTTCCATATGTTGCTGATTTAGCCCAAACTATATACCTATCATAATCTTCCGAGGCGTTTGAAGATGGCCTAGAGATCTTCTATTCTAGAATTTTTATTGAAGTGTTACTTATGTGTAGTTCTTTTCAAGTTTTGATAGGTTATTGTGATAGTTATCAAGACATTTACTTGATGTATTTATTTGAAAACTTCAATAAATCGATTTATGAAAAAATAAAACAAAAGTTACTTCAATTAGGATTGATCCTTCTATATCATCATGCGTACCTCAAGTGAAAAGTTACTTCTGCGTTTCCAAGTGAAAAGTTACTTATGCGTTTCCGCTATTCATTATCAAAAAGTACTCGACACCATTTACGGCTACGGATGCGTAGTATCTGGAGGACTGGCTCATGAGCTCGAAATGAGATTTAGAAAACTAATGAACTGTTTAATCAGATTTAATTTCGGGATCCCCAGACATTCTCACATATCTCATCGGATTTCTAAAATTCCTTTACCCTTAATTTCGACATAAATATTTCCTGGGTGCACTCATATTTCAATCCCTAAAAACCAAAGAACCTTACCCTTATTCCTTCCCTCATTACCCTGCGCTTTTCCATTCACTTCTTAAATACTTTAACGCAATCCATCAACCTGTATACTCTTGCGATTTGAACTGCATCCTTCAAAAATTACTTTATCCTTAAAACATTGCGATTAATTACTGCATCCTCCGCGCTGATGGGATTTCTTGCCCATCTCAATTAAAAAATGCTTATCTCTAACTTCCTCTAATCATATGTTTATACCTCCTAAGAATCTTTCGAGCAAATTTAAAATTTTAATATTTATTTTATACACATTATAATGGTATACTTAAGTTGTATCATTTTACAAGAGTTCTCATTAATTTTGCAACTCATCATGCTATTATTAATCAATTATCATAGCCAGACGATTGCCCTATTTATTATACTCTTCATAAGTTATTCTTAGGGGAAAAGTTGTCTTAGACAATGAACTTTATTTTCTTGTTCTCTCTCTCTCTCTCTCTCTCTCTCTCTCTCTCTCTCTCTCTCTCTCTCTCTCTCTCTCTCTCTCTCTCTCTCTCTCTCTCCTCTCTCTCTCTCTCTCTCTCTCTCTCTCTCTCTCTCTCTCTCTCTCTCTCTCTCTCTCTCTCTCTCTCTCTCTCTCTCTCTCTCTCTCTCTCTCTCTCTCTCTCTCTCTCTCTCTCTCTCTCTCTCTCTCTATATATATATATATATATATATATATATATACACATATATATTTATGTATTTATATTAAACTTCCTTGATTAACTTAGAAGAAATAACAACGATTTGATACTATAAACATTTTTTCCATCCTTGCTATCATCTTGGCCGCGGAGGGTTACATCTAACTAAGCCATAGTTCCCCATCCCCGTAAATCTTTCTTTGTCTCCTGAAATATTGCCTTAGAAAAATTTAATTCCAAAAACACAAAAGGACACAGGATGTATTCTCGGAGCATCCCTTTCAACTTCTCAGCCCTCTATATGTTGTCAGGGTACAAGAAAAATATCTTTTCATTCACCACAATTATTATCTATAAAATAAATATAGTTGTATTCCAGAAGTGTCATGTGGATTCAAAATAAATGTTTTGTCATCAAGACATGTTAAAGCTATAGTTTTATCATAAAATTATATGTAATATTACAAGATATAGACTTATTCAATATATCCTCGGCTCTATAGTTTAATGAAATTAAAAAATAAACTTCATTCTGGGACTGATAGTCTATGAATAATACAAAAGCATAATGACATGTTAGGAGGCGCGGTAGCTCAGTGGGTAAGGCACATGACTAACAAGTTCCCGGGCCGGAGAGTCCGACTGAAGGGATGAAATTTATTTTCTGTTATTTCTGTTGTAGCTTGATTTCGCGTTCGGGAGTCCCTCCTAGGGCACACCCAGCCTCTAAAATTTAGATACTCTTTATCAGGGAAAAACCTGGAGGTTGAACTAGTAACAGTACATCCTTACCAAAGTACTGAACCCAAGAGCCTTCATGGTATGTAAGTGCTACAGGTTTATTTATTTATTCTCACGACATGTAACTGTTGTCTGGCAACATTTATTTTGAACAGATACATAAAATAATTAGATGAAGGAGAGTTAATGAATAGAATGATAAAATTTATTAGAAAACTTGTTCGAATGCTAAACATTCATCCTCAGTACTAAAACACAAAATGTTTAACACATCAGAACTATGTTACATAGATTACATACAATAAGGGATCTATAAGTTTTTTGATAACATTAGTATATATAATACATGTAACAAAGTGCTTATATGTTGAAAATTTTGTATGTTTTAGAACTGAAGATTAATGTTTAGCATTCGAAACTAGTTTTCTAATAAAATAATTCCAAAAGAAGTGACAATCAATTCATCAATCCTAATTGTATTTATCCTTCTATACCATCATGCGTACCTCAAGTGAAAATTCAAACAGATTTGAATGCACACAAACATAAAAAAGAAAATTTACTTGAAGTAGTTCAAAACCCTGCCATTTCATAAACGTTAATATGAATTAACGTTATTTATGAACCATTCCCTAACTCACACTTCACTGTGCCAATTAAGATAAGTTTATTTCAAAAAATCCTTAATGCTCTTTACTTCGTCTCAAATAAACTTATCCATAAATCTTTTAATGTTCCATATGTTGCTGATTTAGTACAAACCAGATACCTATTATTTCATAGTAAACTCCATAACCACTCAAATCCCCTAATTTCTCAACTTGCTTCCCACACTATTCCTGATGATCCTCTGGGGCGTCTGAAAAGAAGATGGCCCAGAGACCTTCTAGTGTAGAATTTTTATTAGTGCTACTGATGGGTAGTACTTTTCATGTTTTGTCAAGTTATTGTAATAGTCAACAGCACATTTACTTGATATATAAATTTTATACAGTTGTAAATTTCAATA
Organism: Euschistus heros; assembly: GCA_003667255.2. Lineage (NCBI taxonomy): Eukaryota > Metazoa > Arthropoda > Insecta > Hemiptera > Pentatomidae > Euschistus > Euschistus heros. Next base: position 228,538 of record RCWM02000625.1, on the reverse strand, counting down.
AATTGTTATTAAAAATAAAGAAATTAAAATAAAGGTAAACAAAAATAAAATGTTACTCACTGCAGTCCTTTTCGTCTTCCTGGCCAGGGCAGTCGGGTTTCCTATCGCATCTTTTGACGACGTCTACGCAGCTGTTGGTACACCTGAATTCGTTCGGCAAGCAACCTGCAACATAAAATATTACTTTATTTAGTTTTTACGATAATTAATAATAGATCTCTTTAATTTTACTAGTATGTTTATCAAAGAGTTAAAAGAGAGGCAATCTCACCAAAAATTGGATAACTTAAAAGAAGACCAACACAATATCAAACGATAGCGCTCCAAGAAACAGACCGAAAGGATAATCCCGAGGCGTCTGAAGAGAAAATGGCCACGAGATCTTCAAGTATAGGGCTTTCATTAGAGCGCTACCACTGAATAGTTTTGTGCGATGTAATTTTATTAATAATTAAGTTCGTTAGTTGGTTCGCTTGATGGGCACTACAGTCTATATAGGACCTTGACCTACTTCAACAGCTGCAATTCAAGAGCAGATTCAACTCATTCAAATTTGAAAAAGTTTTGTTATTAAAAAAATATATATATATATATATTCATACAGATACATATTTTATATATATATATATATATTATTCAACAGAGCTCTCGACAAAATTTTGTACGTCACCGGAAGTAGCGAAATCCCCCTATAGTTATTTGTATCTGTCTTCGCCCCTTTTTTATGTATTGGGTGTATAAGTGCCGTTTTCCATTCTTCTGGTATTTCTTCTTTCTCCCAAATTTCTTGCATTAATTCTGTCATTTTAGCAATATATCCTTCCTCCGCAGACTTCCACATTTCGGCTATTATCCCGTCTTCCCCGGCCGCTTTAATATCCTTCAATGAGAATACGATTTCTTTAATTTCCTCAATTGTCGGTGGTAAACTATTCGGGTTTTGTGGATTGTTTGAATTCGTTTCTAGTTTGGTTGTAGGTTCTTCGCAGTTTAGTAAGTTTTCAAAGTATTCTGCCAGTATCTCGCAATTTTCCTTGTCATTTTGTGCTAGTTTTCCATCTTTCCTCAGAAAATTTAGGTTCAGAGCTGTGTACCCTTTAATTTTGTTTTTGAATGCCCTATAGAATAATCCTGTGTTCTGATTCCTAAAATTTTCCTCCACTTCTGCGATCTGTCTTTTAAGATACATTCTTCTCGTACCTCTTATGATGTTATGTGCTTTGATGTTATGATGTTATGAAACAGTCATAAAACCTGTGATCCTCTACGGGGTAGAGACTATGGGATTTACCAATATGGAAACCTTGTTAAGGACGGAAAGAAAGATATTGAGAATGATATACGGACCGAGAAAAGTGGGGGAAGAATATCGATTAAAAAAGAACGATGACCTTTACGAACAGTTGGAAAACTTAGAATCATCGATGAGGAAAAGGAGATTAAATTTTTTCAGACACATGAAAAGAATGAATAGCAATAGATTAAACAAACAAATATTTGATAAAGTGATGAAATTGAATAGTATAAAAAGTTATCCAGAGCAAATGAAAGAGGAAGTTAAAAAATTGGGTATCACGGAGGGAGACTACAAAGATAAGGATAGATTCGGAAAAATGGTTAAAAAATATAAAGGTTCTTGTAGCGGAGATTAAGAAGCATGAAAGTAAGAAATGGACGGAGGAGAGAAAGAGGGAAATGGGCGAAAAAATGAAAAGAATTTGGGCAGAAAGGAAGAAAACCTGAAAATGATATACGCGTGGTCCACCGTTGGCCTGTATCGCGATAAATAATATAATATATATATATATATATATATATATATATATATATATATATATATATATATATATATATATATATATATATAGCTCTATGTTATGTTTTTATAAAATAGAGAAAAATATGTATCGTAAGGTGCGTATCGATATAATCAATCAATAGTCATGGCCATATTTAAAGGAACTTGTCGATTTAAAAGGGAATTTCGTTGATACAGTTTGTAATATGACATCGTTGGTTATATACGAGGTGTGATCAAAAAGTTCCCGGACTGAATTTTTATACATTTATTCATACAACATACAGGTTATTCAAATTTGTCTCCTTCGAAGTACTCCCTTTGGGAAGCTACACACTTTTCCACCGGTGTTTCCACTGATCAAAGGCCCCAGAAAACTCTTCTTTTGTAAAGGTGTTTAGCAGCTCCGTTGTTTTTTCTTTAATTTCGTCAACTGTTTGAAATCTTCGTCCTTTCAGGTGTCTCTTGAGCTTCGGGAAAAGAAAAAGCTTTCGTCGTCATTTTCCTTTTGAAGAAGTTCCTTAGAAACATGAGTTCGGTGTTGTTTTTGGTCTTCAGTCAACAGTTTTGGCACAAACTTTGCTGCAACACGACGCATTTGAAGTTTTTCAGTTAAAATTTCCTGACATGACCCAAATGAAATGTTACACTCTTCTGCCATTTCACGGATTGTTAGTCGACGGTCTGATCGTACGAGAGCGTTCACTTTAGCAACATTGTCATCATTGATTGACGTTGAAGGGCGTCCGGAACGAGCATCGTCGTCTGTGGATGTTCGGCCATCTTTAAACCTCTTGAACCACTGATGGCAGCATGATCGGCTTAGACATTCTTCACCAAAAGCCTCTTGTAACATCAAAAAGGTTTCAGAAAACGTTTTGTTCAGTTTCACACAAACACGTTGCACTTCTTTCACATTCATTTTCATAAAATAGCCAAACTTTATAAAACCAACCTCAAACAAACTGTGCTAATGTTACTTTCAGTGATGTTATGATTGATCTGCAAACACAGCAGTGTTCCTGTTGAGTCAGGCAATACAATGCTGCCAACCGCATCGCTGTGAGACATTGCATTCCCATAGTATATAAAAAGTCCTGGAACTTTTTGATCACACCTCGTACTTAGATTCTCAAAAATTTATTCTATTGAATGTAAAATTGACAAATACACAAAAGCTTCCTTTCAAAAAAATTTTTATATTTTATTTTACAAAAAGCTAAGAATACCAGTTATGGTCATAGACAAGAACAGGTATGGTCACGTGGCAAAATAATCTTTAAACAAGCGTTTCAATAATATAAAAATGAGCATTAAATAATGAACAAGTAGAACTTTAAAAATAATCTAAATACTAATTCAACGCTAACAAAAAATAAAATATATATTTAAAAACACAATCACCCGATGCACTCATTCAAAAACTTTGTAGTTACTTATTAATTTAGAAAACCATCTTGAAATGATCGTTCAAAATGAATTAAAACAACTCTTTATCAGAATTTATAGCTGCACTTCTCGTTGACTTTTCTACACAAGCAGTAACGGTATATACCATATAATAATCATCCCCACTAAAAAAAATAAAGAATTAAAAGAAATCGGAATGTATTTTTTTGTAAATTATCTTCTTTCAAGTTTTTCTAAAGAGCAGTAGCCATGCGAAAAGTACAGAATATATGTAACTATATTAACTAGTAATGGTCACTTAAGAAACGTAAGGTCAAACATGACCACTACTAAGATGAGGTGTCGTAAATAAGTTTTAAAATGACATAATCAAATAAAGAGAATTATATTTTTTCTTTATTAGCAGAAAGAACGTTTGTAACACCAAAGAAAATCGAAATAGATAGTGATGACCCTAATTCATTTCCCGTATTTTTATACACTGGCTATGGTCAGAACAAAATCATTGTAAATCACAATCAGACAGTCCAACATAATGGAGCTTGTATGGAAGCCTGAATTCTAATGAAAAGTTACATCACTCAAAAACTAAACAATAATGAAGCAATTTCTCTATAATTCTTTGAGAATCCTCTCTTTAAAAAACGACCTTACTCAAAAAAGAGATATTTCAGAACACTATTCGAAGAAAATAATTTTTAATTGCTTCTGGAAAGGAATATTAGGAAGAGATTTATTATTAAATGTACGTACAGATACTATCTCTATGTATTGTCTTAGAAGTAATTTACAATTTCGTTTTTGGTTAAAATAACCCCAACCGCCGTATGTAAAAATATATACCTTTGTTTTAAATTTACCAACTGATAAACGCTAAACATGTATGAAGGCATTCTGTTGAATTTTATGTGATTTTCCATTTCAATGTAAAAAAATATGAAATAAACAAAGACTTTTTAAAGCCTAATCATAAACTTTAATATTTTTGTTAAAAGAATCATTAAATACTCTTTAATATGGCGACGTGAAGGCGGAATATAACGAGGCAGCTTCTACTACGGAAGGTAAGAGTCGGAAAATACAACGTTCTCTAGTATTAAAAATTTCCCCCTGCCCCTGGGATTGCACAAGGGGCAGTACTCTCTCCCGTAATTTATTCTGACAAGAGGAGGCAGGAAATGAAACTGGAATCTGTATAAAACCTTGATAACGATCATTTGCAACCAAGGCTTCCACTTTTCTGCTCTAACGTAAAAAATAAACCTTTTTTTTCTAACACTGTTGAAGAATAACTTAAATTATAAATAATATGTTATTTACACTAGATTATTGCCTAAGACATAAGGTTTCGAATAATAATGATATAAACATTAAACAAATCATTAATGTTTTATTTATTTAATGCTGTTTACGGCTGGGATTACTTTGGGCATGGCTTGCCCTCCCATAATTGGGGGGACAAGCTTGGTTTGGGGATTCCCTGGGATGTTAGTATCTATTAAACTAAAGGATAATGTAATAAATTATAAAGATAACCACCAATCCTTACAATCCAAAATCCTTCGTATCCTCATCGGTTCAAAACCCATCCTCAACACCTTTCCTTACTATCCATTGCTTCACCTCAATAGCCTTCCTATTCAGATCCAAAACTCTATTAAAAATCTAAGAGTTACCTTTGATCAATACCTATCCTGGAATAAACATATCGCCCCGAATTTCCTAAAAATCCATCATAATCCTTTAAAAAACTGTGTAGATCTCGAGATTCCTTTTCCCAGAGTACCCGTCAACTTATAGTGTCCTCTCTTGCTTTCCCTTGCTTTAATTACTGTTACTTGGTTTATGGGGGACTGTCTGGGGATCTCGAGATGAAGCTGAGGTGACTAATGAACTGTTTCATTTGACTTCGGGATCTCCAGGCGGTCACACGTTACTTGCCGATATTCTGAGTTTGGGTGGCTTTCTCCTAAATTGCGACGGCAATACTTTTTAGGTACTTTCCTATTACAATCTCTAGAAACCAAAAACCCTTTCTATATTCTTTATCTGTTAACTCTGCGTTCTTCTATCCACCTCCTAAACACTAGATCCCAACCTTTTAACCTATATATCCCCTCACATAAAACCGCTTCCGTCGACAAAACCATCATCATTCGTGCTACCTCCTTTTGGAATTTCTTACCCACTTCTATTCGTAAAGCAACTTCCATAATTTCCTTTAAAAATAATTTATTTCAGTACCTTTTAGACAATCAGTCTTCCGCAAATATGTCAATAATCAAATAAATACTTAGAATTACTTTTTTTTCGCTTTTTTTTTTTAAATGTTCATATACATATATACGATTGTATTTAATGTTATAATTATTATTTCATATATTTATTTTTTATTAATTTAATTTAATTTTTTTTTTTTTGTAATTAATTTTAATGCTGTAATTACTGAAGCATTTAATTTGTAAATAATAGGCCAGACAATTGTACTTTTAACTGGGCATTATTTTTATTCTTGGGGGGCAGTAAGTCCCAGAATAAAGTTTATTTTTCATTTAATTTGATTTCAAATCCTCAATACTTCTTATTATTTCACAAATAATTTATCGATAAAAATATTATGGGTCTTAGAAACCAGTGAATTAATTTAAAATTCCTGATGTTTTTTAAATACGGTTTGATTTTGTTTAATTGATATTTTGAAGTAACCTCATACATTTCAAATGCCCTGGTTAAGGAATATGAGACATAAAAACTCAATAATAATAAATTCAATTGGGTGAATTTTTTACCTGTCGGTGTTAATTTGTTGTGTTGCCTGTAAAATTATAACTTGATGATAAAGTATGATCAATATAATTAGGATCCATAAATTATTTCCCACTTCAATCAGATTTTTTTTTTTTTTTTTTTTATTTTTTTTATACAGCAGGCTATTCACTAACATAGAAAAACATCTAAATATGCCAAAAAAACAAAAGAATAAATTACCGAGAAAATAAAATAGGTAAATCAAACTGGCAGAATTTTATGTCTGTCAGTATATGAAAGAAGTCACATGATTCTCTTCAATAGCACCGTTCTGCATCAAAATACTCCCTTCAACAAAAATATTGTTTTATTATGTTCTGAAGTGTCCTGAACACGAATCCGAAGACAGAATATCTTAATCAGGCACCATTTTTTTTTGTCAAATTTGTGTTTAAGGTCGATAAATGAAGTGTTTATCGACAATTCGAGCATTTTTTTTTTTTATCATTGAAAGCTTTAACAAAAAAAAAAAAAAAAAAAAAAGCCTATTTGATTTTGAAACTTTTATAATGTAATACAAAATGGGAAAAAATGGAGAGCATAAGTATAAGGCTTTGTTCCATAAATGATATTGTTGAAGAATTGCTTTTATCATATAAGGCCTGCATAGGGTTGCAACATGTTCTCAAAAATTCAGATTTTGCATTCCCGTTTGAATTTATTCCCTTCCAACTTGGGAGTAGTTTCAGATGAACACGGAGAACGATTTCATCAAGAGATAGCCCAAATGAAAAAAAGGTATAGCCTTAAGTGCAATAAGAATTTGCTTACCGACTACTGCTGAACACTACAACGGGAGACACGTTATATAGAGTACAAAAGGAAACATTATTCACATTTATTATGTTCAGCATTAAATACAATTATTTTATATATTACTGTTTTTTACCCCTCCCACCTGAAAAAAAAAAGTGTTGTAAAAATATATAAAAAAGTGCTCTTTCAGTTGGGTTTTTTAAAAACTATCTCCAATCTCTTAAAATTGTGCTTGATAGAATTGTTTTTGCTATTGATTCGAACTCAACACACTTGTAAATATAAAAGTCCTAAAAACGTAATGGGAGTTTAAAAAAAAAAATTTTTTTTTTTAGTTATTTATTTATTGAAATTTACAACTGTAAATATGATGATAGTGATAAAAATGACACTTCACTTGTTTTTAAATCAACTACCCATTGGCAGCACTTATAAAGGTTCTATATAATGAAGTACTATATTAGAAGGTCCCGAGGCAATCTTCTTTTCTGGAATGGAATGAGAAGCAAGTTGTGATACTAATGGATTTGAATGGTTGTGGATTTTGCTATGAAAGGATAGATATCTGGTATGAGCTATGTCAGAAACGTAAGGTATATTAAGATCTTTGTGGATAAGTTTGTTTGAGACAAAGTGAGGGGCATTCAGGATTTTTCTAAAGATTTTGGATTGAAAGGATTGGGTTCCGAGATGAATTGGATGGCTTAGTGGAGCCCCAAAGCTCAACTCCGTATGTCCAAATCGGTCAAATTACTGTTATATAAATGAATCTTTTTTAATTAAGTGAAAGGTTTGAACGTTTGTAGTAAGACGTTTGTCCAAGTTGAGTCATAGGCAGCGGATCTGTTCAACGGGGACAAGTGGGACATCATTAAAGGATACTGTAGGACAGGAAGTCAAAAGTATATGAAATGAAAAAATAAAATAAAAATATGGTACTTCAGGTTTTTCAAAAATAATGTCTCATTTCTCAAAAATGATGCTAGATTGAATTTTTTCGCCTTCAGATTCCAATTCGGCACACATGAAAATATAAAAATCAGGTACAATTTCTCAAGGGAGCGAAATTTTTTTTTTCAGAACTGTGCAATAAGTCAAAATTATAGCCTGGCCCTGTAATCTATCTTTGAAATAGAAACGAAATAGCTCCATGTAGCCCCTCTAAAACATAGAGAACGCAGCGAGCCGTGAGATATACTCGAAGCTAGGCAATGCCCGATACCGGCCAGAACTGAGAGCTATAAGGCTATAAGTCCACGGAACAATCAAACTGAGAGGCCCGCTCTCGAAAGATGTTGCAATAAACAAGGATTAAGGGAGAATAGGAAAGGAACCAGGGCAAGCCCTACCCTAGCACCGGATAATATCAACCCAAAACCTCTCTTTTATGTGACTCATAATAAGATAAATCTTTTTCTTTCTCTCACTCTGGCCATTTTCTTTCTCTTCTCATTCCCTAGTGTACCTTTCACAGGTATTAGGGTTTCCTTCATCAGCCCGTAATTGTGGCTAAATGCGTTTCTCCTCTATTTTTCCTGCGCCCTTATCCCCTTACCCCAAGTAATAAAAGTAATGCCTTGAAACAAAAGTAAGAATCTCTATTTTATACAAGGTGCACTGCGCATCGGGTCATATAAGTGAAGCCTTTGCTTCAACATTGTTTTATTTTTAAACAAATGCCTAGCGATATTTAAATATTTCTCTTGCTTAGTCTCTCTCTCTCTCTCTCTCTCTCTCTCTCTCTCTCTCTCTCTCTCTCTCTCTCTCTCTCTCTCTCTCTCTCTCTCTCTCTCTCTCTCTCTCTCTCTCTCTCTCTCTCTCTCTCTCTCTCTCTCTCTCTCTCTCTCTCTCTCTCTCTCTCTCTCTCTCTCTCTCTCTCTCTCTCTCTCTCTCTCTCTCTCTCTCTCTCTCTCTCTCTCTCTCTCTCTCTCTCTCTCTCTCTCTCTCTCTCTCTCTCTCTCTCTCTCTCTCTCTCTCTCTCTCTCTCTCTCTCTCTCTCTCTCTCTCTCTCTCTCTCTCTCTCTCTCTCTCTCTCTCTCTCTCTCTCTCTCTCTCTCTCTCTCTCTCTCTCTCTCTCTCTCTCTCTCTTTCTCTCTACATCTTTCTCTCTCTCTCTCTCTCTCTCTCTCTTTCTCTCTCTCTCTCTCTCTCTCTCTCTCTCTCTCTCTCTCTCTCTCTCTCTCTCTCTCTCTCTCTCTCTCTCTCTCTCTTAATCACTCTCTCTCACTCTCTCTTCCTCACAAACAATGAAGGCCTAAAATAAAAATAGTTTATTAATTTTCAGATGGATTTCTGATTTTTTGAAAATTTCTACTTTACTTTATTAAAACAATAATTTGTAATTGAAATTATTTGTTGTCAATTAATTATTAATAGAAAAATTGAACGATTATACTTCACGGAACGTTTTATGTTAGAGTAGCGACTGTAGTGACAGGGGGCTACTATAAACGACGTCATAAGACATTTCAAAATAAAAATCTTTAAACAGATACGAGCCTTGATAACCGATTAATTCTATTGTAAAAAAAATATATATATAGATATATATATCTGTACTAAATTATCCCTGTGTCTGAAAGGCTCACTTTAAAAAACAGCCCATAATTTCTTTTCTTTTCTATTTTAGATGTATTTATCAGAAAACATTTGTACAGACACTTAAAAAAAACTCATTTATTACTCATGGCAAATCTAAAACCAAAAGTATTAACATTTCCAAATAAATGCAAAATAGACTTATATTTTTGAACACAAGTACTAGGAAAGAACAAAATCGATAATATAAATTGCATAATAAGGCACTTAGTTTCTATTAAAAGTAAATTCAGTCAAAATCACCAGTCACATATTCATTTGCAAGCATTGGCATACTTAAAATCAGGCCGTATTCGATAGGAAAATACATGTTTTACATGCGTAATTGGACTACCTTCTATCCGTTTTCAGACGGCTAGTATAATTTTTGATTTATGAACACCTTCTAAAAACAATAATCGCATGAAATCTTTCAATTCGATTTTATCTTATATCCTTCTCATTAAAAAAGGATAAAAAAATAATTGAAACAGACTTTTTGACATGGTACCACAATTTCTGTTACATCCTTCAAGATTTACTCTTGGGAAATATACTGTATGTATATGTAATATAATGTTACTTCGCTTCGCTTCGAAAAAAACTCAACTTTAATTAACTTTTTTTTACAACAAATTAAAAAAGAAGTAGTTATTATAAGTGCTAGATACAAAATAAACCTCTCAAATCCAAAGGGACACCTTGTGTCATGAAATTTCCTTTATTGTGTCCACTACTGCTGCATTAAACTTATCCGTGTATAAAATATCACAAAGACTTGAACAAGCAACTTTTAATTAAAATTTTAAATTTTTTTAAAAATCATTTTTATCACCAAACTTCATTTATGAGGAATTTCTAATAAATAATAAAATGTATGGAAGCATAACCTAATTTGATTAGAGACATCATAGTGTATATTAAAAGTTTTAGGGTCGACGTATAACATGTGGATATAGAACAGCTGATTTATAATATTCTAAATATTAGAGAGGAGATGAAACCTAAAGTTTAGGGGGACAAAGAGTTGCTCGTTTTAAATTAAGTGGGTCCATGCGTTGGGCAGACAAAGGGACTATCTTCGGCCTCGAATTCCAACTCACAACAGGCAACTGCTAACTACTAACTCGTAATATGCATGAATAAATTTAAATCTATTCCAATTTTTTTTGAAATTTAAAATTGCTTAATTACTAGACAAACGTTTTAAGATGCCAATTAATCATTAAAGACTCATTTACATGAAAATAGTTAGACCTATCTACACAAACGGAGTTCAGATGTGGGGTTCTACTAAACGATCTAATTTTTCTCGTATTTCATCCGTGCAATCCAAATTCCTTCGAAAATCCTTAACACTCCTTATATTCCAGTCACTGAGGGGTGTAAAGTTTATGAATTATGCGATAATGTTTGATTTCACAGCTTTGTTTGGAGTAGTTAGAAGGTAAACATACTAAAAGTCTCCGCCTCTCGAGGGTGAGCTTACGGTGGGGAAGTAGAGAAGGTCCCATTTTTGTGTTTTTCAATTATATCTCTAAACGGCAGATTCTAGAGAAATATGTTTTGTTTTAAATTAATCCTAATTAAATTTACTATAAAATTGATTCTATGCATATTTATCGAAATTCAAACGGGTTTCGATATATACTTAATATATATTATTTTATATTGAAAATAAATAATTTTCTAGGAAAAACAATTTTTACCTCACTTTTTGTTAAATATTTTCTTTTATAGTTTCTCAGGAAATGTAATAAGAAAATGTAAGTCAACGTTGTTGTGCGGCGCTTGGACTACTATCCATACACACATTGCAGTAGTGCGGAATAGTGTGTACCTTGCGCCTGGCGTATATTAGCTTATAGATGAAGACCCACGTACTAACCGGAAAACCACTGAAAACCAATCTGTACGAAATATTAATACAATGCGTATACAATTCTGTTAGCAAATGATACTTGGTTATTTCGAAAACGGGGTGTGAACTCTAGAAAAATAGGTTATTTCAAATCAAAAGTACAGCATAGTTTTTTTTTTTTTAACATTTATTGAGTAATTATTACAATCGCCACAACTGTGGGCGCAATAAGTAATATAGAGATGGCGTAGACACATTCCACTATATACAATTAAAAAACCAAACAATAATAGAAAATTTTTGAATGAGGCTGAAAAATTTTTGTAATAAACTTCTCAACATTTGAATATTTAATATTTTCTTCTTCTTTTACTAAATCATCTACACACACTATATTAAAGCACAAGCTATTTTCGTTTGCGTTCATTCGTAAAAATGATGAAAATTTTTGAATAAACTTCTCAACATTTGAATATTTAATATTTTCTCTTCTTTTACTAAATCATCTACACCACTATATTAAAGCACAAGCTATTTTTCGTTTGCGTTCACTAACCGTGAAAACAACTGAACCAATCTGTACTAAATATTAACTACATCTGCTTTATAGTTCAAGGAATGTTTAGCAATAATAAAATTTACATATTTTCAATAAAATTGTTATTAATAATGGGATAAATATTTGGTATATTTCGAAAACGGTGAACTCTAGAAAATATGTTTCAAATCAAAATTACAGCATATTAAATTTACTATAAAATTGATTTTATTAGCATTTACTATATATCATATATATATATATATATATATATATATATATATATATATAATATATATATATATATATATATATATATATATATATATATATATATATATATATATATATATATATATATATATATATATATGAAAGTCCCATAAAAAAAAATATATATATATATATATATATATATATATATTATTTTTATATTGAAAATAATTAACTTTCTATAAAAAAAAAAATTTACCTCACTTTTTGTTAAATATTTTCTTTTATAGTTTCTCAGAAAAAAAATGTATGAGTCAACGTTGTAAAGAATTAAATCAGCTTTATAATTTCATATATAATTTTCTGACACTTCAAGCAAATGTTTGACAATTTTTTTTTTTTTTTTTTTGACTTTACATATTTATTCACACCTGTAAAATAAAATTTGACAACCAGTGAATTTGCGGTACGAATTTAAATGGCTTGAAAGGCATGAGAGGGAGCAGAACCCAGCGGCACCTCCAGTCTTTATTTTATTTTATTATTTTAGTCAAGGAGGTCTCTCATCCAGCTCATTTTTAGTCTTCTCTGTGTGTTGTCAAGAAAAACTGGTGGGCATGTTTCAAGTCGAAGTGTAAATGTAATGTGTTGCGATTTGTCGTAATTTATATGTACTTTCCAAATATTAAGCCAGTCATGTAATTTTGACAAGTGATGCTGTAGAGTCAGTGAAGCATGATTCGGATTTATATCTCTTGTTAAAATTGCTGTGTCGTCTGCATATGTCGCGGTAAGAATGTCAGAGCTAATTGTAATGTCGTGTGTGTATATGATGTAGAGTAATGGAGCAAGCACTGAGCCTTGTGGCACTCCTGCTGACGCCAACTTAATAGAAGAAAGCTCTGAGCCTTGACGGACAGAGAAAGATCTATCAGAAAGAAAGGACTGTAGAATAAGATAGTAGGTCGGTGGGAGTATCGTCTTTAGTTTAAAGAAAAGCCCTTGGTGCCAGACTCTGTCAAAAGCTTGAGCAACATCCACAAATTGATTTTAAAAAATTTATATCTCGAGAACCGTTGGAAGTTTGACAAACATGTATAAAATCAATTTTATAGGAAATTTAATATGCTGTAATTTTGATTTGAAACATATTTTCTAGAGTCGACCGTTTTCGAAATATACCAAATATTTATCCCATTATTAATAACAATTTTATTGAAAATATGTAAATTTTATTATTGCTAAACATTCCTTGAACTATAAAGCAGATGTAGTTAATATTTAGTACAGATAGGTTCAGTTGTTTTCACGGTTAGTTATCTCAAACGAAAAATAGCTTGTGCTTTAATATAGTAGTGTAGATGATTTAGTAAAAGAAGAGAAAATAATAAATATTCGAATGTTGAGAAGTTTATTCAAAACATTTTCATCAGTTTACGAATGGTGAAAAGTTTTACAAATTATTTAAAAGTCTTCATCTATATGCTAATATATGCCAGGCGCAAGGTATACACTATCCCGCACGACTGCAATGTGTGCCGCACAGTGCTTCGTCAATGGACAAAAATAAAAAATCGAAGTATTTTGTATCGATCTTTTTACCTTTTGATATTCTTAAATATACCTTAGACAACTGTTTAGTATGGTTATCTCATTGTTTACATATCCGTTTAAGTCAACACAATCGGAAAACTGGAAAAAAAACAGGAGTATTTTAGTTTTGCGATTTATATAATTTTAGCCGCAAATTATATTGGTTCCATTCACATCTCATTGGAGAGAAAATAGCCATTGTCAACGATGCAATATACAGGTCAAGGTATCTATTTTAAAATATACTACTTTAATTGGTAACCTGAGCACTTCTTATATTCATTGCATGCGTGAAAAGTTTCGTTGGCCAGTTTGAAAATTATTCGAACTTTGAAGAGGCTTTCAGAAAAAATCCTCAAATATCCTTTTGTAGTTTTTGTATATTCTTGTTTTGGTATATAAGCTTTCTTTTCCCTTGAATTTTAACTGCACCTGCCTGCGCCTGGCCTGTTTTATAATTTTTTTTGTTGAAATATTCAAACATTATAATATACAATGGCCAGTTTGCTGAAATATGATTTTCCCACAAAAAATCAGATCAAATAGTCTGTAGTGACTGTAGTCAATTATAAACTACATTCGTTTATACGTCATTAGAAGTGGAAGAGTCTAACTACCATTCGGAAACAGAAATATATACAAATAGTCGGTTATTTTTCTTTAAATTCAATTAAAAATTGAATGAGGTCAATAGGAATAATATATTTCATCTTTTGTATATATCGTAATATATGCCTCTTGACTTTAGCAGGAACTTAATAGCCAGCTATTCCCGAAATCAATGCAGTCAAACCAGGACCAGAACCAAGCCGAACACGCGGAAGAACGCAAACCCTTTTCGAAGAATCTTCCAATAAACCAGAAAAAAAGGCGAGTAAAGGATCTTGTTCTCAACACTTCATCTGTTGAATTACGTTTTGCTGCAGAGATGTCTGGACAATCTTTGGTTGAAGAACGAAATCGATAAGTCCTTTTCAAGCTCTAGCTTTATGCATGGATTTATGGATTTCCTAAGGGCTGCTTTCCTAGCTTCTATTCATTTAAGTTTTCGAAAAAATACCTACTTTCTAATAATATTATCGCTGGTGAAGTTAGCAATTGGATAAATTTACAAAAACTCCTGCAACTAACAGTAAAGAGTGTATTAAAAATTACAATTTTGGTATAGGGTAATGAGTTCAAACTTAAATGTAAATGGGGATTCGATAACAGTTTCGGTCATAACCATTATAAACAAATGTTTAAAAATGCATCAAGCACTGATGAATATCTTTTATTTAATAGCTATGGTGGCTCTGAAATTGGTAGAAGTGAGGAATGGAAATGTTGCTTAAAGGTGAATCTGCGTTCATCGTCGACGATATATTGCAAACCCATAAAATGAATTTTCAAAAAAGGAACTGCAGATCTAATGCGTGACGACAAAAAGGCAATGAAAGATAAAATTTCTCCAAACCTTTGGAATGAAATTTAAAAGCGATTAAATTTACACGGTTAGTTTTGAAATGTCCACAATCAATGCTGGATGGTAGTGTTAATGAAAGCTATACAAATAAAACCAACATTTTATCTGGAACAAACGCAATGTACGAGGTGTGATCAAAAAGTTCCAGGACTGAATTTTTATACATTTATTCATACAACATACAGGTTATTCAAATTTGTCTTCTTCGAAGTACTCCCCTTGGGAAGCTACTTTTCCCACCGGTGTTTCCACTGCTCAAAGGCCCCAGAAAACTCTTCTTTTGTAAAGGTGTTTAGCAGCTTTGTAGTTTTTTTTTTCTTTAATTTCGTTAACTGTTTGAAATCTTCGTCCTTTCAGGTGTCTCTTGAGCTTCGGGAAAAGAAAAAAGTCGGCTGGAGCCAGGACAGGTGAGTAGGGGGGCTGAGGAATGACAGTCATTGCGTTTTTTACACATAAGTTACGCATAACTAATACAGAGTGAACAGGAGCATTGTCATGGTCAAGGACCCAATCACCAATTTCCTGACATGACCCATATGAAATGTTACACTCTTCTGCCATTTCACGGATTGTTAGTCGACGGTCTGATTGTACGAGAGCGTTCACTTTAGCAACATTGTCATCATTGATTGACGTTGGCAGCATGATCGGCTTAGACATTCTTCACCTAAAGCCTCTTGTAACATCAAAAAGGTTTCAGAAAACGTTTTGTTCAGTTTCACACAAAACTTCACACAAATACGTTGCTCTTCTTTCAAATTCATTTTCATAAAATAGCCAAACTCTATAAAACTAACCTCAAACAAACTGTGCTAATGATACTTTCAGTGATGTTATGATTGATCTGCAAACACAGCTGTGTTCCTGTTGAGTCAGGCAATACAATACTGCCAACCTCATCGCTGTGAGACATTGCATTCCCATAGTATATAAAAAGTCCTGGAACTTTTTGATCACACCTCGTATATGTGTATATGAGCGCCGTTTTTAATATAATAAATTAAAAACTGCATTATGACATTATCAACAATTGTTCGTCATTTATACATAATACATAAAAATAAATATTATATTCTGCATTACCTTAAATATATTTAACAGTCATTAAAATGTTTCAACAAATTGTTACGTCAATATCATAAAATCATTTTAGCAAAAACAATATATAAGTTTATTTATTATACATATTATTACCATAGTTGTAAAATTTATTATTTTTTATTATTCTATGTGTATAGTAATTCAAAACATTATTTTTGTTTTGTTTACCTTATTTATTCAATTATTAGAGTGTTATTCATTATGCAAATAATGCGCCAATACCAATTGTATTGATTCATCTATACAGCAATGCGTACTGTAGTGAGGAGGTATTTATAAATATATTTATATTTATATAATAAATAATATATACTGAAAGTAAGCTCATTCAATATAAAAAAAAAAATTATTAGGTTTTTGTTAACAAGCTTATATTATAACGAACGCACTGAGGCAACGATATTTTATTAATGAATGAAAATTTGTCCTCTTTTACTTTTCACAAAAAAAAATAAAATAAAAAAGTAATAAACCATTGCGGAATTGTGCGTGGCTGGAAGCTCAACTTTACCAAAAGTCATTAAAACTTTTTAGGTTTTGTAACAACTCCATTAAACAAGAGGTCATTCCTAAAACTGGCGTAATATATCCGAAAATAGAAGTTAAACCCACTTTTAATATTATTATAATGGAAAAGTAATCTCCTTATCGGAATAAACTTACAAGAAAATTGTTATCCGAACTCGTTATTATTAAAGAAGCAGATAGAATTAATAACTTGTTTTATATATATTGATATTAAAAACTGTATATAACATAAAGTGGTGTTTAAAAGTTTATTGGCCACTTAAAAGGAATTAAATATTTAGACACCATTGCATGATATAAGAATATAAGGACTAATGTTGTTGGAGAATACACCTTTAACAACATACATGACATGTAAGCAATCCTTTTCCACAGTTGTGGCTTTTTATAACTTTTCGGCTATCCTTTATTTTGACTGTTAGCAGAAAATTCAATAGGAGCGAATCTAATTCAGTTTTTACTTGACACTAGTCCTCACTTTCAAGAAAGAATTCTCTCTCCTAAGAAGGATACTAAACATTTCTCGACTTTTTTATAATGCTTATTTTTCCTATAATTGCTACAATCCACTAAAATTATATTTATGCCAAAAACGAAAAATAGATCAGTCTCAAATATAAAAAAAAAATAATATACCATAGCACAACTTTAAATAGATCTATATACGATCATTATATACAATGAAAGAATAAAATAATAGATAAAAAGGTGTACGTATGGGCGCCATCTTTTGTTTTAGAAACGTTGATTTAACTTTTAACTTGAAATATTCTAGATTTTTGTCTGTTATTATTAACTATATAAAGTTTCTTGTATAACAATGATTAACATCAAAGATTTGAATTAAAAAACGACGATTTACAAAAATCTTTAAAAAAAAAGTCACCAACAATAGTTTAAAACAGGACAAAGCAATTCGAAAGTTTATTTACTACAGGAAAAAACAATTATTTGCAGAAATCGTATACATACTGATCCTGCCCGATTGTAAATTCATACTTGTATTATAAATGTACCATGTTTCCTTGTTTTGATCCTTAATATGTTTTTATTTTTTTTTGCTCAAAAATAATGATGTTAGATGACCATACCCATTTTCCTTCATATCTCAATTTATTTGATTTATAACATTTATTTTAGCTTTTAAATTTGTATTCACACCTGTTATTGGAGTATCAATAATGAATTCGTTCATTGTGAAATAATACAGGCCTTATAGGCGTACCTCCTCCTGGCATGAATTAAAAAAAAAAAAAAAAAAAAAAAAATTTAACAAATCTCTCATTCAGCTTCTATTAAGCCATCTTAAAGTATTTTCAGGTATGTCAGTCGTGGCCATGTCATAATGAGTATGTTGTTATGTCCATGAAGTCTGTCGTGAAATCGTCTATAAAGGTTATGTATATGCTCCTTTACTGTGGCTACTTCTAAATCAGAGTGAAGTGTGTGGTTTGAAATGTACCAAGGTGATTTCGTGATTAGTCTGAGTATTTTTGATTGGAATATTTGTATCTTTTTAAGGGGCGTATTTTTTGTTGTTCTGTATATTTTTATGACGTATGTCCATATGGGTTTTAGTAAGTAAGTGTATGTATATAGTCGTTGTTGGAGTTTTAATGTCGACCGTTTATGCAGTATTGGATACAAACGTTTAGTCTCTTGTTTAGACTGAGTCGTATTTGTTTTACATGAGGGCCCCAGGTCATTCTTCTATCGAATGTAAGTCCTGAGTGAAGGATATCTTTTGTTTGTGGTATAGGTTGATTGTCGATGAAGACAGGTGGACAAGAGTCTTGTCTGAGTGTAAAGGCTATGTGCTGTGATTTGGTGTAGTTTAGTTTTATTTTTGACCTTTTAAACCAGTATTGTAGTATTGTTAAGTGGTGTTGAAGAGTTAATGATGCAGTGGTAGGGTCTTTATGTCTAGTTAATATTGCTGTTAATGTATCAGGGCTAAATGGCATTTCCTGAGCGTAAATAACATATAATATTTATGACATAAAAATTAATAAAATAATTCTAAAACTTTCTTTTTTAATCTAAACTTGAATCCATTTTAGCGGTGAAATGAATCAGAAAAGGTCGAAAGTTATTAGATCTAGTGGAATAAAGAACCCCATTGGCCACACTTCATTAGGTTTCCGCTCTTAAATTACTTTCGAGAGAATAGAGAAAAATTAATGGATTCTACAGGAGCGATATTTCCAAGGAGCTTTCTGCTTACGAATCCCTGAATTTTCAGTTTCCGCATAAGAATAAATGTTTAAAGGACTCTGGACTGTAATACAGTTTGATACATATCCCCTTCCACTTTTAATTAACAGAGAGAATTATTTTTGTCACTGCGAGATAAATTAAACTCTTAACTAAAAATCTAGGAATTGATAATCTTTCTTGAACAGAGTCAATAGCTGCACCGTACTCAAAATATTCAACTCAAGATATTCAACAAAAATTATAATACCTACGATGTTCATCGTATACTCTTTTGGGGATAACCATCTTAGGTTTATTATTCTTGGAGATGAGGGTGATGAAAGACTTCGTATCACAGACAGTTTATTGTATCTTCACTGCCTGTAGTGAAATTTGAGGTCTGGCATTGTAATATTGGATTGGTGCAAATGGATTTTTTGAATGGATGGATGCATGTTTTGAATTGAAAGTGTTGTAAACTTTGTTTATGCCACTCTGCATTGCACACTTAAATTTTAAATCTTGTAAAGACTGAAGCGACAAGAAACTGCTCGTCGTTACAGACCTTCAACATTTACTAAACAAACGATCAAACCTCCCAATTCATTACAAAAGACTTTTTTACATGACTGTTAGTAGACTTATTTGGACGTACGGAGTTGAGCTTTGGGGCTCTACTAAACAATCTCATTCATCTCGTATCCAATCCTTACAATCAAAAATCCTTCGAAAAATCCTAAATGCCCCTTACTTTGTCACCAATAAGCTTATCCATGAAGACCTTAATGTTCTATATGTTGCTGAGTTAACCCAAATCAGATCCATTAGTCTCCCAACTTGGTCCACATGCGATACTTGATAACGCACAGAGGCGTTCAATTATTAATATGATAGGGATGCAGTCAGAAAAAAGTAAAAAAATGCGTCTAAGTAAAAAAAACGTTTATGGGGTTCCGAAGTTTCCACGGGCCACCAATACGTTGAGGATAGGAGGCAACGTGTAACCATCGATGACTGTGTGATCTGTCATCGATTGTCTGTTCTCCTGAGTTTACTTGGACGTGTTTTTTTTTCTTTCAGCTGACTGCATCCTTCTTATAAAAAAACATATGTATTACATACAAACAGTTTATTACGCAAATGGCTAGTTACAAGAATACAAGTAAGCCTGTTTTCACATAATATATTAAATTAGATTTTCAGAGATATAGTCATCTAAACCTATTATGGTAATTACGTAATGACTGTCCAAGTCCAACAAGACAAATCCTGTAATCTCCTAATCATCTGCTAATTACTAACCGGTTGGTAATTAGCAGTTATTAAAGAGGATTTGTGTCGGAACATTTCAAAAATAACTCTGATCTTCTTTTGTTTCTTTGTTAGGTTTTTGTTAATTTATTTTGAGATAATAAACGATCCAAAAACTGATGGGACTTCTTTATTCTACCCATTTCTTTCGATCCAATTCTAGCACAGTATTGACTTAGGATTTCTACGGCAAAAAGTAAGGTGAAAAAATGTTTTTCGTATCTCAGGAATACGCGCGTAAGTTGAAACATGGAACATGTTTTACCGGTGACCTGATTGGTCAAAATCGATACGTTTTTGGGGAACGCGATAGCGTTACGTGAAGTTTGATAGTTCGATATTAGGAGAGTAGGAACAGCTAAGAGCTCAACTCTTGTTATATTAAATAACACTACCTCACTAATGAGTGAGCTCCTTTTGACTCTGTTTTACCCAATAAGAAATAAAAAAAAAAATAACCTGCATTTGACCGATCTTGCTCGATCCCTCATGCATGTTGTTTATAGAAAATTACTCTCCTTTGGAAATAAACAATACAATCATACAGGTAAGCGGACAAAAATAAAGAATAAAATAGTATAGACGCTCAGAAAGATTAATCTATTTAATTTGAAAATTTATCTCATTCAGAAAACTGAATCACAGGTAAGCGAAGAAAAAAAAATAGAAACATATTGTCGGTGTATACATTATATGTTTTTTTTTCTTTCAGCTGACTACATCCTTCTTATATAAAAAACAAATGTATTACATACAAACAGTTTATTACACAAATGGCTAGTTACAAGAATACAAGTAAGCCTGCTTTCACATAATATATGAAATTAGATTCTCAGAGATATAGTCATCTAAACCTATTATGGTAATTACGTAATGACTGGCGAAATCCAACAAGACAAATCCTGTAATCTCCTAATCATCTGCTAATTACTAACCGGTTGGTAATTAGCAGTTATTAAAGAGGCTTTGTGTCGGAACATTTCAAAAATAACTCTGATCTTTTGTTTCTTTGTTAGGTTTTTGTTTATTTATTTTGAGATAATAAACGATCCAAAAACTGGTGGGACTTCTCTATTCTGATATCTTCTTTCGATCCACTCCTTGAACAGTATTGACCCAGGATTCCTATCGCAAACTCTAAGGTCCAAAAACGAGTTTTGTATCTCAAGAATACGCGCCTCCGTCTGCCGACGTTTTTAAAATATTTCATTTTACTTTATTTCGCTCTGGAATTTATCTTCAGGAACGAAACTAAATATGAAATGGAAAGAAGAATAGCAGCTACCAATCGATGCTACTTCGCCCTGCTCAATCATGTTAGACGCTCATTGAATTCTAGTCCAGTAAAATAAGGCTTCGGAGAAAAATAACAAAAATAAATAAAACCTTTCACAAAAAGGATTTTAGTATTTCACAATGATATTCCTCTAATCCCTATTGAGCAGATACGATACCTAGGACTCCACTTGGACAAACGACTAACTTGGAATCCACATACAAGACTAAAACCACAAGAAACTGCCCGTCGTTTCAGACTACTTCAACATCTCCTAGAAAAACGTTCAAAGCTTCAATAAATTACAAGGGACTCATTCACATTCGTTATTAGACCTACATGGACATACGGATTTGAGCTTTGGGGCTCTACTGATCCATCCAATTCTTCTCATATCAAATCCTTACAATCAGAAATCCTTCGAAAAATCCTAAATGCCCCTTACTTTGTCACCAATAAGCTTAACCATAAAGACCTTAATGTTGCATATGTTGCTGAGTTAGCCCAAATCAGATACCTATTCTTTCATAGTAAGCTCCATAACCACTCAAATCCATTAGTTTCTGAACTTGCTTCCCACTCCATTCCCGATAATCCTCCGAGGCTGCTGAAAAGAAGATGGCCTAGAGATCTTCTAGTGTAGAATTTTTATTGAAGTGCTATCGATGGGTAGTTCTTTTCAAGTTTTGACATGTCATTGTAATCGCTATCAACACATTTACTTGATGTACATATTTGTATAGTTGTGAATTGATAGATATAAAAAAAAAATATAATTTGTAAATTATGTTATTGCTAAACCCTCCTAGAACTATGCAGATGATGTAGTTAAAATGTGGGTAGTGATAAGCTCAATAGTTTTATCATTATAAACTCTATTGCAGAATGGTAATAGCCACATATACGTCGATTTTCAAACTACACTAGGATCCACGTGTCGAACTATAAAATCTTTTATAACCATTTAATTAAGGATATGTAAATTTTATTATAAATTTCAACCTTTATATAACAATATACCATTGTAACCTCTTATATTGAATACCGCTCGCCATCTATTGGTAAATTTTCAAACTTCATTGTTATCCGTATATTATCACTTTTGTATAATACATTAATTGCAAAGCAGCATATTTCATTATTGCTAAACCTTCCAAGAACTATAAAGATGATAAAGTTAAAATTTGGTACATATTGGTTCAGAAGTATTCGAGGTTAGTGATCACACACGAAAAATGGCTTGTCATCTATACTATTATAAAAAAGGACAAGCCATTTTTCGTTTGTGAAGGACGGTTTAGAAATAATAAAACTTACTAATGTTCTATTGTTTTCGATTGTTATTAAAAAAGCGATAAATATTTGGTTTCGCAGTGGTTTGAATATTGAACGATAGATGGTGAGTGCCATTGAAGAGAAGTTGCAAATGTACAACAGTGTTATCTTGAGATAAAAATTTGTAATAAAATTTACTTATTTTCAATTATATTATTATTAATAAAGCTATAATATAATAATAAAAGTTTTATTCAAATGATTAAACAATTTCCAATTGCACATATTAAATATTGTTACATGTTTTGGGAATAGAACAATTTACACTAAATAGTCAGCTTAGCTTAGCTAAGATGGGTATAATTTGGAATGCATTTATTTTAACAGTAGGAAAAATAGTAAAAAACCTACAAAATAAGAAAAAAAAATAGATTGATAAAAGCAAATACATAATAAAATTTACTAAACTAAAATGCATAATTTATTAGCTTTTTGTACGTTAAGTTAATCAACATTTTGGATAATTAACTTATATATTATTTGTGTTCCAATAAATTCAATTACAAGTTGAGACAATAAATTTTGGATGTCTTATTAGCAAAATATTGTTATAGTAGTATGTGTTTTGTACGTTTGTGTATGTATCTTCTTAAGGATTGCTAGTTATAATTGCCTATTGCTTGAATTTTAGGATTTCCTGAATTGTTTGTAGAGTTGAACAAGTTTCTGGTTTGTGTGAGAATAAAATGTTTAATTGCCTGAAAATCTAATTCGAGTAGCATGTCGGTTATTTTTATGTATTGGGGTAGTCATTTGTTATTCAATTTCTTTATAGTTTGAGTCACAGGTGTAGCTCCATGCGGGAGAGGCGTACGTCAGTAATGGTCTTATGACTGATTTATGTAGAATGATTTTGTTTTTGATCGACAGTGGGGATTTTCTTCTGAAATACGGAGCCATAGTACTTAAAAGTTTTTTGGCTTGGTCGCATTTTTTATTTATATGAGGTGTGAATGTCACTCGTTTATCTAGTTCCAGACCAATGTAGGTAACCCCTCGCTTTAGCCGAGCGTTCTAAACCTTAAAAAAGCTATAGATATGTGGTACAACATTTAGAACCCCGTGAAGTTTGAAAATTGACCGATATGTAGTTAGCGCCATTCTGCAACAGTTTGCATTGATAGAACTATTGTACCCATCTGCACTAAATTTTATCTACATCATCTTCGTATCTGTAGGAAGGTTAATCAATGATAAAATTCACAACAATAAAAACTTAAATGTTCAATGTTGGGTAGCAGGCACGAGGTTTGCCACACTGGTATAGACTTTTTTTTTTTTTCATGGCGCTACAACCCCGAGACGGGTCCTGGCCTCCATCAAAAGCTTCCGCCAATCTTCACGGTCCTGGGAAGCTGCCATCCAGTTCCTGACCCCCAGGAATTCATTTGCATCAGCCGCCACTCCGTCGGCCCATCTCAGTTTCGGCCTTCCTCTTCTGCAGTAAGAAGAGTAAAGAAGAGTACTTAAGTATTTTCTTTGGCATTTCACCCATATCTTTTCCATACACCATTTTCACATTCATCCACCAAATATCCTTCGCAGGATCTTTCTTTCAAAAGTCAGGAGGTCCTGTTCACTTGTGTTTGTCAGAGTCCAGGTTTCTGAACCGTACATCAGAACAGGAAGAATTGTAGTTCTATATAGGTGGAGTTTTGTCTGTCTTGTGAGAGTATATCCAATTATAAGTTTTTGTAGGATAAAATAGCATCGGTTGGCAGATATTATAAACTCTTATGGATAGAAATTAAAACCCAACCAGATGAAATCAATAAAATTATTTTTGCCAAATGAAAATTATAAAGAAATCAAAATATCGATCCCTTGCTTTTTGATATTATTTGTAAAACTTTGATTAATGGGCCTTTACTTGTAAGCACTGATAAGGCGATGGACTTAATTATCCGCAAGAGTTTCTTAATATTCTCTGTCCATCTGGATTACCAACTCATACATTAACCATTAAAGATTGCATGTCCCATTATGCTTTTATGTAACCTTCAAACGACTAATCAGCGAAATTTTAGCCTGGTTAAAAATGACTGCTATGCGTGAAAATATTAGTAGAAATAATGAACAAATGTATACTTCACTACAAGATTTTCATTAATTAACAAATTAAACTTCAATTATTAGTTAAAGTTCATTATTACTCTAAGTTCTTTAGTTATGAGAATCGGTGAATCCGCGATTGGGGTTGCTAATTTTATATAATAGTAAAGATTTTCACATAATTAATTATAATCCAGCAATGTGATCGTGTTTTGAACGTCTCATCCGCTTTGTAGCGCAGAATGTACTAAACAGAAGCCTTTCTGGACGAAGAACAAGTTTCTGACCGAGTCAGTCTAAAGGGACTGCTTTACCAACTCCGTAAATTCCTTCAACCACTACATACTTCCTTATTATCCGCTCCTATCTCAATGACAGAACAGTGAAAGTAAATCATACTTTTCCCTTCCTTAATCTCTACAGAATCGCAGCGTTTTTCAAGGTAACATATTAATATGTATCAACGTTATAGGTTTTAAATTATTATTAATATTGGCATGATACGCAGTAGGCTAGATTCACACAGCCGAGAACAGAAGAATCGGCAACCGCGCAATTTTTTATTTTTTCTATAATTTTTTTCTCTCTTTGTTTGTTTAATCCACACCTGTCACTTATCATGTGACAACAAGCAAATGTGATAAATTGTTGTATACAAGATAATGGCATGTCAGGGTGATTGTGTAATTATTACTACTAAGGGAGGACAGCACCCACCGGTACTTACTCCTAACATGAACATGGTATATAATCAGTTTTTTGTTATTGACATACTATTTAAGAGAAATAGGGTGATTGTATCCAATGAGTCTTAGAGTTTTTACTGGAAAATCTGTATTTTTTGGATGTGCGTTTTTTTAGCTATTATGTAAATTTGTGTGGCGTACGTCCATAGAGGTTTTAATAAGTAAGTATATGTATTTAGCCTTTGCGTCACTTTCAATTTATATCGTTTATGTAGAATTGGATATAATAGTCTCGGTCTTTTGTTAAGGCTTAGGCGTTTCTGTTCCACATGTGGGCCCCATGTCATCCTTCCGTCGAACATTAGGCCTAAGTATTAAACTATAATTTATAGTTTTAATTTATTTTAAAAATCGCGTGATAAACAAAACAACAGACGTTCTAAATCTCAACACATGTTATTCCAGATCAATACGTTCAGACTTATAATGCATTTATATATAACTAGCATACCCCGCCGCGGCTTCGACCGCTCTCACAGATAAAGAACTAAGATTATTTTAACAAATAATTGAATTTCACTTGTTTTTTTTTAAACAAAATCTTGAATTGAAGTATGGGATTTAGTAATATTTCTTCAACGACACTTTTACGCATGGCACTAACTTTTAACGTGGTTAAAATTACATTGATTAGGTAAAAATTTAATTAGACATCCAATTTAGCTAAAATAATTATATTGATTTCATCTGGTTGGATTTAAATTTCTAACCATGAAAGTATATTACAGTGAGGCAAACCTCATTTCTGGCACTCAAGACTATATATTTTAATTGTAGTAAAATTTATTATTATTATAAACCTTCCTAGAAATACGAAGATGTTGTAATTAAAATTTAGTACAGTTGGGTTTAATAGTTTTACAATTGCAGACTCTGTTGCAGAATGGCCACATATTGGTCGATTCTTAAACTGCACTGGGATCCACATGTCGCTCCATATATTTATAGTTTTTTTTAATAACAATTAGATTGAAAAGAAGGAAATTTTATCATAAAATTTTAGCTGTATATAACTCCGTGCCTCTGTAACCTCTCTCGAATGGTACTGGTCACCTATCGGTCGTATATCAAACTTCACTACTCACCACACATTTATCTTTTTTTTAATGAAAATATAATCGAAAATCTTATTATTATTAAATTTTATTATTCGGATCAGTAGTTTTCGCGGTTAGTGATCACAAACGAAAAATGGCTTGTCCTGTTATATAATAGTAAAAAACATAAATCGTACTAAACCATTTATTCATTTACATACACGACAAACGGAAATTTCATCTACCTGTATCTGGGAATTCCACTAAGTTTTGGAAATACTCCCATTATCCTTTATGCATAACCTTTTTTTTTCCCTAATTTCCTCAGTTCAGTTTGCATACTCGAATCATTATAATTTAGTAGTAGATAGCATATACACCAGTAACTTAGTAAGTAGTTTCATACTCCTCTATATTTTTTAATTATATCGCAGCTATATATTGTTACGTATGTTTTTATCTATTTATATTGTTGTTAGCTTTAATTTTAAATAACCCGTGTAACTTGTATAATTGTAACCTGTTTTTTCACCGTAGGGTACGATTATGAGAATATAAGTTGTTATTTTATTGAATGAACTTCAAGACCCTCATTAATTATATGTATATGAATATATTTATATAATATATATATATATTTAATAACAATTTATTGAAATTTACAACCGCACAAAATTTATACATCGAATAAATGTGCTGTTAACTATTACAATAACGTGACAAAACTTGAAAAGAACTAATCATCATTAGCACTTTAATAAAAATTCTACACTAGAAGGTATCTGGGCCATCTTCTTTTCAGACGCCTCGGAGGATTATCAGGAATGGTGTGGGAAGCAAGTTGAGAAATTAAGGTATTTGAGTGGTTATGAAGCTTACTATGAAAGGATAGATATCTGGTTTGGGCTAAATCAGCAACATACGGAACATTAAGATCATTATGAATAAGTTTATTGGTTGCAAAGTAAGGTGCATTGAGGATTTTTCGAAGGATTTTGGATTGTAAGGATTGGATACGGGATGAATTGGATGGTTTAGAAGAGCCCCAAAGCTCAACTCCGTACGTCCAAACAGGTCTAATCACAGTCATGTAGATGAGTCCTTTGTAATTAATTGGGAGCTTTGAACGTATGTCTAATAAATGTTAAAGTAATCTGTAACGACTGGCAGTTTCTTGTCTTTTTAGTCTTGCATGTTGATTCCAAGTAAGACGTTTGCCCAAGTGGAGTCCTACGTAGCGGATCTGTTCAACAGGGATTAGTGGAATTTTATTAAAGGATACTGTAGGACAGGAAGTCGTGGGTTTACGACGAAGGCTAAAGGTTATTTGGTGAGTTTTTTTTTTTGGATTTATTTTGATTCTCCATTTTTTACACCATTCTTGAAGGGTTATGATATGAGAGTGGGGTGTTTGGGAGGCAATGAAGGGATCATTGTTTACTGATAACACACACGTGTCATCAGCGTATGTGGTGAGGACAGTGGTAGAATGAATTGGAATGTCATATAAATATATGAATGTTTTGTTTTTATTATTTCTTTTATTTTAAATTTCGGATAGAGGCAACGGTAATATGAAAGATACTGTGATATTTAATAAACTCGTACAGAAGTTAATATATTCGTAAGTATTTACATTTCTACGTATTCTCTTCAGAACAATCCATCCTACTCTAACGGAGTAAATGTTAAAAGTTAATATATGATTGTTCTCAAGTTTATTACGTTCCCTAAATGTGAGCAGGCTTTGATATGTTACACGTGTCGAGGGAGATTTAAGAACACACGAGGCAATAAATGCAATAAATTAAATTTTGCTGTATTGTGTATATATGTATTTTAATGCAAATAGTAATTCTTAGTAAGCACAGAATGTGTTTTTAACCATATATTTTGAATATGCGCAATATTAATAATTCTCTGAACCGATTAATAAACAAAACAGCATTTCGTGAGAAATGGGTTTTATTTAATAACAAGAGTTCATTGATATTTACAACTGTATACATTTCATACAAGAAGTAAATTTGAGTGAAACAATAACAATGACATGTCAATAACATGAAAAGAACTACTCACTAGTAGCACTTCAATAAAAGTTCTACATTAGAAAGTTCTCTTGGCCATCTTCTTCCACAGACGCCTTGAAGGATTATCGAGAATTGAGTGTGATGCAAGTTGGGAGACTAGTGGATTTCAGTGGGTATGGAGTTTACTGTGAAATGATAGGTATATTTGGTTTGGATAAAATCAGCATCACATGGAACATTGATCATTGATGATTTTACGAAGTATTTTAGATTATAAGGCTTTGATTCGAGAAGAATTGATTAGGTGCACCTGAGACTCCAGGAAGCTTCGGTCGCTTCTGCACATGGGTGAGTTATGTTCATTATTATAGTTGGTTTATATTTCTTATAATTAAAATTTCCCCAAAGTTGCCAACATTTATTTTAATAAAATTATATACAGTCTACTCTCCAAAGACTGGTTCGATTTGTGAGGAAGTTACCCTTCCTTTTAAATTGTACCAGGATAATTTACGATCTTTGTTCAAACAATTAGGTTATAAAAAAAAGTCCTTGTAAATAAACAAAATAATTGTACAACCTAACCTGTAAGAATGCTTTTGTTTCTATCTTAATATTTACTAAGACTAATACTTTAATTCCTTGTGAAATTCTCTGATTATATTAAAACACGTTGTCAGCGATTTTTCTGGGGTAAATGTATCGTTAAAAATATTTCAATATATTGATAATAAATTGTGACTTATACAAGAAAAAAAAAGTTTATAGGAAGCCATGTTTATTTTTCAGATTGGCCTCGGTTGAAAAGAAAAAAAGGTCTTCAGGTATCGCTAAGTACCCCTCCTCTCCAGTCCCCGCTCCAGGATCCCGCTGGACAATGGACCTGGAAGGAGAGATGACAATACCAATCTTCTCCTATTCAGGAGTCCTTAAGTCCTTCTTTCTTCCGGGGTTCCTGTGATCCTGTCACCGCCCATAGCCGTTTCCAAAGAACTAAACGGAACAGAAATAGAAATTGTTTATCCTCCCTCTGTCATTCCAATTTTTTATCGAAGTCCGAAATCTTAGGTAAAAGGGGAGATAAATTGTTAGATATAGATTCGAGTGAAATCTGACAAAAGTTTTAAGTGAGTTATAATGTTGATAAAATTAGGATTGATTAATTATTTTCCACTTTGATTTTAGTTATTTTTATTCAAATAATAGAGTCAATAATCATCACAAGAACCCTTAGCTTTATTATAATTTTTATTTTATAAGTAACGGGTCAGTTCACAGAAAATGTTTATATTGTTGTTATCCAAAAAAGAGGCCAAAAGGCTGGGTTTTTCACCGAATAGGAAGTGACATGAAATTGCCCATAGTTTGGGAATGATTCATATAGTTCAGTCAATGAAGGCGTGAAATAGGGTGTAGAGTACGGTTTCTGTTCAGGGTAGTAAGAAAGGAAATATACGAAAAGTCCTGGAGTTTACGGGAACAGGAAGGTTTTTTTTTTTTTTTTTTTTTTTTTTTTTTTTTTTTTTTTTTTTTTTTTTTTTTTTTTTTTTTTTTTTTTTTTTTTTTTTTTTTTTTACGGTGCGTCGTATGCATAAAACATGACTATTTACTAAATTAATGTTAATTAAATTCTCTATAGCTTTTATTATAGATAAAGCCCTTTACATTTCCAAACGTATATAGCGTATAAGGAAATATTAGAGGAACGTATTATCCTTAAGGACGAAAAAACTAATTCTAATTGCGGAAGGAGAGAGTGGCCAAGGATGTCCTTCGGCCTAAAAAAAAACAGTGTCCTTAAAGCAGGAGCCATCACCTATTCCCTTCGGATAAATTAAAAACCGTTAAAACAGCTTCTTTAAGGACGAAAAACTAATGAAATTCCGCCACCTTAAAACGGCATCCTTAAGGACGAAAACTAATATCTAACTGTGGATGGAGAGAGTGGCCAAGGATGTCCTTCGGCCTCAAAAAATCGTCAGTTCCTGGCAGATCTGTAAAACAGTGTGAGGAAACGGTACAGAATATGAAAGATGTGTATAAAATTAAAGTTGTAGAGAATTTAACTATCATTAATTTAGTAAATATTCATGTTTTGCATACGACGCACTGTTTTCGAGACATGAGCGCAAAATAAAAAAAAAGGACCTTTCACGCCCCGCCTTCCCTTCCTTTTCCCAGACCCGACTACTCCAGGACTTTTAGTCTGTTTACTTTCTGACTACCGTGAACATGTTTCCGAAGAAAAACCTTGGATTACAGAAAGCGCACTCTATAATCCTTTATTGACTGACTGATAAGCGTTTCATAGAGTTGAAGTTTGCTTCGTCTAGTATTCAACGAGCTTCTAACATGATTAAGCAGGCCGAAGTAGCATCGGTTGGCAGCTGCTATTCTTTTTATTTCGTGTTTAGTTTCATTCCTGAAGATCACTTAAAGAACGAAATAAAATAAATAATAAAATATTTTTAAAAACACGTGGATGAACGCTTGTACAGGGAGTCCCGAATTTAAATGGCAAAACTTCAGGAACTTATAGGGGACCAAAAAACTAAGTCCTTTAGAGATTTGCTCGTTTTTGATTAGTTTTAAAGAAAATCGCAAAAAAAGAAAAAAAACAAAAATGTTACAGGTATCACCTATCAAAGTTCGTCAGGCTAGGCAGTGAGATATGTAAACACTTAATATTATCCTTTACATTATTTTATTTGTTTACATTTTGGCTTCCTTCTAGGATTATAATTCTTAAATCAGTCTTCAGCCAGTTACTCAGATATTTTGTATAATGCCGCATACATATTCTAATGTTGAATACGCTTATATGATTTTTGTGTATGGTTTCTGTAACGGTAATGCTTTAGAAGCGGTGCGGGAGTATGCGCGCCGATTTCCAAATAGAAGAGTGCCTAATCGACGAGTCTTTTCGTTAACTTTTAATAGACTACGAAAGACTGGGTCATTCTTAATACGTAATGAAGACGACCAATTCCAGGCAGTAATAAGGGCAGATTATCGGAGAAAAAATTGTGTTCAACGCCACTTCGATAACAATCCTGAGACTAGCATCCGAAGAGCATCTGCTGCATTAGCAATATCGCGGCAAGCAATATGGCAAACTTTGAAAGGTGATAATCGCTACCCATACCATCTTCAAAAAGTTCAGAATTTATTACCTCAAGATTATGTCAAGAGATTGAATTTTAGTAACTGGTTCGTTGACAAAATTCGTGATGATAATTTATTTCCATTAAAAATTATATAGACCGCTGAAGCTACCTTTACAAGAGGAGGAATTGTTAATTAAAGAAATTATCATGTATGGACTCTTGAAAATACCAGAGCTATTAGAGAGAATAGGTTTTAGCATGAATTTGCTATTAACGTTTGGCTTGGAATTTAGAACGGATTACTGGTGGGACCATATTTTTTACCTGGAAGATTGAATGGTATCACATTTACACATTTTTTGGAGAACGACTTTTCTAATTATTTATATGACATTCCCTTACAGCAGCGGATTGAAATGTGGTTCCAACTCGGTGGATGTCCAGCTCATTATAGCAGAATTGCTCGAGCTTGGCTGGGTATAAATTATCCACAACGATGGATTGGACGTGGAGGAGTAGTACCTTGGCCACCCAGATCACCTGATATGACACCCATGGATTTCTTCGTATGGGGAACCTTGAAGCAGAAAGTTTATTCGGTGTCAATCAACTCAAGAGAGCAATTAAGAGACCGAATCATAGATGCGGTGCACCGAATATCATCAGAACAATGTTTAGCTGCAATTTATCAAGTGAGTGCTAGATGTAATGCTTGCATTGGTGCAAGAGGACAACATTTTGAACAATATTTACATTAAAAAGAACATAACATAAATATAAATGTAAATAAATAAGTATAAAAATAAAAACTTTTTTTTTCTTTTTTTTTCTTTCGATTTTCTCTAAAACTAAGCAAAAACGAAAAAATCTCTAAAGGACTTTTTGCCTTAGTTTATCAGTCCCCTATCTGTTTTTGAAGTTTTGCCATTTAAATTCGGGACACCCTGTATTCTTGAGATTCGAAACACGTTTTTCTATCTTACTGTTTGCTGTAGGAATCTTACGCCAATACTGTAATAGGATTGGATCATAAGAAGATGGTAAAATAGAAAAGTCCCACTAGTTGCTCGATCGTTTATTATCTTAAAATAAATAAACAAAAAAAAAATTACCTCGAGCCTGTCAGAAAAAAACAAGAATAACATGTTCCATGTTTTAGGGGTTGCCGTCTTGACCGTCAATGATAGTCATATCGTCGGTGAGATTGCCAATTCCTTTATAGGCATTTTTTCGATTTAGGTCTATTTTTTTAAAATGAAATTACTCGCTTAATGTAAAAACCCGAATAACCAAATTTAGTTTGGATCAGGTTTTGGCAAAACACGTTTGTGATTTTAGACCAAAAAAAAAATAAAATAACAACACAAGTACATCAAAGCATTTGTATTTAATGTCATTGAAGGTACTATAATGTATACACCGACAATATGTTTTTATTTTTTTTTTTCTTCGCTTACCTGTGATTCAGTTTTCTGAATGAGATAAATTTTCAAATTAAATAGATTAATCTTTCTGAGCGTCTATACTATTTTATTCTTTATTTTTGTCCGCTTACCTGTATGATTGTATTGTTTATTTCCAAAGGAGAGTAATTTTCTATAAACAACATGCATGAGGGATCGAGCAAGATCGGTCAAATGCAGGTTATTTTTTTTTTTTATTTCTTATTAGGTAAAACAGAGTCAAAAGGAGCTCACTCATTAGTGAGGTAGTGTTATTTAATATAACAAGAGTTGAGCTCTTAGCTGTTCCTACTCTCCTAATATCGAACTATCAAACTTCACGTAACGCTATCGCGTTCCCCAAAAACGTATCGATTTTGACCAATCAGGTCACCGGTAAAACATGTTCCATGTTTCAACTTACGCGCGTATTCCTGAGATACGAAAAACATTTTTTTACCTTACTTTTTGCCGTAGAAATCCTAAGTCAATATTGTGCTAGAATTGGATCGAAAGAAGTGGGTAGAATAAAGAAGTCCCATCAGTTTTTGGATCGTTTATTATCTCAAAATAAATTAACAAAAACCTAACAAAGAAACAAAAGAAGATCAGAGTTATTTTTGAAATGTTCCGACACAAATCCTCTTTAATAACTGCTAATTACCAACCGGTTAGTAATTAGCAGATGATTAGGAGATTACAGGATTTGTCTTGTTGGACTTGGCCAGTCATTACGTAATTACCATAATAGGTTTAGATGACTATATCTCTGAAAATCTAATTTCATATATTATGTGAAAACAGGCTTACTTGTATTCTTGTAACTAGCCATTTGCGTAATAAACTGTTTGTATGTAATACATATGTTTTTTTATAAGAAGGATGCAGTCAGCTGAAAGAAAAAAAAAAACACGTCCAAGTAAACTCAGGAGAACAGACAATCGATGACAGATCACACAGTCATCGATGGTCACACGTTGCCTCCTATCCTAAATGAATTGGTGGCCCGTGGAAACTTCGGAACCCCATAAACGTTTTTTTTACTTAGACGCATTTTTTTTTTCTTTATTCTGACTGCATCCCTATCATATTCAAAATTAAACGCCTCGGTGGATTATCAGGTATCGCATGTGGACCAAGTTGGGAGACTAATGGATTTGTTTGGGAGAGCAGTTTACAATGAAAGGATTGGTATCTGGCTTAGGCTAAATCAGCAACATATGGAACATTATGGTCTTTATGGATAAGTTTATTTGTGACAAAGTAAGGTGCATTTAGGATTTTTTGAACGATTTTGGATTGTAAGGATTTGATATGAGAAGAATTGGATGGTTTAGTAGAGCCCCAAAGCTCAACTCCGTATGTCCATGTAGGTCTAACAACGAATGTGAATGAGTCTTTTGTAATTAATTGCGGGGTT
The DNA here is from genome assembly GCA_003667255.2 of Euschistus heros. NCBI lineage: Eukaryota > Metazoa > Arthropoda > Insecta > Hemiptera > Pentatomidae > Euschistus > Euschistus heros. The sequence continues at coordinate 193,938 of RCWM02000625.1, read as the reverse complement.
TGTACGTTTGTGTAGTAAATGTTGAAGTAGTCTGAAATGAAGGGCAGTTTCTTGTCGTTTTAGTCTTGTATGTGGATTCCAAGTTAGTCGTTTGTCTAAGTGGAATCCTAGGTAGCGTATTTGTTTAACAGGGATTAGTGGAATATCATTAAAGGATACTGTAGGACAGGAAGTCGTAGGTTTACGACGTAAACGTTGGGTAAACGATATTTGATGGGATTTATTTTTATTTTCCATTTTTGACACTATTCTTGAAGGTTTAGGATATGGGATTGGAGTGTTTGAGAGGCAATGAAGGGATCATTGTTTACCGATAACACTAATGTGTCATCAGCGTAAGTGGTGAGGTCAGTGGTAGGATGAGTTGGGATGTCAGTGAAATACTGAAATCCTTTTTGTGAAAGGCCTATTTATTTTTGTTATTTTTCTTCGGAGATCTCTCGTCAAGCTCGTTTTTAGATTTTTAGCGTCTAGATGTTGCCTGAAATGTGCGTTGTTGCCATGCCGATTAGGAGTGCGATAGGGTATCCTATAGTTAAAAGTTAAGTCGTTAAGACGTGGGAAGATTAGCCTTCTTGGTATTTCCACCCTTCCATGTTGATTATTATTAATAAACGAGATGACAGACAAAATATGATTGATGATAAATATTTTGTGACGGTACTGTCCGAGATTAATCTCTTTTTTCCTTGAGATCAATCACGCCTTTAGGATGGAAGCACAAAGCTGTTCCGCTCCAGTTACAACCTAAGGGCAGTACATTGGCTCCTAGTTATAGCAAAGTAAATAAATCACTCTTATTATCAAACTTTATTTTAAGCGATAATTTATAAACTGCGATAATTTCAAAAAATTAATTTTTTTTTTTTTTTTTTTTTTTTATAGATGAAGTTTTGAAGCACGTTGTAGAGCATTATTTATTTATTGGTCATATTTAAAAAATATTCTTCATTTTTTTTTTTTTTTAATAATCTTTATTCTGGGACACCTATAAACTGCCAACGGACGGTAGATTTTTCTTACATAATAACCTTTCTAATATATCAACTAGCATTCCACGTCGCGGCTTCGCCCGCTCTTATAAGTCAAGAACATAAATAATTTTAACTAAAAAATTAAAGTTTTTTTTTTTTTTTTTTTTTTTTTTTTTTTTTTTTTTATAGATGAAGTTTTGAAGCACGTTGTAGAGCATTATTTATTTATTGGTTATATTTAAAAAATATTCTTCATTTTTTTTTTAAATAATCTTTATTCTGGGACACCTTTGTCTCCTAAGAATAATATATAAGTACAACAAAAAGGTATTATTGTTTGGCTGCGTACATATAAGGCAGCAACTCATATAGAATGTAAATTATATACATATAAATATATAAGGTGAAATTTTAGATTTAAAAACAAGTCTTCGGGATTGTATAAAAAAAATAAAAAAATAAAAAAATAAAAAAAATAAAAAAATAAAAAAAATAAAAAAATAAAAATAAATATTCTAACACTAATATATTATTACATAATTTCGGGAGATTGATAATTGAGGCGGTAGATGAATAAATTATGTTAAAAGAAAGTGAGAGAAGGACCATTGCGGATCGAAATGGATATGGAATTCCAAAATAAAGCAGCAGGATTAACAAAGGATTTTTCAAAGGAAGTAGTTCGATGAGAAGGGATATACAAATCTTTGGGCTGGGATCTGGTGTTCAAAAGATGAATGGAAGAATGAAGGGATGTCGTAAATGTACGAAGGTTTTTTGGACTTTAAGGATTGGAATAGAAAGGAACCAAGGATGTATTGTCGCCGAAAACTTGGATAAAGCCACCTTAACTCAGAATACCAGCAAGTGATGTAAGAACGAAGAAGAATTTCTTCAATGATATTTTCAACCATAGCAGTAATTTTTAACCTAGTTAAAATTCCTCTGATTAGGTGTTTGAAGATTAAATAATATTATAATTGGACATCCAATTTTTAATTTTAATATTCATATATTCAAATTAAAAAAAAAAACAACAACTCATTCTGGTTATTAAGACGGACAGAGACTATAAAGAAATTCTTGCGTATAATGGACTGCATTATCAATCCTTGCAACTAAAGGATCATGGATCATATTTTTACACACAATATTAAAAAGGAAAGGATCGACGCTTAGAACTAATTTTATCGTCTTCATTTGGTTGGATTTTAATTTCTAACTAATAGGGCGTCTAAAAAAAATGACCGTTTTATCAAATTCTAGAGTTCAAAAGTATGTAACATCTTATTAATGCTATTTATTATTTACCAATAATTAATAATCCCTTTAGAGCATTCTCTAAGCTTGTTTCTAACACTGGACTTCTTAAAAAAGAAAAAAAAAAGCCTCAGTTCAGTTATTTATTTCAAAGAAGAAACATGACAATGCCCTACAAAATTCTCGTAATTTTAAGACATTACTGGAAAAGAAATTTCATAGCAGCTGAAGCAATTCGTGAAATTATTAAATATGAAGGGGAAGGTGTCCTTCAAGAGCGCACTGCGCGGCGTTGGTTTGAAAAATTTAGAAGTGGAGATACGACGTTGAAAAGGAAGAAGGGCTCCGGACGGCCATTAATGGGTATTGATGAGGTTCTGGAGGAAGCTGTTGAGTCTAATCCGTCCACAAGTATTTGCAAACTTGCCAGGGAGTGTGGTGTGTCGAAAGATACTGTTAGTCGCCATCTTCTCTCCATGGGGAAGGTGAAAAAGACCTGTAGACTGGTCCCTCACGAACTTACTCCTCAACAATCCGCAGTCGAATCAAAGAAAAGTTTACAGAACTTCATGGATTTGAACTCCTGCCTCATCCACTATATAGTCCAGACCTCGTACCTTCGGATTACTACTTGTTTCGATCCATAGCCCGAAATTGATAATTTCGCGGAAGTTGAAAATGCTGTCCAGAGTTCTTCGACAGCTATCCCAAGGAATGGTATCAGCGTGGCATCGAGTAATTGGCTAGCAGATGGGTAATGACGGTAGATAACAATGGACAATACTTTGAATATTAATTGCACTTTACATCAATGAAATAATAATACAAATATTTGTTTAAAAAACGGTCATTTTTTTTATACACCCCCATTATGAAAGATAATGAGAATGTGACCATAAGTTTATCGCCTTTTTAACAACAGTTTAATAGAAAACACGTGCAATGTGTTACAGATAGGTTCAGTAGTTTTCGCGGTTAGTGATCACAAACGAAAAATGGCTTGTCCTTTTGACATTTCACAGAAGACTATTAATCTTAAACATGATTCTTGTTCTTTTACTAAACTTTGATAATAAAAAACTTTAAAAAAAAATAAATAAATATTTTAAGTCAACAATAAAAAGAAAAATATTTTCACATGGATAATGATTGTATACGAGGTGTGATCAAAAAGTTCCAGGACTTTTTATATACTATGGGAATGCAATGTCTCACAGCGATGCGGTTGGCAGCATTGTATTGCCTGACTCAACAGGAACACAGCTGTGTTTGCAGATCAATCATAACATCACTGAAAGTAACATTAGCACAGTTTGTTTGAGGTTAGTTTTATAGAGTTTGGCTATTTTATGAAAATGAAAGTGAAAGAAGAGCAACGTGTTTGTGTGAAGCTGAACAAAACGTTTTCTGAAACCTTTTTGATGTTACAAGAGGCTTTTGGTGAAGAATGTCTAAGCCGATCATGCTGCCATCAGTGGTTCAAGAGGTTTAAAGATGGCCGAACATCCACAGACGACGATGCTCGTTCCGGACGCCCTTCAACGTCAATCAATGATGACAATGTTGCTAAAGTGAACGCTCTCGTACGATCAGACCGTCGACTAACAATCCGTGAAATGGCAGAAGGGTGTAAGAACATTTCATTTGGGTCATGTCAGGAAATTTTAACTGAAAAACTTCAAATGCGTCGTGTTGCAGCAAAGTTTGTGCCAAAACTGTTGACAGAAGACCAAAAACAACACCGAACTCATGTTTCTAAGGAACTTCTTCAAAAGGCAAATGACGACGAAAGCTTTTTCTTTTCCCGAAGCTCAAGAGACACCTGAAAGGACGAAGATTTCAAACAGTTGACGAAATTAAAGAAAAAAAAACGGAGCTGCTAAACACCTTTACAAAAGAAGAGTTTTCTGGGGCCTTTGATCAGTGGAAACACCGGTGGGAAAAGTGTGTAGCTTCCCAAGGGGAGTACTTCGAAGGAGACAAATTTGAATAACCTGTATGTTGTATGAATAAATGTATACAAATTCAGTCCGGGAACTTTTTGATCACACCTCGTATGTCTGAATCGTTATTTAAAACGTGAAACGAAAATTATTTATTTCTTACACACTAGACATAAAAGACAAGGAACCGCTCTTCGTTTCCGACTACTAAAACATTAACTATGGAAGCATTCAAAGCTCCCAATTAATTACAAAAGACTTATTACTTGACAGCAATTAGACCCGTTTGAATATACGGAGTTGAGCTTTGGGGCTCCACTAAACCTTCCAATTTTACATTCCAAAATCCTTTGTAAAGGACTCAATACTTCTTATTAAGCCACAAAAAAAAAAACGTATCCATAAAGATCATAACGTTCCATATGTTGCTAATTTGGCCCAAACTAGATACCTAAACTTTCGTTGTAAACTCCATATTCACCCGAATTCATTAGTCTCCCAACTCACCTCACACTCAATTCCCAATAATCCTCTGAGGCGTCTGAAAAGAAGACAGCCTAGAGATCTCCTAGTGTAGAATTGTTATTGAAGTACTACTAGTGAGTAGTTCTTTAAATGTTAATTTATATGTCATTGTAATCATTTTCTTCAAATTTACTTGTTTTATATAATGTATACTGTTGTAAATATCGATATATAGTTTAAAAAAAATCTTACATAGGTATCTAAATTTTAATAAATATAATCTATGTAACTAAGTGTATGTTATGTTTTGAGAATTGATGCTGAATGTTCACCATCCGAGACTAATCTTCGAATAAAACAATTCCTTCCAATATAGATGGCGAATAATTCATCAATTCTTTATGTATTCAAGTGACTATACATATTCATTCAAATACATATTCTACCACGATTAGCTCCATATCCAATCTAATCCACTAGTCTCTTAGCTTCCTCCCACTCGATTCCATATAACCCTTAGATTTTTATATTCCCTCCCATGAATGGTCAGGTTTGTTATTATTTGAACAGAACTAATAAAATTAAAATAATTTGTAGAAAAAAAAAAAAAAAAAAAAAAAAAAAAAAAAAAAAAAAAAAAACGACCTCAAGATTAAACCTACTTGTACAATCTTGAACTAAAAAGTAAAAAATAATATTTTATTTACTTCGAAATAAAGAGCATTAAAGCTTCATTTAAATGAAAAAAAAAATAACACAAAAGTAGTTGTGTTAGTTGTTCATTACGTATATTTTTTTTAGTTGGTATATGAATGTTGTTTGTACAAAATTATAAAGGCATTGAAACAGGAAATTAAATACCCGGAACCACTTAATAATAACTTTCAACATTACTTAACTACGCTTTATACTGGTGGTACCTAAAAGTAGACTTGCCGTCTTCAAGGGAAGTCAATTCAAGTTCTTCGCGAATCAGTTTTTAAATTTTCGTTAATTGAAATAATTTTCAATTTCTGCCGATACATATTAAAACCAATCGAGTGAATAACCAATAAGTGACTGGTGTACCTTAGAATATATAATATAAACAATGACAGAAAACAGGAAAACAAATTACCCATGAAATTCTTTGAATTTGAGTTAGAATTATAGAGGTGATGACTTTCTATATTTCGATTATTAGGGGTGGAAGTCTTTGAAGTCCCATATTTTCAGTTTGACTTTTTTAGTTATTTTTTCACGTATTTTTGCCTAGAATCGACTTATTAAAGTGAAATTTAAGTGTAATGTACTTGGGACCGTAGATTTTGTTCGACTTATTTAAGAATCCGGCTAATCAAAGTGCGAGACATCGAGAGTTGACTGTATATGTAAATTACTTTTTGTTCATAATTTATATTTAGTCTTCATGTAGAAATACGTTTATAGTGGAAGGTTATATAACATTGATTTCTTATAAATTGTTTTTATTTTTTTTTTCTTAAAAAATGTTGTGTTGATAAAATATGTATATATATTGTTTTAATTTATTGATATTTACAACTGTACAAAAACATATAAATCAAGTAAATGTGTTGATAGTGAATACAATGGTATGTAAATAACTTGTGAAGAACTACTCAGTAGTAGCACTTCAATAAAAATCTACACTTAAAGGTCTCTAGGCCATCTTCTTTTCAGACGCCTCGGAGGATTATCGGGAATAGTGTAGGAAGCAAGTTGGGAAACTAGTGGATTGGAGTGGTTATGGAGCTTACTATGGAAGGATAGGTATCTGGTGTGGGCTAGATCAGTAACATAAGGGACATTATGGTCTTTATGGATGAGTTTATTGGTCACAAATTAAGGAGCATTAAGGATTTTTCGAAGGCTTTTGGATTGCAAGGATTGGATGCGAGATGAATTGGGTGGTTTAGTGGAGCCCCAAAGCTTAATTCCATACGTCCAAATAGGTCTAATTACAGTCATGTAAATGAATCTTTTGTTATTAATTGGGAGCTTTGAACGTTTGTCTAGTAAATGTTGAAGTAGTCTGTAACGACGAGCAGTGTCTTGTCTTTTTAGTCTTGTGTGTGGATTCAAGTAAGATGTTTATCCAAGTGGAGTCCTAGGTAGCGGATCTGTTCAACTGGGATTAATGGAATATGTTGACTTCTTAATTTTATTTTTATATTTACATTTTACCTATTGCCTTAATGGAGTTATTGCCATCTGTAACCAACATTGCCCTTAAGTGAGGCAGCTTGTAATATCGACTCAATGAAACATTAAAAAAAAAAAAAAAAAAAAAAAAGATTCCTGACCTAACTTCTGTTTAGATACCTCGGAGGGTTATAAGTAATCGTGTGTGAAGCAAGTTTGGGGACTAATGTATCCTTCATGGAACTAATGAGGGTTAATATTTCTTTCATATTTATTAAGAAGATAATTGTTAATACTAGAAGGAGCTAGAATAGATCTTATAGTTACTGAAACAATAGATTTTGAACTAAATATGACGTTCTATTTTCAGTTATATATACTATTTACTAACATGTCTAATATTCTAAATATATTTTTATTCTTGTCTGAAATTATGGTAGCTGGGCTATTGTTATCATACCATCTCACTGCACATTTAGGTAACAGTATGTAACTCAATTAAGATTTTTTGTTTACCCTAACGATATCCATTAATTTATTAAATAGCTTTTATAAAGAGGAAAACAGTTCTATTTGTAAATATGTGGATGATAAAATAGAAATTTATATTTATAAAATAAATAAAATATTTATGGGACCACTTCTAAAGTATGAACTACCGATTAAAATAAGAATCATCAAAATCGACCCATAATAGACTGAGTAATCGCGTAACAAAAACACACACACAAAAAAAAAATAATAAAATTTAAAAAAAAACAGACGAGTTGTGAACCTTTTTTGAAATCAGTTGAAAATAAAACAAATGTGTTGTGATCAAATTAAAACCAAATAGGAGTCTGCAACCAATAAAGTTGAACATTTAAGGAGTAATTAGAGAGTATAAGTTTTTTTGTAATGAATGAATACTGAGATGAAACCATTCTGTTAAGATTTTCTTTAAATTACTTCTTTTGAAATCCAATCTCTCGTCTATTTGATGAGTTCGATTGTATCTTTTTCAACAACATTGAAATGCTTCTTCCTCATGCCACGTGTATTCGAATCTCCAAGGGTCAGTTGATAGGTGACACGTGGCAAAGGTGGAAAATTCAATCTTTATGCAAAAACTAGAACATGAAGGGATTCCTTTCATCTTGTTTTTTGGATTTCTATACCTCCCCCCCCCATTCCCTTCCGCCAACCAATCATCTATTTTTCTACTATTCAAGTCATGTTGAGTTCAAAACAAGATGTCCCAGTTCAGAAGACAACAACACATATTCGAAAAATAACAAACTATAAATGAGATAAAGTTTGTATTCCAACATGATTGGAATTAGCGGCTAGATGTAGGGGATAAATTTCTGTGTTAATCGTCAGCTGTCTTCAATATCTATCGATTGTATATAAAACATTAGTTTAAAGAAGTGACAGTGAATATAATAAGAATAAAAAAATAACGTCCAAAATATATAAAGTCGGCCTATACGCGTCGAAAAGCCAGAACCAAATAATGAGGTCGTTAGGAATTATTCTATGATTTATAAATCGATTTTAATGATCTCTGACTTCCCGTTGAATATTTTAAACAAAGACCAAAAGGACGGAAATCCAAAGAATTAAACGAGAAGAGAGAGTGTTCTTAGTAAAAAAAAAACGTAATATTTAATTAAATTAAAAAAAAAAAAACGAACAATGACAGATTTGAAAAAGGACAACGATGTAAAACAATTACTAAGGAAAATAAACAAACGGAAGGATACTCCATCCTCTTAAAAATCGTTAAATCCTGAATATTTTAAAATACTATCACTAAGGACGAAAGCTTTTTTCTTTTAGTAATAGAAATTAACTGTATAACGAATACATCTAGTACATAACCAGTTTACAATAAAAAATAATGACATGCTTAAAAAATATAGAGGAACTAGCCATTGGTAGTACTCTAATGAAATATCTACAAAAGAAGAAGATCCCGAGGCCATCTTCTTTTCAGACGACTCGGAGAATCCAAGGAATGGAATGGGAAGCAATTTGTGCAACAAGTAGATTTCAATGAGGATTAAGTTTATTATGAAAGGGAAGGTATCTGGTTCCTGCCAAATCAGCAACATATGGGTTGCTGGGTGGCTACGTATCCTGAACGATTTCAATATAGTATCCTCAAAGACGAAAACTCATTTTTTTTGCCAAGGTTGTCCTTTCGCCAACTTAAAAATACTTGAATCCTGGCAAATCCCAAAATAGTATCCTTAAAGACTAAACTAATAAAATTGTTACATCCTGGATGATTTAAGAAAAAATAGTGTCCTTAAGGATGAAAACTAATTTGTTTGGAAGGAAAGTGGCTAAGGATAGCCGCGAACAATCGTTAGATCCTAGCAGATCTGAAACCGGTGTCCTAAACTCACTTTTTGGCCAATTGCCAGCCAAGAAGGGCAGTTTAATCCTGCCATTTCAACAAACTTTCGAATGCCACGAGACAGCGGTGTGGCGGTGATGGAACAGTGGAGATATCTTTACAATTACCAGCTTTTTTGGAATACTTTTTGTTCGGTTGGCACCGCCTCTAGAAATAACTGATCATATTTTAAGAATAGGTATATAAGTATCGACTGTTTCTTTGATTTTCCTTTAATGTTCTTTATTTTAAAACAATTGAAATATTATTTTTTACTTTTTAGTTCAAGTTGTAAGGAGAGGTAAACTCTCGGAATTATGCTGAACTGTCTCTGTCCAGTGTCGAGTTCTTTTGAAGTTAAATTCGGAATTCCTATAGCTCAATGGTTCTCTCAAAGATTAAGCCAAAGGAAAGCCGAAATGCTAGTTTTTCTTTAGGGAAATATGTGGCTCAAGGAGCACACTTAACTCTTGAAATTAACTATTTCGTTATTTTTCTTTTCTGAAGATTTGATTTGTTCATTATTATTGTAACCATGTAAATTGTAAATACCTTTTTTAAAATTCAAATAAATTAGTTTTTTTTTCTCTCATTTTTATGATATGATTTTATAATTTATAATCCTGCAAATTTCAAATAGTAAGTAGATAATTGAATTCAATTAAATTAGTTGAAATTCTTAATTGAAAAGCTTTGGAAAAAAAGAAAAACTATCGAAAAACTATCGATAGCAATCGATAGTTCTCAACCGATAGTATCGGTCTATCGATAGTGCTAACTATCGACTATCGCCCAACCCTAGCCTTGGCTTAGCTCAGCAACATATGGAACATTAAGGTCTTTATTGCTAAGTTTATTGGTGACAAAGTAAGGGGCTTTTAGGATGTTTCGAAGAATTTTGGATTGTAATGATTGGATACGAGATGAATTAGATAGTTTAGTAGAGCCCCAAAGCTCATTTACGTACGTCCAAATAGGTCTAATCACGGCCCTGTAAATAAATCTTTTGTAATGGATTGGGAGCTTTGATCGTTTGTCTAGTAAATGTTGAAGTAGTCTGTAACGACGAGCAGTTTCTTGTCGTTTTGGTCTTGAGGTTTAATCTTGAAGTCCGGTTTTGTTTTTGTTTTTTTCTAAAAATTAACTTTATTTTTACAGCAGTTTATGTTACCATGTTCCTTATCCACACTAAGCGGTGTAGTTAGTTATTAAAAAATGGTAATATAAGGAAGTAAATATGAGCTTTTTTGATGAATAGTAATAGCAATAATTTTCCGACTTGCGAGAGTACAGTACATTAAAAGCTATTCCCCTATGAGAGCCATTACCCTATGAAAGTCCCTTTAAAAGCTACTATTAAGGCCTCTTCTATGCTTTTAAAAGCTATTTTCCATAAAAATATACTATCTACCGCTCTCTTCGAATTAAAAAAAGACTATTAGTTTAAGTAGTCAAGCTGTTCTGCAGTCAACCAAAAAAATAAACATTGAAATACTAGATAGGGTAAGTGTACCAGTTATTAATACTTTGTTAAAACGTTTTAATATTTATAGTTGTAAGTTACGTTCAGTTCACTGAATCATTCCATTTTCCTGTTAGATTTGTTTTCTAACGAGGGAAGGTTTTGTCTTGTATCTCACTACATCATCTTCATAGTTCAAGGAAGTCTAAGTAATAATAAAATTTAAAGATTTTCATTAATAATGCCATAAAAAAGCGATAAATATGTAGTGGACAGTGAAGTTTGATCGACCGATAGGTGGGGAGCACCCTTCGAGAGAGGTTACAGAGGTACGATGTAATATACAGCTAGAATTTTATAAAAAATTTTTATTATTTTCAATACAATTGTTATTAAAAAAGCTATAAATATATGAAGCGACATGTGGATCCCAGTACAGTTTAAAAATCGACCAATATGTGGCTATTATGTAACAGAGTTTGAAATAGGAAAACTACGAAACCCAACTGTACCAACTTTTAACTGCATCTTCATAGTTCTAGGAAGGTTTATAATAATAAATTTTAATATAATAATAATTAAAATGTATAGTCTTGAGTACCAGAAACGAAGTTTGCCAAACTGTCATATAATTTTCTGGTTAGAGATTAATATCCAACTAGATGGATTGATAAAATTATTTCTGTTAAATTGGATTTCTAATTATGTTTTTACGAAATATTCAAACACTTAATCAATAGAACTTTAACCAGTTTAAAAATTACTGCCATGTGCGGAAATATCATTGAAGTAATAATACGAAATTCCATACTTACAAATACAAGATTTTTACCGATAAACAAATGAAATTCAATAATTAGTTAAAATAATCTAACAAGGGGACTTTTGGAGTTGTAACCCACAGATTTTAATGCCAATTTTCCTGTGGGTAGTAGGGACATATAATAATGCGAAACCAGAGTTATAGCCACCAATGAGCATTGGGAGCCGAGAAAAAAAATAAAATACGAAAATAGTTTGTTTTTTTTTTTTTTTGACTTGAAGAAATGCTCAGTTCTGTCAAATGATTTCATCAAAAGAGACCTGGAGCAGCTAGGCCATAGCGTCAGGCATGTATCCAACGTACTCCACCGCACTGAAAAACGCCACTCCCATTGTTCTTTGTGGATCTGGAGCCAGCAGATAACAATGTGGAGGTTTTCAACATCAAAAGACTGGTGTACTCCGTGGTAAAATTTGAAGCACCTCGAGTTAAAAAAGAGATTGTACAATGTACTAGATGTCAAAACTTAGGCCACACGAAAACGTATTGTAATCGTCAGGCAAGATGTGTTAAATGTGCAGGGCCACATTTAACAGCAACATGCTTAAAAACAAGAGATACGCCAGCCTTGTGTGTCCTCTGTGGTGAGAGTCACCCTGCTAACTATAAGGGCTGCCAGGTATACAAATACAGGCAGAAGCAAAGAGCCTCCAACTCCACCACAAATAGAAATCCTGTTCCTGAAACATCCGAAAACAATAGTAACTTCCATCCAGAATCAACAGAATATTTCAGTCAACAATTTTTCTAGACACTTTCCTCCACTGCCATCAACATCAAAAGCCCAACAACCTCTGAATCAACAACCCATCACTCCAGCCGTTCAACTTGCAGAACCCCAGCCATCAACCTCAGCAGCGGTGTCATCTCAACTTCATCAACCAACTCATGAATTCACGACGGTTGAACGAAGAAATCGACGGCCACAGAATCAGGCGTCTCAATCCTCCCTTCCATCCCGACCTCCTAAAATAACCAACTTTTCCCCATCAACAACCCAACAGACTCCACAACAAGTAAACCAACAGACCAAGACTCCACTACAAACTTATGAGCAAATCACACCTCAACAAAATCCAAGCCAAATCCCATTCCAGTTACCGTCGTCAAGACAGTTTAACCTTCCGCCTCAAATATCAGAATCCTATCCTATTTCCTCCCAAGGTTTTGGTGATATTTCATCGATTCTCTCCTCCTTCCTCCGTGAACTCCAAGAAACCATCAGACCTTTAATTACCCTTCTCACAAGAGCCCTGACAGAAATCACGTCTACTGTTCCTCGATGATCCAAAACTCCTTGGCAGTTCTTTTATGGAACGCAAATGGTTTGCTCAATCACAGAAATGAACTAGACATATTCTTACACGACAATAACATTCACGTTGCCCTAATTACCGAGACCCACTTGACGCCTACTTCTTATTTCCACATCAAAGACTATATCACTTACAGATCTGACCACCCCGACAAAACAGCCCATGGTGGTACTTGTATCCTAATCCATAGATCACTAACCCACACCCTGATTCCTTCCTCTCCAACTGACACCATTCAGTCTACCGCACTGATCCTATCCTCTCTTCCATTTAACCTTACTCTTTCAGCTGTATATTGTCCTCCAGGAAATAGCCTTTCCCATAATATTCTGCTCTCCTTATTCCAATCCTTTGGGCGGCGCTTCATTGCAGGTGGGGATTACAACGCTAAACACCAGCGATGGGGCTGTAGAACATCCAATTCCCGAGGTAGTGTACTTTCCCGTGTATCATCCTTAAACAATTACCCTATCCTTTCACCTAACAATCCTACCTACTGGCCTACATCCCTTAAAAAAAAACGCCCAGATATTCTCGACATATTCGTCACCTCTCAAATACCTACTTCCCAAAACTACAATAGATTCCTTAGATGACCTTTCCTCTGATCATAGCCCAGTTTTGCTTACATTACATTCTACTCCTATTATCAAACCTTCTCCTCCATCCTTAATAACTGGACGAGTAGACTGGGACAAATTCCGGTCGACTTTAGAAAACCATATAGACTTAAAAAACTCCTCTAAAAACATCTCAACAAAATAGACACGGCAATAGAACACCTTACTAAATCAATACAAACCAGCATAGCAGAAAATACCTTAAAAAATAGAATAATACGCTCAGAAGGCATGGTCTTACCTCAATATATTCGGGTCTTACTAGTCGAAAAACGACGAGCTAGAGCCAAATGGCATAGAACTCGATACCCATCTGACAAAACCCAATTATACCAAATTAACCAACAAACTTAAACAGAACTTAAAAAACTAAAATTTGAAAATTTACAGAAACAAACTGAACAACTATCTGTTTCCGACAAATCATTATGGACCACGACCAAAAAACTTTTAAAATTCAAAACCTTCAATCATCCTCTCCTCACTCCAGCTCAAAACCTGGACCAAATCTGATTCAGAAAAATCGCAGGTATTTGGTGAACAATTACATAACACTTTTAAACCTCATCCTGACATCCTAAATCCTAACCATGTAGAACGTATTGAAGCAGAACTGACTATTCCTCTCCAAATGACCCTTCCCCCTAAAGCCTTCCACCCATCAGATATAATATCCATAATCCGTAGATTGCCCTCCAACAAAGCTCCTGGACATGACCTTATTACCTCAAGAATCCTCAAATGTCTTCCAAAGAAAGCAGTATTACTCCTAACTTATATTTATAACGCTATCCTCCGTACTACATATTTTCCCGATTCCTGGAAATTATCAATTATTAAAATGATTCCAAAACCTAAAAAACCACCGAAAATCCTTCCTCATACAGACCTATCTCTCTCCTACCTATCATGGGAAAAAAAAAAAATCCTTGAAAAGCTCCTTTTGAAACGCCTTTATCCCTTCCTCGATTCCAATCACATTATTCCTGACCATCAGTTTGGATTTCGTCAGTTTCACTCCACAACCCAGCAGTGCCATCGTGTGGTGGATGTTATCTCATCTGCATTGGAGCGCAAGATGTATTGCACGGGTGCCTTTCTAGATGTTGAACAGGCCTTTGATCGGGTATGGCATTCAGGACTGCTTTATAAACTTCGCCAATTCCTTCCATCTACATATTTCCTCATCCTCCGTTCCTACCTTTCTGATAGAGTATTTAGAGTTAATCACAATTCTAAATACTCATCTATCTTTCCCCAGACCGCTGGTATTCCTCAAGGTAGTATCCTGGGTCCCATCCTTTATACAGTGTATACAGCTGATATCCCAACACATCCTAACACTATCCTCACAACCTATGCTGATGACACCAGCGTGTTATCAGTCAATGAAGATCCATTTGCTGCATCCCAGACACTCCAGTCACACATCACTTCTCTTGAAGAATGGTGTCATAACTGGAGAGTTAAGATAAATCCTAGCAAAAATCCCAACAAATAACCTTTACCCTCCGTCGAAAACCTACCTCATCCTGTCCTCCTGTATCCTTTAATAGTGTACCGCTAAATAATGTGGAACAAATACGATACCTTGGATTTCATCTGGACAAGAGACTTACCTGGAACCCTCATACTAGATTGAAAAGACAAGAAGCTGCACGTCGATTTCGACTGCTACAACACTTACTTGACAAAAACGTTCAAACCTCCCGATTCACTATAAGAAACTAATCTATATGACGATTATCAGACCTATTTGGACATACGGTATAGAGTTATGGGGATCCACCAAACCATCGAATTCTTCCCGCATCCAATCACTCCAATCCAAAATCCTTCGAAAAATCCTTAATGCTCCTTACTTTGTCACAAATGAAGTAATCCACAATGACCTTAATATCCCTTATGTCGCTGATTTGGCTCGAACCAGATACCTCTCCTTTCATAATAAACTTACTCCGCATCCAAATCCACTTGTTGCACAACTTGCTTCCCATTCCATTCCTGGGAATCCTCCGAGGCGCCTGAAAAGAAGATGGCCTCGGGATCTTCTTCTTTTGTAAATTTCATTAGAGTACTACCAATGGGTAGTTTCTCTACAAGACTTAATCATGTTATCATATTGTATTGTATACAGCACATTTACTGGATGTATTTTCTAATACAGTTGTAAATTTCAATTAATAAAAGATTAAAATAAAAAAAAGTTCTGTCAAAATTGAGAAATAATTTTACTCATGAAAAAAATTTCTGACTGATATACTGCGAATTTCATTGGTATTTAGTTTTTTTTTAAGCATCCTGAAGCCGAGATGTGTTCTGAGAATAACGAAAGTATTTTTATTTTGAATATCATCCAAAACTACAATTTTAAGTGAAAAAATTTTACTATCTTGACTGAGGGCTGAAAAAAACAACGTGATTTTCATATTTTTTTCTTCTTGACTTCCAGTACACATTGGCAGCTATAACTCTAGTTTTGCAGTACTACAGGTCCTTACTATTCACACAAAAATCGGCATTCGAATCTGTGAGTTACAAGTCAAAATGTCTTCTTGTAAGTACCTACACCTTAAAATTTTGAATAACTATCTTAGGTTTTAAATTATTGGTTTCCTATTTCCGTGATAAAACCTTTGAAGTTAATCATAAATTGTCCTCTTCTCACCACTTTATCCTGTCTGCCTGCGTTCCTCAAGGTAGTATCCCACGTCCCATCCTCTAATGTATACAGCTAATCCTAACACAATCCTCACCACGTACGCTGATGACACTTATGTGTTATAAGAGAATAATGATCAGTCATACGAAAACCATTATATCAAGATTATTATACCAATAGCATACCCCGGCGCGGTTTCACGCACTCTCATAAATATAGAAGTTAGATTATTTTTACTAATAATTGAATTTCATTTCTTTGTCGATAAAAATCTTATATTTGTAAGTATGGCGTTTAGCATTATTTTTTCAATAATATTTCCACCCATGGCAGTGATTTTTAAACTAGTTAAAATTCTATTGATTAGGTGTTTGAAGAGTTCGTAAAAGCATAATTAGAAATCCAATTTAGCAGAGATAATTTTATCGATCCATCTAGTTGGATTTTAATTTATAACTAACCATAAAAGTATATGGCAGTTTGGAAAACCTCGTTTCTGGCAGTCAAGACTATACATTTTAATTTTTACTATAGTGAACCTTCCTAGAACTATGAAGATGTAGTAAAAAAAGGTACAGTTGGATTAAATTGCTTTACTATTGCAAACTCCGTTGCAGAATGGCCACATATCGTTCGATTTTTAAACTGCACTGGGTCCCACTCGCTCCATATATTTATAGCCTCTTAAATAACAATTGAATTGAAAATAACTAATAAGTAAGTAAATCTTTAGCTCTATTGAACACCGCACAGTAGAGCAAACACGGAAAAAACTCTTAAAACGACTTTATTATTGTTGTCCTGTTTGATGGGCCATTGTATTCATTATTAGTTGGTGCAAACGTTTCCAGTTCTTTTTTTCAATTTCATTTTTATTTGTGACTCTGAGACCTTCTAAAGTTGGACAATAATACTCCACCCCAAAATGGCCTATTTCTATTGAGCTACCATTTGGGTCACTGTGGTTTTATTTTTATAGATAAACCTATGAAACTTGACATATTTGTAATTGAAACACTAAAGAATAATGAAAAAATATTAGAATGGTCCTATGTATGAAATATATTATCAAAAAATATACTAGAGCGAGAGGGAAAAATTAACCAGAATTGTTCCACATTCGTGGTCCTACAAAAAAAGCTCCGCTGAGCTCAGGTTAAAAATTACCATAACCACAAAGCTTATTCCACTACTTAATATTTCTATAAATATACTATACAATATATCAATTACCAAGGAGAAATTAATATTAAGGTGTAATTACAAAAGCAATTATTCTCCCATATTTATTTATTAAAAATCATATGATGTTACATGATGGTCCGATAATAATTTTTTATTTCATTTTTTGCGACGTTTCATGGTCATTGCCACATTATCAAGCTCTGAAACATGCAAAAACACACATGCATGGCAAATTGCTAATAAGGTATATTATGTGCATCTATACTCGACCATGTACTTTATATAACTAATGAATTACCTTACAAATGTCCAAAAATACAAGATCCATTTCCAATATAATCTTTAATCGACTAAAAGTCTTGTCACTGGTATCATGTCAATATCTACATACATTAAAACTTAATGAATAACAAATAAAAACAATATAAATACAAAAAATCGTAATAAATAAAAATATGAAAAAAGTACAATGTTCAACTGCACATCTATGATTTTGCAAAATTTACTATTATCGAAAAAAAAAATAACGAAAAAATAAAACTCTATTTGAACTAAAATTTTTGCTCATATTTCCACCTTCATTATCACTGTCCATTACTGCAATAGTTCCAAAGGTTAACATTTATATATTCAGTTTGTTTATTAGTAGTGCATAGTGGGCTCCTATTTTTTGTGTATCTGTTTTGAAATTTACAGCTGTGTCCAAATTTTTTGTTATGAAGATGGATTCCAAAATTTTTCTTTTGTAATTGTTTCTTTCATAAAATAAAATGTTGGTTTTTTTTAAATTGAATTTGTGGTTATTGTTTATTGCATGTTGTGATAATGCTGTTTTATTGATATTTTTTATGTTTTTGGTGTCTGCATTATGCTGTTTGATTCTATTTTCAAGTTTTTGCTTGGTTTCTCCGATATATATATATATATATATATATATATATATATATATATATATATATATATATATATATATATATATATATATATATATATATTATTACATGTATTACACTCTATTTTATATATTAAATTACTTTTTTGCATAGGGTCTATTATCTTATTTTTCTTGTTCATTATGTTAATGATTTTGTTTTTATTTATTGGGGCTGTTTTTTTATTAAAATCAAATTTTTTGAGTTTATGAATTATTTTATTGATGAGTCCTAGTATATATAATGTTCTAATGTTCTAATGTTATAATGTTCTATGGAACATTTTTGGATTATTTATATTATTTCTCATTATTGTTGTGTTATTTATGTTGTCTATTGCATCTGTATTATTCTTTACATGCTCTATTACATTTTTGTTATTATTGTTGATGTAAAAATCGGTTATTTTCTTTTGAGTGTTTATATCTTTTTTTTTTGTTTATTTTCTTTTATTTTGTTACTGGATTGTGTGACTAATTGGTTTATATGTATTTTATCTTTATTGTTATTTTTTGTATTTAAATTTTTGTACCAATATTTGTTAATTATAAGTTTAGGTATGAAATTATCTTCTAAGATTTTATAAATATTTGTTTTAATTTCTTTGATATATTCTATGTCAGTTATGGTTATAGCTTTGAATATTACATTATTTATAGTGTTTAAAATTTGTTGTTTAGGGTGGTTGCTGTGGTAATTAAGTAATCTATTGGTTTTTGTAATTTTCTTGAACCATTTTGTTTTTATGTGGTTATTGTCTAAAATGATGGTCATATCTAAAAAGTTAATGGTGTTATTTATTGATTTTTCTACTGTAAATTCCATTTTATTATTGAATTCATTGAAGGTTTGTACCAAATTATCGACATGTTCATTTTTAATTATAATTAACAAATCATTTATATATTTATACAATGCCAATGGTTTGTTATTTAATTTATTAATACATTCATTAATTAAATGATTTAACCAAATACCACTAAAATTTACACTCAAGTTCGAACCCATTGGTACTCCATCAAATTGTCTATAATATTGTTCATTATACATGCAATAATTGTTGTGCAAACATAATTTAAGCCCTTCCATGTATATCTTTTTATTCTTTATTGTGGTGTATGGCTCTATTTCACCCCATTTATCATTAATAACTTTTAAACACGTGTCTATTGGTATATTTGTAAATAAACTTTTTACATCAAGGCTCATCAGCGTGTGATTAATTAAGTCATTATTGACAACTGATGACAACTGTGCAAAAAAACAACGATTGTTTACAAAGTTGAGATTAGCCTGTTCGTGGTCCCTATGTTTGTTTATTTACAAACACTACATACCAAACCTAAGGAAGGGATTCAGAGATACAAATGAAGTGATCTGATTCTCAAACGATCAAACAAATATTTAGGGATAGATGTCTAAGTTCATTTTTTTCATTTTCTGAGAAATAGTTATTTCGTATTCCACTTATAAATGCTCATGGAAAAAATCATTTTGTTTTTTATTTTTTTAATATAATAAGTGATTATATGATAAATTTAATTAAAATTACATTACAAAAAAATGACACTCCACTGCGGTTTTAGGTCTGCTGCTTCTCAAAAAGTGTTTACATAAACATTCACATTATGAACCAAAATAAAATATTCCGATCTGTGTGAGATATTTTTTAGTGACTGTTCATTAGAAACTTTTGTTAGCTGTAAGTATCCTTTGGAATCGGATGATTTAATGGCTTTACAATTTTGTGCAATTAATAAGCGATTTAAAAGAAAATTTAAAATCGGTTAATTTTAATAGACATAGGTTTAATACTATGTTTTATGAGTGGATGAATCAAAGATTGATATTATGATACGTTTCATAAGCTACTAGAATCATTAAATCCCAACATGAGGCCTCAAATAAAAGAAAACTACTTCCCACCAGTGAAGAAGAACTCCAATTGATATATAAGCCGTCCTTTCATTCATTACGTAGGTGAATCATGATTACTCTGAACTAATCGACATAAAAATGTGATTATTGAAAAAGGGAACCAATTTTTTTGTTATAATGAAGTTATATTAGCATACACTTATATCAAATTAAATTAAAATTATGTTAAATAAAATAATATAAAATATTTCTCAGTTTTATCAAAGAAAATAATGATATAATTTTTCAATTTAGTTGCAATTCTGATGTATTTTCCCTTTCTGAATCGGAAGAGACTATTTGCAGCTGGACTAACCGTTCTCAAGAAAAATAGTTTTTTCCGCTTTTTGGCTGTTCTGCCCCACTGTGCACCGTACCTTCGTAACCTCTCTCAAATGGTGCTCGCCACCTATCGGTCGATTATCAAACTTTATGCGAACCACATATTTATCGCTTTTTTATGACCATTTAATTGAAATTCTTTAAATTTTATTATTTCTAAACCTTTCTTAAACCATGAAGATAATGTGGTTAAAATTTGATACAGGTTGGTTCGGTAGTTTTAGCGGTTAGTGATCGCAAACGAAAAATGGCTTGTCTTTTTAAATAATAGTATATATGTGTATTATATATAATTTATTGGTTTTGTAAATTAAACAAAAGAATCAGTAATATTTATGTTTATTCTTATTACAAATGGATATAACGTATGCTAAGAAAACCACACGAAATAATTTAAAAATGTAATAAAGGCAGGAATTCCTTCTCTCTGCGCCTGATGAATTTGATTCAACTTGACGGCGGTATTTCCAGCGGAAAAGATTTATTATAATGTAAACAATCATCTTCTGGAATATGGTCCAGGTTCCAGAGGTTATGGAAATGTGAAGTCTCCAGTTGTTTTATTTATGAGCCGTTGGTGAACAACTTTTCATGTGAGTGTCTGTCCAGGATGAGGCATTTGGCGGTTGGCTTGCTAATGGATATGATAATGCCTTCTTTCTCCAAGAGCTTCCCAGAAGAATGGATTGAATTATGTATTTCAATTCTCCGCAACGCCATTTCCAATTGTATGTATACCAACTAGATCAAAAGAAAAACTGTTATTCTCTACTTTTGAATTAAATTAAAATGGATGATAGTAGAGTTAATTCTGGAAGATTTAATTATCTTTCATTTATTATATTAATTTATAACAAGAAGGCGCTGAATATACAGGGTGTTGGGAAGATCGTTGTCCAAAGAGGTATCTCAGGTAGAGAGGTTCATTTTGAACCTTTTTAAGGTCACTTACCTGTATACAAAGTCTTACTTTTTTTTTTGTTTTTTTTTTTAATTTTATTTTTTATAATTTTTTTTTTTTTTTTTTTTTTTAACTGGCCAAAACAAGACATTTATGCCTTATAACTTCGTTTTTTACTTATATATCAACGCCATTTTTATTTATGTAATTATTAATACATTTTCCATGTGAAATAAAAAAAGATTTGAAGCAAAAAACAAATACTAAAAAAAAAACAACGGGAGAAAAAAAAAAAAACAAATTAAGAACTTCAAGTTTAGGTTCAAAAAAGTAAAAAATTAAGGGCAACAGCTAAATCCAAATTAATGTAAAAACATTTTATAAAATTATTCACCATTCTTCTTACTTAATAATTTCGGGATAACACCTTCAGATCTCCAAATCCCAAAAAAATCAGCATAACACATCACATCACATCGCAAAACACAGACTGATGCCCACATGTGCACCTAAACTTCCTGTTCCCTCCAAAAAACTGTCTCTCCCACTCCTCTGTTCTTTTCACAATTTCACGAAATAGTCTAGGGACATATCAACAATCTAAGGCTGCAAGATACATGCCAGAGAATACCGGAATAATGTTAAAAAGAAGTTGGTTGAAAGATCTGTAAGAGGTCTAAAATTTTGTTGTCCACATTCACATGAAATTTTTGAATTTAAAATAAATAAATTTAATAAAACTTGTTTAATAATTTAAAATTAATTAAAGAATGAAAAATGGTTGCACATAAATTTGAGTTAACTGTTGTTTATATGAATTCCATTGTGTTTAGTTTTTTATTTATGCGATTGTAACTGAGAATGGTGTAAGTTGTATTAAATGGATAGGGGATTGTATTTTAAAAAATAATTTGTTTTAATCTCATTTTAATTATTTATAAAAAAAGTTTGTTAAAAATTAATCTATTCAATAAATTTAGTTGTAACACATAGAACAGAGGAGTGGGAGAGACAGTTTTTTGGAGGGAACAGGAAGTTTAGGTGCACATGTGGGCATCAGTCTGTGTTTTGCGATGTGATGTGATGTGATGTGTTATGCTGATTTTTTTGGGATTTGGAGATCTGAAGGTGTTATCCCGAAATTATTAAGTAAGAAGAATGGTGAATAATTTTATCAAGATACTTTAACCTATGACTGGCAAGGTTTTTATTTTTTTTTTTTTTTTACAAATTTAAGGTATGTTAGTTCCTTTTGTATAGAGTCCCTAATCAGGGGCATTACTTGAATTAGAAGTGTCAGGAAAATAAATGTTTTTTAATGTCAATATTTTAAATAGTTCTTTTAATTTAAAGTTATATATTTTTTTTTTAATTTGTGATTTTGGTTAAAAGGTGTACTTGAATTTTTGTGATACATAAAACCATATTTCATTCAATTTAAAATCAAAGGCGACCGGACTAATTAAAAATAATTTTTATATTCAAATTCTTTATTTAACCTGTGTAAGATTTTTTTTTCTAGAGGTATATTAATTGATCCTCCACATGTAGAATAAAAAAAA
The DNA here is from genome assembly GCA_003667255.2 of Euschistus heros. Classification (NCBI taxonomy): domain Eukaryota; kingdom Metazoa; phylum Arthropoda; class Insecta; order Hemiptera; family Pentatomidae; genus Euschistus; species Euschistus heros. Next base: position 171,049 of record RCWM02000625.1, on the reverse strand, counting down.
AAAAAAAAAAAACTTGCAGATCTACTTCGTAAAAATGATTTAATGATGCTGTTAGGAATACGTCCCGCTGGGTGTTGACCTCTAACATCGCATGACATAACAGTTGTCTTGCATACCATGAACACTTCTGCTTCTTGTCACGGAATAACTGACAGGTTTCGATTTGAAATGTGAATTTTTAAAGCGTTTAAATATGTATACTTACAAAATAAACTTTGCTTTAAAACATGTCAATATTTGGTACATGATATTGATAACTTATTACGTCTCTGTACAGAAGTAAGAAGATGTAATAGAAAAAATATTATGTGTTTAAATAAATTGAGAATCATGTTTGAAGTAATTAATCGAAAACAACCAAAAATATTTCTTTGTGAAGATTCCGTTCCACCTGGATGTGGGTGTAGCCACGCAATGGTCTCATCTCGAGTGTAGGCCTGCACTTCTTAATGACCATCATTAGGACACGAGGAATTTTTTTCGGATATCACAGATCTAAATAACGACACGAGATAAAGTAGTACGCAGCAGCAATATTAATATTTCTAGTTAGTCCATTAGCTTCTTGATCAATCTTTCATTCAGTCTTCTGCGTATGATGTCGAATTTATGAATGAAAGAGCTGTCTGTGGTCATGCCATGACTGACAAAGGGACGAAACACTCAGTCTCTCACAGTTCTTGTCAGTTATTTATTTATTTATTTTTTTTTTTAATCAAATTCTAAAAAAAAAAAATAAAAATAAAAAAATAAAAAATAAAAAAATAAAAAAAAAAGGATTACATCTACAAGCAAACTATCGTTAAACATTTTGTAAGATTCTAATTTAGCATTCAAAAGGTTACAGACTACTTCAACGTTCAAAGCTCCCAATTAATTACAAAAGCCTCATATATGTACATGGCAATGGTTAGACCTATTTGGACGTACAGAGTTGAGATTTGGGGCTCAACTAAACTTTCTAATTCTTTCCTTATCCAACCTTACAATCTAAAATCCTTCGAAAAATCCTTAATGCCCCTTACTTCGTTACAAATAAACTGATCCATAAAGACCTTAATGTTCCATATATTGCTGATTTAGCCCATACCTGATACCTATCCTTTCATAGTAAGCTCCATAACCAGTCAAATCCATTAGTTTCTCAACTTGCTTCCCACTCCATTCCCGATAATCCTCCGAGGCGTTTGAAAAGAAGATGGCCTAGAAGAGATCTCCTAGTGTAGAATTTTTATTAAGTGCTACTTATGAGTAGTTTTTTTTCAAGCTTTGACATGTTTTTGTAATTGTTATCAGCCCATTTACTTAATGTATATAATTGTACAGTTGTAAATTGATATAAATAAAAAAAAAATTATGTTATTTGTTGTTATTAATTTGCCCGGAAATGAAAATGGGCTGTATATTTTTGATAAAATAGAACTCATTATGTTAGTATTCATTTTTAAATCCCCTTTAAAAAAAAAAAAAAAAAAAAAATTACCTCTGTAGCCTGTCACTTCACAGATATAATCTAGTATGAGCTTCGATGTCATAAGCGCGATTTTTGTATAATTTTGAAGTTTAAACTCGATCGAAACGGGCCATAAACAGCCAAAAACGAAGTCAAGGGAGATGGAAGCTTTTGTATATGGATCGTTAAACGATAGAAATTTCGGTAGGATGTTCTAAAAGTAACTGTTTCCGAGTTATTTGATCAAATAGCTAAAAACATACGATTTTCAACCTTTTCAACCCCTCCCCTTCCAACTTATTTAATATTTAATATTTCCAAATATTTAATATTTCGTAGAAGACTTTTTAACTAAATTTTAAAGCTAAGGTTAGTGAACGATGTCCAGCAGTAAGAACTTTTTATTTTTGGAGTTCAAGGTTTGAAGCTATTTTTCCTATACTTCTGTGATTTGTTTCCAGTTTCAGTGACACAGTTTATCCAAAATCAACCTAGAATTTTTGGTTTTTCAATGTAGGAATAGGTACACTTTTTAAGAAAGTTAGCAAAATTTAATAATTTTTGGTAATAAATAAACGCCTAAAGGAAATTCAGCTTTAGGGAAGTTTTTAGAGGCAAAGTTTAAGAAAAGTTTTGTAAATACCGTGTTTTTCGAATGAAACCATTTTTGTATATGTATTTTGAAAATATTTTGGGCTTTTTCACCTAATTTTCTCTTTATCAAAATGAGTCACATTTTTGATATTATATTCTCTGAATTCATCTGGATCATACAAAATCATAAAACCTACTACCCCATATTTTGCATAGCAGACCCCCTTTTTAGGGATAATTTTAGTGTGCTAATTGTAAGTTAGAACATTAGAACAAAGTTGTGCAATTATTGTATTGTCTTTGGTCCTTGACACGTGTGCAAATTTTCAAGGTAATCAGATGGCTGGAAAATGGTGTAGGTAAAGTTAATAAAAGCGTATTAATAAAAAGATTCCCAATATAAATAGTTAATAATTCACCAATCCTGATATTATTATTTGCATTATTCTTTGTGGCAATCATTTATTTTGATTTTATTACTAACCTCATTTCATTGAGTAAATAATGGCTCAAGTTATATAAGATAGAGTGTCTGTGTTCTATTTTGGGAGTCAATTTCGATTTTAGTGATGGCACATGTCGACTGCCTCCTATTACTATATATAGAGGGCGCTTTCCTTAGAGCGGTCATCTTCATTAGTCTCGCCATTGAGCAACGAGCCGTTCAAAGCCACAAAGTCAACTAATCACGGGACACAGACCTCTCATATAATTGCCACAATCATTCTTATCGCTATGAAGAAAAATAGTACTATATTTAATAATACGTAATAAATAAATAAAATTAAAATACACGTTTGTTGATATTCAAGAAGAATAAAGGAAAAAAAATTGAGTTTATATAACAGTCTTGAGAATCCGACGCTAATGCAACACTGTGCGCCACCGCAGAGGTTAAATAAATAATTAAGGCCTTAAAACTAGATTCAGCCGCACTTTAAAATCCTAAAAGTCAGATCTTGTATCTCGAACATTATAGTTCTTTATTCACACTATTTTTTGTTTGTTTGTTTGTTTCGTTTAACGTCACTTTATGCTGCTATGGCTAATCGGACGATGCTACGGCGGGAGTCCTAAATTTTGCCTATCCTGGTATAATTAGGATAGGGATCTTTAACGAGTACCTGACATCCCACAGGCTCGGGACCCCCCATTTTACGTCCCTTCCGAAGGACGGCATAGCTGAGGATTTTTTACTCCCTTTAAAAAATCCTAAGGTCATCTGCCGGGCTGCGAACCCGCGATCTGGGTTTAGTAGGTTGCTATGCTAACCACTACACCACAGGTGACCCCACACACTATTTTTTTATTTAATGTTAAAATATCTCATATTACAAACCTGCAAGAATGGCGTCAATATAGGAGGATTAAAATAAATCTAATCATACTTTAGCAAATAACTTTTACTATTCGCCATAAACCTCCGCATAGTCCGCTTAATAAAGGATTATAGAGTGCGTATTCTGTAAGCCAAGATTTTTCTTCGTAAAAGAAACATACTAAAAGTCCTGGAGTTTTCGCACCTGGGAACAGGAAGAGGGGGCGTGAAAGATAACTTTTTTTGGTTTCGTTCTCATATCTCGAAAACGCTGCGTCGTATGCAAAACACGAATATTTACTAAATTAATGATAGTTAAATTTTCTGCAACTTTTATTTTATACACATCTTTCATATTCTGTACCGTTTCCGAGATATACGCTTGGAAAATGTAAAGGGGTCAATCCATTTCCAATCACTTAGTTTGTGTTGCTCAACATTTTTTATTTTCCTGATTCTTTTATCATAGATACAACATTTTTGAATAACACAATTTTACCTCATGTTTTCTGTTAAACTTCCCTCCATATCATCTAGAAAGTTCATTATACGACGAAAGTCTTCATGAATAATATTGTAGAAAATTAAGTTTTCTTCATAATGCACATACATAAATATGCCAATGTTTCTTGAACCAGTTAAAAGTTACACAAATTTTAACTTATGATGGAAAAACATACTAAACGTCCTTCACATTTTCCAAGCGTATATCTCGAAAACGGTACAGAATTTGAAAAATGTGTATATAATAAAAGTTGTAGAAAATTTAATGTTATCTAATTTAGTACCTCTCATATTTTGCATACGACGCACCGTTTTCGAGATATGAGCGCAAAACAAAACAAAAGGGACCTTCCGTGCTCCGCGCTCCCCTTCTTATTCCTAGGTCCGAAACTTTTAGTCCTATTTTACCCCGATCCGAACTTCGTCGGTTACTCGAGTTCTTATAGTAATTGGACCTACAAAATCAAGCAACAAAACTAAACCTTCCAATTCTTCTCGCTTCCAATCATTATAATCCAAAAGTCTTCATGAAATTCTCAATGCTCTTTATTATGTTACAAATAAAATTATCCATAAAAATATTAATGCTCCATATGTTACTGATTTGGCCCATATCAGATACCTCTCCTTTCATAGTAAACTCCATACTATAAATATTTTAGAAAAAAAAAAAAATACACGTATCAGGATCGTTATTTCTTGCACAAACTTTTTACGTCAACTTTTTTTTTATCATGTTTGATGATGATGTTCTCGTAATGGAATAATTCAGGGTTCTAAGGGGCTAATGCTCACAGTAAAATAGAAGAAAAAAAATTATATAAACGATTTTATTTAAAATATGCAATACTAAAATCGATTCGTTTATCATCATCGAACGTCCGTATTAATCTGTATTAAGTTGTAATTCCGTATTAATAAATAGATTTTGCCCGGAGCAGAGGAAAGCCCATTGGAGGTAGGGGTATTGATGAGGAATTAACAGAGGAACGTCGCTTGTTTTAAATAACAGCTGTTAATGGACTCATCGGATCCAATCAGTTTGCTCATCGAATGTAAACAAGAGTTGTAACGAATAATTCGAATCATGGCCGCTCATTGTTTGGAAACGTAATAAATGTGTAATTTTAAACATTTAACAATATCACGTGAAAGGTATTAATTCGTTACAAGTCCCTCTATAGGCTGAGTACCTGTGTGTTACCTGGTTTACCTGCTGCTAATTTATCGGGATTACCTGGCCGCCATCGATGGGACTCTGTCTAATGGATCTGTTGTAGTCGTTGAACCGGAGTAATTGGGTTTGATTACTGCCTGTGTTCCTTCTCATGGTGGGGTCACAGGTACGGGGGGGGGGGGGCACAAGAAAATAATATGAAAGGGAAGTCGGCTTATTGAAATTCCACACATCGAGAGTTGGCTGTAAGCGTAAATTATTTTTGTTAGTAACTTAGATTTAGTCTCCATGGAGAAATGTGTATATAGTGGAAGGTTATTAAGGTTTGATACTGTGTTTTAGACCTGCCAGGATCTGACAACTTTTTTGAGGCTGAAGGATATTCTTGGCCACTATCCTTCCACAATTAGAATTATTTTTCGTCTTAAGGATACTAAAATTGAAGAAGAAAGCGACAATGATATTTTTTTTTATTTTTTTTGTAATTTTTATGGTAAATAAATTACATGAAGCCGAACTAGGCTAATAATAATAACATAGGCACATGTCTGGATACACGTACATCTCAAATGAAACAATAAGTAATAATAATAGAGGAATCTATAAACTAATGAAGAATGCAAACGAGATAAAACAGTCGGAAAAACTAAAACACAAAACAAAAAAAAAAACACCTACACAAAAAACAAAATAATACTAGTTAAATAATAATTAATAGTTATAAAAAATAATAAATAATAGGAAAATTGTAATCCTAGCCAGAGTAATAAAAATATTAATACACAACTATTACAATTATGCAAACCAAATGAAAATAAAACTACTTATGTGTTTTTTTCTTAAAGAGCGCTGAGTTGATTTCAATAAATTTTTATGGGAGCATCTGTAAAGTATTGTTATTGCAGTATGTGTTGCTCCAAAATGATGTATTGTTGCTATAAAGAATGTATTGGATACCGATCAACAAAAGATGACGGAATAACCTCCTCTTTCTTGCAGTAGGTTTAAATGGGTCTTAATCTTCAAGAAGGGTAGACCATTGCTTTCTTTCAGCCTTTTTCCCAGTCCTGCTAGACACTATGCCTAATTTACCATATGCTTTACTATTGTTCTTAATAAACAAGCTTTTGGGACTCAGTTTTCAGCTTTTACACATCGGAAGCTCAGGCGAAATTTGAGTAGGTGTTATCCATTGCCAATAGGATAATATAATAAATATCTTAAACACTGACTAAAACAGTCAAATACAAAATAGTGAACTGGAAGGAAGAGAGTGTCCTATTAAAAATTAAACCATTTTATCAATTATTAAAACGACCAAAATGGGTGAATATCTTATGTCAGTCATAAGCGTTAGATACTAAAAGATCTAAAACTAGTATCCTTCAATGTCATGTAAAAAGGATTCAAAGGAAAGAGTTTGTACTTAAAAAAAAAAACGAAAATATTTAACCAACTTTAAAAAAAAAACAATAATAAATTTTCCAGTATATACTTCGGCGATAGAAAATCGTAAGATCCTGGCAAATCTGAAACGAGTATCCTTCAATGGCTTTAGACCGCCTGGATATGGGGATGTGGGGCTTCCAGAAAGGATTTCGATCTATGGAAATGCCCAAGTTTTTACAGGAAGATCAGAAAGTTATAGGGTGGTCATTCAGATAAAAGTTAGGAAAGTTGGGTGTTGGTTCTGAAGGGGGAACTTGTAACAATGGTATCAGTTTTTGTAGCTGTTTAACCTCAATATATTATCCGTGTTATCCATGGGCCTTATATAGCTTGAAAATTATAACTTATATACTTACTAGTAAAAAAAAAAAAAAAAAAAAAAAGAAAAAAAAAAGGAAATATAATTTAACTGGAAAAATACAGAAAGTTCCTGAATGAAAGCTGTGATAATATTCACGACTGCATATATCACATACAACTACATACACAAAGTAAATTTTTGGTATCTTATTGGTATAAGATATAATAATATCTTTATTGGAAGATGCTATAAAATTGTATAAATAGTTTATTATTTTTTATTTATTTGTTTCTACAGTTATTATTATATATTTTTTCATAATCCTTTGTTATATTTTATTTTATATCTTGGATAAGTTAGGTTGAATTTCTTTTAGAAACTGAACATTGAGTGTCTTTATTGGCCGTTCTTCAATCTGCTTTAGATTCTTCTGTTCGGTTGTTCAATTACTTGTTTGTTTGTTTGTTGGGGTTTATAGGCATAAAACCCTAGGGTCATCAATGCCTGTGTAGTTATATATATAGGTATATTTTCACAGAAGATTAGGGTCAGAAGGGTGCCACGAACAGAGGCGCACCCCCAAGGAGAGACGAGCCGCACCCGCCGAGCAGGAAATGCGCCACGGCTTGCTTATTTATATGAATACATATTTTCTTCTATTTGAATTATATACGAAGCTTATGAGTAGGATGTGGATAAAAACCATTTACATTTCTACATGGAAAAGTCCAAATCCTCACAAGGTTCGGAGCATAACTAGCCCAAGCAGCCATGTCGCATTTCCCACCAAGCGGGACCGATCCGCCCCGACCCCAGGAAGCGCCCCCCTCCCCCCAGCCCCTATCCGAACCCTAAGAAATTAAATAAATTTCCTAAAAGAAATAAAGAAGGAAATAAAATAAAAAAAATAGGAAATAAATAAAAATAGAAATTTAATAATAATTATGAAAATCAATTAAAATTTGTTCAGTAGTTCATTTTCCTTTAGGAAATTTAAGACTGATTTAACTTTAGATTCGTCATTGCCAAGAACGTCCGAGATAATTATTGTAAGCCCTAATTTAGTTAGTTTTGGTAGATAAAAGAAACATTCCTGAAATATGTGGTTAACTGTTAAAGAGCTATTGCAATGCTGACATTTAGGTGGTGGTTGTTTCATAATGATATGTAAATGGGTTAACTTTGTATGGCCTATTCTCAATCTGGTCATGACAACCTCCTCTCTCCGATTTAGACGACTTGATGTGACCCAAGGATTTACTGACTTTTTTATTGTTTTCAGCTTGTTTGGTGGGCTTTCGTTCCACGTGCATTGCCAATTTTCAATTATTTTAATTTTGAGGGGATGGTTCAATTACTTTCTTTAAACTTTTTTATTTTGTTTTATAGTTGTAATTTTATTGAGATGGTTTTATTTTTTGAAGAAGTTGAATATTTTATATTTACTATTCAGTAATTCATATTTACTATTATCACAAGGAATGATTTAGTGGTTTCTTTGTATTCGTACTTTCTTTTGATAATTTTATATCTTCTAAACTAAAAGATTATTTATTTTTATTTTTACACTGTCATTGTACCTATTGTCTGAATGGAGTCATTACCGTCATTATTAAACATTGCCCTTGAAGGAGGCAGCTTGTAATACCTACTCAATGAAATGGTAAAAAAAAAAAAAAAAAAAAATTCTGGCCTACCTTCTATTTAGACGCCGCGGAGGATTATAAGGAATCGAGAGTGAGGCAAGTTGGGAGACTAATGGATCGGTTGTACTTAGGGCACAGTATGTAACACAATAAAGATTTTTTTGTCATTAATTATGTTTATTAATAGCTTTTATAAAAAGACGAGAACTATTCTTTTTCTACATATTATTTCCTCAATATTTTATGTATATCTCTTATCAAAGCTTTACCAGTGCGTTTAAATGGAAATTCCCGCTTCATAATCGTTCCTCTCTACCGCTTGAGCTATACGAGTTTTAATTTTCCATCATAGGTAAAATTATTCAAATATTAAAAGTAAATATTTCTTCATTTGAAAGTCCTGATAGTGGTGCAGCTGCAATATAAACTGTCGTGATTCATATTTAACTATTTTAAAGTACTCAGTCCACATGTTGCTTAAATTACATTTTACACTCTTTCAGACATGTTAATGATATGGAGATTAGGTAAAAATCGTTAATTGCCTTTTCACGTGTCCGCATATTAGTCCCAGTATGTAATTATGTAAATAACCTTTCAAGTTGTGAATATTCTGAATAATGTGATAGGCCTGTTAATATGGCTTTTATAATGGCCCAGTCATCTATACATGTATCAACCGCACCGACCGGCAGAAAGTTGTGTAATATAGTTTTTACTGCAGTCAGTTTAAAAAAAAAAAGAAAACAAAAACCTGTACCACTACAACTCCTGAAAGGTCTTGAACCCAGTACTTAGGTAAGGATGTACTATTTCGGGGTCAACGGTAGTAAAAGGAGTGCCCCAAAGATTGTCTCCCGACTGCCACGGCTGAAACCACAGAAAATAAAATTTGTCTTCAACGGGACTCGAACTCGTACCCATTAGTCAGCTGAGCTACAACGCATCCTATTAAGTTAGAAAAATACCTGAAATAATTACTCAGTCAAACTCTATAAACCGAATTCTAATAATGAAAGTCAAAGTGTTATATATACTTAGTTGCCTCCACTTTCTTGTCTTATATTTTTTAATTAATTATTTATAATCTCACATATGCTGATGACACACGTGTGTTATGAGTAAATAATGATCCCTTCATTGCCTCACAAAAACTTCAATCTCATGTCCTCAACCTTCAAGAATGGTTTCGAAATTGGATAATTAAAATAAATCCAGCCAAATCCCACCAAATAACCTTTACCCTTCGCCGTAAACCAATGAATTCTTGTCCTACAGTACCCTTTAATAATATCCCACTGATCCCTGTTAAATAGATCCGCTATCTTGGACTCCAACTGGACAAACGTTTAACCTGGAATCCACATACGAGACCAAAACGACAGGAAACTGCTCGTCGTTTTCGACTTCTTCAACATTTACTAGACAAACGTTCAAACCTTTCAATTTATTACAAAAGACTCATTTACATGACAGTTGTCAGACCTATTAGGACGTATGAAGTTGAGCTTTGGGGCTCAACTAAACCTTCTAATTCTTCCCGTATCCAATCCTTACAATCCAAAATCCTTATAGCTCCTTAAAAAAACCCTGCACCACATACAACCCATGAAGAGTCTCGGGTTCAGTACTTAGGTAGGCTGTACTGTTTCTGAGCCAACGGTTGTGAAAGGAGGTGATTTGGCCAGAATTTACGCTCAACCGCCAGGTTTTCCCCCCAATTAAGGGTACCCTCTTAATAGGAGGCTGGGTGTGCCCCAGGAGGGTCTCCCGACCTCGAAATCGATCCACGGCTGAAATAACAGAAAATAAATTTTCTGCCTTCAGTCGGACTCGAACTCGGGCCCGGGAGCATGGTAGGCAAGTGCCTTACCCACTGAGCTACCGCGCCTCCCATTCATGATCCTTACTTTGTTACAAATAAACTTATCCATAAAGATCTTAATGTCCCATATATTGCTGATTTATCCCAAACCAGATACTTATCCTTTCATGGTAAACTCCATAACCACACATATCCACTAGTTTCTCAACTTGCTTCCCATTCTATTCCATTCTGAAAAAGAAGATGGCTAGTAAAATTTTTTTTTTAGGGCTACTGATGAGTAGTTATTTTCCTGTTTCGCATGTTATTGTAATCATAATCAACTCATTTACTAGATGTATATATTTGTACAGTTGTAAATTTCAATAAATGGATATAAAAAAAAAAAAAAAATATAATCTGTGTATCAATTTTCAAAAGTTTTACCACTCAAATCCACTAGTTTCTCAACTTTCTTCCCTCTCAATTTCCGATAATCCTCCGAGGCGTCTGAAACGAAGATGGCCTATAGACTTTCTAGTGTAGAAGATATAATAAGTTCTACTGATAAGTAGTTCTTTTCAAGTTTTACCACGTTATTGTAAGCGTTTTTAACACATTTACTTAATGTATATTTGTACAGTTGTAAATTTCAATAAATTGTAATTTTTTTTTTCTTTCTAATCCTCCATTTATTTACAATATATACAACATAATATACAATATATATTATATATATATATATATATATAGGATATATATATATATATATATATATATATATTTTTTGATTGCCTTGGGGCATTTGAAGATGGGTGTCCTCGGCAGCTGCTGGATCCATTCTGTTGACGGATGGTCTTTCTTCTTCTATGTTGAGCGAGGAGGAGCCACTCTGCTGGCGGTGGTGGTTCTAACGGGTCAGTCTGTTGAGCCTGAACCCGTTCCCTCGGCGAGTACGTCCGCTAAGGGGTTCAAACCTTGCCACCTCCCAGGCCTGGGAGGCGGGGCTACGTCCCTGAAGAGAGGGTTGAACAGTGCTTCAGCCCATCAAAAAATTTGATGTTGCCGGCGGTCAATGTGGGTCGGGATGGAAGGCATCCCCAGCTATTCTAGGATGTTACTGTTTTTGGCCCTCTCAAGGTTGGTACCACGGACGATTCGCCGAAGGACGGTGTTCTGGTACGTTTGGAGGGCATGTAGTGTACTCTTGTACATGTGGGGCAGCAGTTGAGCTCCCATGGAGTAGGGTGGGTCTAATTATGGATTTGTATGTCTGGAGGTTGGCAGGCGGAGGGATAGTTGGGGAGAAGTCAGGAGATGATAGAGGTGGTAGGTCTTTGCCCCAGGGTTAAGGTCCCAGTACTGATCCCCACTGTGGTACACCGCAGGTTGTGAGGACTGGTTGAGACAGGCTCTCACCGACTCGTACGACGAAAGATCTTCCACTAAGATAGCTTCTGATCAGTCGGCATAGGGCGGTAGGGAACCTGTATTCTTCCAGTCGGCGGAGTAGTAGGGGGTGTGAGACACAATCAAAGGCCTATGTGCAATCCAGCGAGATGAGCGCAGTGGCTTTATTCCTACGCATCTGGTCGATGGCATATGCCTGAAGCTTGGCCAGATGGTGTTCGCAGACAACACCCTCGCTGGAAGCCGGTCTGTTCAGGTGGTATGACTTCTTCACGGCGACAGTGGTCGAGGATATGGTATTGAGCCAGTCTTTCGATCACCTTGCTGATGTGAGAGAGGAGGCTGATAGGACGGTAATCTTCCGCTACGTTACCACGTCTCTTAGGTTTTAAGAGGGGAACCACCACAGCCCGTTTCCATACCGTGGGGAAATAAGCAATTCGGAAACACGAATTGAAGATGTTTAGTAAGAAGGCTAACCCTTCCTAGGAAGCATCTTGAGCATAGTTGACGGGATACCGTCCAGTCCGGTTTATTTCCCACCTTGATCGAAGTGTAACTCACGTACAAAAAAAAAGAAAAAAAAAGGATGCAATCCTGGCTTAACCGGTACCAAATCGAGTCATCAGGAATCCGTTTCTAACTAACCTTCGCCACTTTCCACATCTTCAAGTTCATAAGTTACCCCGGACGTTTACGTATTATTTTGAACTTCCTGAACTTAGGTGCCAATTTGCTGGAAAAAAATAGGCTGCAGCCTCAGTCCGATTGAGGGTGAGTTCTACACCAAACCGTTTGTCCTGGAACAAAATTCCACTTCCCTTCTCCTCAGATTGTAAAATCTTTGTGCTTTCCCGTAGGCTCTATCCAATCGATCTTGCACTTCCTGGAATAGTAACGGCATGTTTCTTTTTCAATTTTCAAGGTTGAGCCTTTCGATCAATGGCAATTGGGTTGAATCCGAGTCCCCAGATGCTATTTTCTGCATGATCCTCTCCTGATCTCGGCAATCCCCGCCATAGTTCAAGTATGCGGGTGAGAAGCCAGTAGCTTCATGTACGGAAGTTTTTCAACGCAAACTGATACGAGAAAGTTCCTTGTCCCAAATTCTTGGGTTATCCTGTATATAAGAAGCCAACTAGTTTTCACTACCCGATTTATTCTTTCGGTTGGATTTGCCTGTGGATGATAAAAAAGAGGGGAGCCGTATACCAGGGGGTGACCTTATATTCTTCTAACTTCCCCAGAAAATTCCTTCCCTTTAAAATTGGACTCCATTGTCACAAATTACAAACTGTGGGCCCCAAACCTATGGAAAACAGATGGCATATTTGGTAAAAATCCCTTATCACCAACATAAACCGTTTTGTTTCGTTGACAAGGCAATGGCCCCATTAAATCAGCGGGAGGATCGCCAGGGTCCGTTTGCAACCCTTCTCTCCCATAAAGTCCAGCTGGACGGGTTGTGATGGCTTTAAACTCCAGACCACGTTTCGCACCTCGCCACATAAGCGTGCTACATCCCACGCCATTCCTGGCCAGTATATGCCTCCTTGAGCCTCTGAAACGTCTTGTATGCGCCTAAGTGTCCAGAATCGGGCTAATCGTCGGTAATCACAACAGCAACGCTTCCGTTGAGACTTTGCGGTAGACCAATTTCCAGGGACGATCTTGCCTTCCCCAACAACTTATCCTTCTTAGATTATTTCTTTTTAAATTGATTTTATCATCTTCATACGCCGCCACGACGGATGTAATGTGATCTGAAGGATCTTATTTATTATTTGCCTATTTCTCCTGAGGGTACCACTCGTCCATTGCCGACCATCGAGCAATCAATCGCCGCCGCCCCGCCACTGTCAGTATTCTCACTTCTGTCTCGACAGGGCTTTCACGGGCGCTCTGCTAGCAAGGTTGTTTTTTACCCGGGCGGATGTCTTTGAATTGAAAACGCATACTGTTGTAATTTCAAAATGCCCAACGAGCCAATCTTCCTTTAGGTTCCTTTAGAGTATGTAGCCATTTAAGAAAGCCCATGTGATCTGTTATGACTACGAAGTCCATCCTCAATATATGGCCGAAATTTTTGGGTCAATTCGCCCATTTTTTAAAACACGCATAGGCATTCATGTTCGGTTTGTTTGTTAGGTAAACTTCCTTTCTGCATTGGTAGGAGGTTTCGGCGCTAACTATGACCGGTTACAGCAACAATAGATTGTTCTCCATCAATCATGAACCTGAGACAAAAATTAGCTCCGAATGCCTGCTCGTTGCCGACCAGCAGGCGGTCTGCTCAGTATCATACCCCAAAGGTGTAATGAAAATTCCGCGGGGAACAGTTTTGTTTTTAAAATTGGAGCGGGTAGCGGATTAATAAGTTATCTTCTTATGTTCTTTTTTAAAAGGTCTAACTCTTGCGCTTCTTCTAAGACGCCAATGTTTTCCCGTCCGCAACAAATCCGTAAGAGCCAGGGAAAAGAGGAATTACCACATTCGCAAAATTAGGTATTACAAATACGTTCGATACCCTGACGCTATTAGAGACGCTAGGCCTAGGAACTCTCCTCGAATTTGGTCGAACAGGTCTGTTTTTGGAGCAGAGGACGTTACGACAAGTATGTAGACTCTGCTTACCATTTTCAGGGGTACTACTTGAAGAGTCCGTTTTTTTGCGTTAATCCACATTATCCTGCGGGAAAAAAGAAAGACTCAGCTCAACTGGCCGACAAGAAACTGACACTTTCTGCCAGTTAATAGATTAAATTTTGACATGAAGACCCGGTCAGCCGCTAAGCCTGCCTCTTGAAATTACAATCCTACCTAAGAAACGTGCAGATGTTGGGGTTGTGAGGTGTTTATAAATGTTTGTCTTGATGTCCCACAATCACTCTATATCCCGTATAGGGTTAAAACAACTAAAATTATTATGGCAAATATTTCATCACACGGTACTTGGGGTTCAATCAAGCTCTTTTTGCAATTTGTAGCTGCCGGCGCCCGTTATGTTAAGCCAAACATGGCTATGCGAACACAAATTGAACAAAAAGCACTCGTCTTGGAAACAGTAAGTAAACGCCCCGTTCTTTTTCGTTTTTTTTCGCGTTTTTCTGGCTAGAGCTCCTCCACGGTATCCTGCCACATACGCGCGATATATTTTAAATATATATCGAACTATAAGATACAGCCCATCCACACCGCAACCTCTCACAGTATTTGGCGAGACATACTAGGTAATAGGGGGTTAAGCGTCCTTTTTTGTAACTGCGCTTGAAGCTTGCGGTGGTAATCCCACACCCAGAACCTGGTCGACCCCATCCTGGCTTTGTAACTTTTTTAACAGGACTACGGGTGGAAAACTTCCAGGTCGGGAACCTTTTTTTGGGAAAAAGGCACAACTATCCCTTCAGCCAACATACAGTTTATCTAACACTCCTTATCTAAGCTGATTTTGGATCAAACGGTGATCCCCCAGGCTAACCCGGGCAATATCTTTGTTTTATGGGTCTTGCGGTCACCCCGGATCATATTATATGCTTTACAGCATAATCGATGCAGCCCCAGCTTCTCCGGTTGTTTAGCTTTCCCAATATTTCTACAGCAATGTGTGCTAATCTATCCTTTTCAGCTGTGGGTTAAATTTGAGCAATGACCAATGATTAGAGGGTGTTCGCTTCGTTTGTTGTCTATCACATTAAAAAATTCCCATTACATTTGCGCATGTCGTCCGATTAGTTTTAGATGCCAATTTCCAGCCAGAAATGTCAAACTCCTTAAAATCAGTCACAACGTCATACCGAGAACATACCACAAATTCACGATCACCTAAATTCTTCCGGATCCTAAACTAGCCACATCTACTGGGTGTGAATCGAATCATTCCCTGATCTGGTGAATAAGGGTGAACTCATGGCTTCCTGCGGCGATTATTGTAGTAAACTTGCGACACATTTTTCCAAGTCCATGACCTCAAGAGCGACGGTTTGAATGAATACCACCTGGCCCAAACTTTCAAAGAATCATTAGGGACCTTGACGCTCCTGATCCAACAGTCCAAAGAACTTCCCTCCCGAAAAACTCGACACTGAAAGATATGGTCGCTGTACTCCCGTGCAGTTTAATATCGGTCGCAAAAGAGCGACACTGATAGGGGAAGCCACACAACGAAACCACAGCAAACCAGGGTTCGTGCCATTCCAATGTATTTCTATCGGACCCTTCGGGGCTTGGAATGAGATGGCAGCCAGTGTTTTTAACTCGTAAACCCTGATTCCGTTTCTCCAGGTCTCCCGTCCGACATCGCCCACGTAGTGGTTATTTAACTCTTTTGACGACCCAGAAAAATCCGCAGAAGTTTATTTTAGGTGCTTTACCTCCCTTGACGGGTGTCAATTTTATCGCAATTCCAGCACCTGCCTTTATAACCTCGCGCCTGCTGATTTTCTAAGCGAGTATGCCCTTTTCTCTTCCAATTGAGGGTTTTTTGAACATCTAAGTTCAAGCTACTTGAGGATCCGCTTTCTTGCTAGTCGGTGAGTAACCAAAATCCGGTTTCCAGTAAGTTTGTCGACCGGTAGAAGGGTGGGGTCGGCTGCCACCCATTACACCGGCCATCTGCTTTTTCTTCACGCATTCGACCTTTCCAGTCAACAAATCCTTTAAAGAGAGGTTACTCGTGTGCAACCGCCAACCGGCGAGGTTAAAAGGGAAGGTGGAAATTGCTAAAGATTTTCCACATTTGTAGGCGCTGTTGCGCGTGAGTTGTAGCCGATGGAATAGTCTTTTCTGATACTAATGATAGTATCCAAACTTCATACTTCGCCTTGGTTTTTTTTCGGGCCCTTTTAATTTCGTCCCACAACCTTTCGCTATAATTGTGGGGTTCATATTCTGCCCTAAGCTCTTTCGTCAGCTCATCCCACGATGACAGTTCACGACGCATGGCTTTGACCATCCAGAGCGCGACCCCGAAAAAAGATCATAGCCTGAGTTCCATAAGTCTGCGTTAGAGGCTTCCTTGCTATTTTGCGATCCTCGACATTTCTAAAACCATTCACACTCATCTTTCCCGTCGCCGGAAAATTTTATACCCCATATCTCGTACCGGTAAGTGGTTTTCTCTTATTGAATGATCCTTTGTAGCGCCCTTGTGTGGTAGCACCCTCATGGACTGTGTTAACTGGTTCGCGGCGACGACTGTTCTCCCTCACTCGGTGGTGTTTTTTCTTCCATTCATCTAACTGGTCAACATCGCAGCATTCATCAGTATCAATGCCTCGTATACTTTGCGTTCTTCTTCGTGAGGCCTCTTCTCCCTTTCTGGTGGCGGAGAACAGACTCAAGATCCTTGAAAGTAGAGAAGATGGGCTTCTCATTAGGACTTGGTAGTGGTCCGTGGGGTGGCAGTGGCGCATCAGCCGTCCTTTCAGCATCCTTTGCTGAGTATGCTCTAGCTAGGTGTTCTGCCTGTCCAGCGGGTGTTAGAAGCTGGTCACCGTCAGTGATGAAAACCGCACGCCTTTTGTTGACGAAGGTTCGGACCAATCTCCAGAACTGTCTGTGGTCGTTATGGGTCCGCCGGAGCTGATCATGCCACAAAGCCGTCTTCCAATCGCTCATGAGCCTGGCGATTTGCCGGGTCATGGCGTTGATAGCAGGCTTGAGGCTGTAGTCCCGTGTTCGCCAGAAAATGTTCCGGAGATTATTCCTCTGTCCGATTAAGGCCAAGACGTGCGGTGGAGGAGATCGTTGGCTGTTGAATCGGGGACTGAATTTAGGGATGTGAAGGTCGGCAGCATCAAGGATAGTGGTGGTGATAGTCTCCACTGCTGTGTCGATCTCACCAGGGGTCAGGCACGGAGTCACTGAGGGGAGCGATTCTTGTATCCTGGTTCTGTAGCCCATCAAGTCCGCTTCGTGCAGAAGGAACTTAGTGGCAGTAGGTGTGGCCGGAGTACCTTCGAACGTGTATAGCACTGGGCGGTGGTCAGAGTTACAGAAAGGCAAGGCTCGGCACTCGGTGATAGTGTGCATGTCTCTGGTGAGGAGTAAGTCCAGTGTCGAGGTATGGGCGGGGTTGGCGCTGTGTCGGAAAGTATGTACACCTGGGTGGAAGACAGAGAGCCGCATCTTCGTGATGACCGAACCCAATGGATTGTTATTAGAGCATAACCAGCTCGTATGGCGAGCATTGAGGTCCCCCAGGACAACATACCTGCTGCGGGCCTGTGCGTGAAGCAGCAAACCGCGAACAGGCGTATAGTTGGCCCGAGGTCTTCTGTAGACACAGCTGAACGTGTACCGATTTCTCAGTCGCACGTCAACTGTGATCATGTGGCAGCCCTCGCAAGAGTCCACGGGGTTCGGTATGAGTCTGGATGGTATGTCTCTTCTCACGAGGATGGCGACTGCCTGTGATCCCTGTACGTTTTCTCTGTAGGAGATGTAGTCAGTGAAGTGGAGTGGAGGTCGATAAGTCGGGGGGATCTTAGTGTCAGTTAGTGCCACCACCGCTGTCGATACTGAAGAAGGTAGGACCTCTAGTTCAGCCTGCGATGAAGGCAGGCCTCTGGCGTTCAGGTTGATGACGTGCTCAGCGATCATCGAGCTTCTCAATCACCCTGGTCATGAGGCGCATCATTGAGGTCATCATCTCCATCATAGCATCTATGCGATTGAGAAGCCGGTTGAGGAGCACGTTGGTGGTGTTGTCATGCAGGTCAGGTTCTGGTGGCAAGTTGATCTGGACTGGTTGTGATGCCACCGTCAGTTCAGTAGTAGTGGTAGGACCGGGTTTTCGATGAGGAGCTGCTCCACCTGAAGGCTTCAGAGAAGCTGAAGTCCATACGGGTTCAGGTGCAGGGAAATTCCTCTCATTGATTTCAGGTGCTGGTGCTGGGTGAGGAGGCTTTGTCAATTTGGTCAGTCTCTGGAGGAAGCTGGGTGAGGGCCCTGGCAGTTGGGTCATATAGGTGTGGCCACTTGCCGTTGAGGGCATTTTTCGATTAGGTGCGGGCCTCCACACCAAGGACATCTACATGTTCGGCCACAATATTTCATTATGTGGCCGAATTGTTGGCATTGGCGGCATTGTACAGGTCCGCCATCTTCTTTGAAGACGGAGGCCTTGAAACGAATATTGTTTACTACCCTTAGTTTTTGAAAATTCTCCATCTTCGTAGTAGGGGCAGCAATTACATGGATAGGGCTCGTCGTTCCCCTCTCTTCTGGTGAGTCTCCTCGCCATTATGAATCCGGGCAGTCGTTCTTTTAATTCTCAATGTCGGCTACGGGGTGATCGAGGTCATAACCGTGCATAACGAATTTTTTGGATCTTTGTGTGCCCTTAGGGGCAAAGGAATGGAATTTTACTGCCTGATCTGTCCTCAGCAGTAGGGTTGCCTTCGCGTGGTCTATTTCGGTGTTTAAGTACAGTCTCGTCTCTTTCTTTGAGTTATTGGCGGAGAAGTCAGAGATTCCAATAGCTCTGATTTTAACCCTCAAGTCAGTCAGTGAAATGGGGGCTGGGAATTATTATGGGCGCTGGTAACCTTACTCGAGGTGCATTAGCGGTCTCTACCGGTAACTGCTGAAATCTGTTGCCAGTGGCAACTGGAGGGCGACTGGTTGCAGACCTTGGCCTGAAGGAGTGTTTCTTCGGGACAGGTTCAAAACCTTCCGAGAGAGAGCGCTTGTCACTGGTGGCTCCTGATTGGTCCGCTGAAAGTCCCGTGGCTTCTTCGTACTCCATGTTAGAGGACGCCATCTGATTGGCCGGAACACTACGCCATTCTTGTGTCCTCAGTGCAGGGGAGGGACCTGAAAAGTGAGGTGAAAAAAGTGGGGGACCAGGCCACTACCAAAAATTTAGAGTCTAGGAAAGTGCAAGCTAGAGCTCTGAAAAGGACCGATGTTCTGGAAGCGATGTTTACCATAATTATATTATTAGCTTTACGAGTAGAAAGCAATAATAATGAGATAATAATATTATAATAAATTGTAAAAAAAAAAATATAAAGTTACTTTTAATTTGAAATTCTAGATTTTTGTATTTTTGCGAGAAGGTAGAACAATGATTAACATCATTTATTTCATTTCAAAAATAACGATTTACAAAAAAATTATCGACCTAGCTCTGGACTGATTGGACAGTCGTCCAATTGGTACAAGCACATTTTGAATTGAAAAAGTGATTCTAAGTTTTTATAAATACAATACCTAATCACATGCTATGTAACAGTTATATATAATAATTTTAATGCCGTGTAAATGAAGGACAATGAGTTGCTCCCAATGAATTTATTATTATTTATTTATTTATTTTACAAGCATCTACCCTAGAGGGTCATTAGCAACAACAAATATATGTGTTTTTTAACATTCAGTTAATTCAAACATTATTGGTATTAAAAGTAAGCATAATTATACAAAGTTATAAACATTGGATATTTTCAAAAATTTAAATAAACTTTGCACAGACGTTTCACTGTCACCAAGAGCGATGTCCATCCGGTTGGCCATTCCGCAATCTTTCCTTACATCCTTGTATTCCTCGCAGTCCATTAAGATGTGCTCCACGGTCATGGGTACATTGCAGATCCTGCAGGTCGGTGGATAGAGTCCCTTTAGAAGATACGTGTGCGTTATGGCTGTGTGTCCCATTCGTATCCTTGCCAAGACAGCTTCTTCGCGGCGATTTCTCCTTTCTGATGTTCTCCATACTTCAGGACTACTTTTAATTTTGCCTAATTTTTCAGCTGTTTTGTTCCACTCTGTAATCCATGATTCATATATTCTTTTTTTTATATGAATACGCCAATCCGATGCAGTCGTTTTATTGATGTATATGACGTCTGAATTGGGTTTCAATCTTGCAGCATTTGCAGCTTGGTCTGCTTCTTCGTTTCTTCCGATGCCCAGATGAGAAGGAACCCAAAGAAATCTTACCACTTTGCCTGAACGTAGACATTCCTTCTCAAGAAGTTGGATTTTCATCACCCAGTGAATTAGTCACCATCTGAGCTAGCATATTAAACTATCTGTTTTCTTCAAGTTTTCATACTTTCTCTATATTCTAGAACAATATCCGTTCTGATTGTGTAGCTCGCTAATTCTGTTTTGAGGTTCCTCCAGCGGTACTTGAGGTTGGTGCCACAGTCGGTTGGGTGCCAATTGGAAGTTTAAATTATAGCTTAACACGATAGCATTGAAATAGGTGACAAGGAACGATTGTGTATGTCTTGATTGTAAATTTATATCTCATCCTAGTTTCTTCTAAGCCAAATGATCTCTAATGGTACAAAAAAATCTTATGAAGCACGTCAAAAAAAAAAAAAATTAAAATAAATTGGAAGAAGACGAAGAAGAAAAAATAAACTTACAATTAGGATTGGTCCTGCTATAACATTATTCATACCTCAGGTTAATTCAATATTATGTTTAAATATATGTAATTGGATTTCTGTTTTATTTTTGTAAAGTATTTATTATTAGTTATTAAATAAAACGAACTTTCAGAACATTTTCAATCAATTGAAAATCTGTAACTATCCATTGAGCCAAAGGTAAATAGCGTTAATTAGTATAAAATTAGGTTCTTTGCCTTTCTCCTGATATCTTAAAAATATCACTAGCACGTGGCGCGTTTGAATTGAGATTCTTAGTTATTAAATTTACAAGGTTTAAGAATGATAAAAAAATTAATTCTCTTAGAAAAAATAAATGATATAAAGAAATAAGAAAGTGGTAAAAGGTCGCTACAAATTATTTAAGGCTTAATATATGATTATTAGTAATTTAAACAAATTTAAAATACGGTTGTTGGAAATATTTTAATAATCCTATTTTATATTTGTTCCCAGTAGGAACGGAAAATAACCGACCAGTAATAGGGAATACCAAAAGGCTTAACCCTCCCATCTACCTCATCCTTTCGCCTTTCCACATTTTGTTCACTCAAAGTTCTAATATCTTTCTGAAGTTCTTTTCCTTTTGCCTCTTTGGGTGAATACAAATACATTTAATTTCTCGTCTTACATTTAAAAAATTAATATGTATAAATGAAGTAACAAAGTGCTCTTGTTTTGTAATTTTTTGTAAGTTCTTAGAACTGATGATAAATGCGTAACATTTGGAACTTGTTTTCAAATAAATAGAATTCCAATAGACATTGGATGGATAGGATTGAATACGAGATGATTTGGATGGTTTAGTGGAGCCCTAAGCTCAACTCCGTACGTCAAAATAAGTCTAATCACAGTCATGTAACTAAGTCTTTTGTAATTAATTGGGAGCTTTGAAGAGAGTAACTTTGAATCAATAACAAAAGAGAGTGCCTGTCTTTACTCCTTTTTCTCTACTTCTACATACTATTACAATTTTTATTAAGTTTGAAATATAATCTGGTCCTAAAACATGGAGATTCTTTCCGTAAACAATCATAAATTGGCACTAGAATACGTCATTAGGACTTACTTAATACATGCAGGAGGAGATTTAAAATAATGTACAGGTCCTTTGTTACGATTCGGTACTTTTGGGTCAAGATGAGGAAACTAAATATAAACATTATAACAAATATTATCAATATAAAATATTAAAATGGCACCAATGACATGACATTTACCCCACACTGTTCTCCGTTCTCAATACCTGGGTTCGTTAGGACCAGATCGGGTTTCACTATCTCAAGGGAGGCTGGTACCAGGGGCTGGTTCTACTAGGGCGCCGAAAGGACGCTGGAACCCGATACGCATTTATCACTTCTAACCAGCCACTCCCAAAGGGCTCCGAGATCCGCGCTAAACAAAGCCAGATATCTGATATCTTGTCCTATTTAAACCAGGATAAAATCTCCTCTCTTTAGTTACTAAATAAGAACGTAGGGCTACTATTTAAATGGCTATCTGATGGATAATGAAGGATTTAAAACCGCACAGTGATTATTATGTGAACACATTCAACTTTTCTTATAAGAGACCTTTTAAGTTAAGGCATGAGAGACCTTAGCAATAAAAGTCTAACTTTGTCCTTAGTATGTGCGCCTGGTCGTTAATCATTTAATTAAAAGCCAAATTGATTTTAAGGCTGCATAAGAAATGATAAAAGAAATAAAAGAAAGAAAGAAACTCTCTGGAAGGTTGGACATAAAAAAAATACTATTTATTAACATAAAAAGAAAATTAACAATATACACATATAAATCACCAAGCTTACACAGATTTATACCTCACATTACACACAACAATTACAAACACATACAAAGTAACAACTACAAACTAACACAACTAATGACAGAACACGGAAACTCTAAACAATATCTCAAACGATTTAACATAATACGATCTGACATATGTAATGAAGACGGACAGAATCAAAATTTCAAACATGTACTTTATGAATGTAAAGCATTTGAAAGACACAGGTTTAATCTAGAAAAAAATATTATTCTCAAACATGGAACATGGCCAGAGACAGAACAAAATTTGTTCTCTAAATTTAAGACTGACTTACTCACGTTTATACGAAAGATCGACTTTGACAAACTGACAAATGATGGGCAGCGAAGGTAGTTTCTTGTTGGCTTTTGTTTTGTTTTGTTTTTGTTATTTCTTTTCTTTTTTTTTTTTTTTGTGATTTTGTTTAAATATTTTTGTTATATTACTACGTTATGTACGTTATGCTAAACTAATCATGTTAACTTTTAATAACATTGTAAAACATGTAGTATGCCTGTAAGGCATGG
Organism: Euschistus heros; assembly: GCA_003667255.2. Classification (NCBI taxonomy): domain Eukaryota; kingdom Metazoa; phylum Arthropoda; class Insecta; order Hemiptera; family Pentatomidae; genus Euschistus; species Euschistus heros. The sequence continues at coordinate 147,653 of RCWM02000625.1, read as the reverse complement.
AACATGTTAATATACAAATAAACGGTCCTTATATGGGGATACCATATAAGGAAAAGAAGGAAAAAAAAAAATATATATAAAATCATAAAAAACAAAACAAAAAAAAACAAATACATTTCCCTCGCAGCTGCGGATAATATAGTGAAAAAATAGATTATTGATAAAGATAAAATGAATTAAACGTAATAATGTAGAATTAAAAAAAAAAAAGGAAAATAAATAAATAAAACTTTGTTAAGGTCATAACTCTTTTAATGATTATCTTGATTGTCTATTGAATTAATTGTTATGTTGAAAGTCTATTGCTGACTGACCTGGTCAGTAGGGATACAGGGTACCTGTGGTTCCTGAATATTCACATCTTCTGATACATCCTGGATGGATACTGACGTGGTGGTGAGGTGAGAGAAGAAAACTACGGCGGCGAAAATGTTCGCCAACTGTTGTCCGGGGCCGCTAACTTCCTTCTTCAACAGTCGAGACAGCACTGGCTTTATCTCGCGAAAGTCTTGGGCAGTAAACATTGTTGTCCCACACTTATTGTTTACACTGGTATATACACTTCACATAACAATCACGGTCTCCTATTCCTTTTATTTATTTGAAATAAAATTTTAAATCTAATTATACACAATTAAAAAAAAATTAAACCTTTACTTATATAATTATATTTACAAAAAAATATAAAAACAAAGAAAAAAAATAATGAATTACTTTGAATAAATTAAGTTTATTTAATTTAATTTAACTCTAAATCCAAAAAAAATATATTGTTTCTGAAACAACTGAAAAGTTATTTGATGAAACATTTATTCAACATGGAACAGGTTTGTGGCCTAGTTAGTCAAAAGTGCTGTGTTTTTGTGGAATATATGAACTTTTTTTATTCGAACCAATGCGCCTCCTAAACGGTAGCGACAAATGCAATATAACAAAAACATTCTCCATTTAATTTATAGTAGAACATTGTCGGAAAATTTTCGATCCGAGGAACAGATCTAGAGGCTTACGCCTAGCGTATGTTCCACAAAAACTCAGCACTTTTGACTAACTAGGCCAAAAACCTGTTCCATGTTGAATAAATGTTTCATCAAATAACTTTTCAGTTTACAAGAATAGTTAAATGTGTTCACATTATAATCACTGAGTGGTTTTAAATCCTTCATTATCCATCAGATAGCCATTTAAATAGTAGTTTCTTCTTCCATTTAGTATCTAAAGAGATGAGAATTTATCATCGTTTTATTTTTATATGTTTTGATTTAGTAACGAAGAACACAAAATTAACGAATTACAGATATAACAAAGGAAGAAATAAAAATTTGAAAACACTTTTGTTTCTCCAACCGCCATTGGATCACAAAATTGATTGATTTATCTCTAGCTGACATACCCTATTCATATATATTCGGCTAGTCTTTTTTTTTAATGCTCTTCTTCCAGTTATTTCTTTCTTTAGCAGAATTAATTACTTGTATTTATTTATAAGTATGTATTCATTTTTTTTTCTTAATAATATAATATAATATAATTCACAGCCCTACTAATAAAAAATACGTGTTATCAGCGTACATAGTAAGGTAAAGGCTTTAAGGTTTGCACTAAGGAAACACAAAAGAACACCTGCATTATTTTCACGAGTACCTAAAGTTTTTAATATATAGAAGAACGAATATCCTCGTTATAATCATTATAAAAGAAGTTCAAGAGGGCTCGATGGGCGAATGAGTTGGGGCGAAGGTCTCAGCGCGCACGGTACTGAAGGTCGTGGGTTTGAATCCCACATGAACGGGTTAAAATTTATTTCGTGGCGGACCCACAAATGAATCTTCTCACAGTTGCTAAAATAGGTTAGTAACCTGTAGGATAATTATGTAAGGATATCCTTCTTGCCCTGGTTGGTGTACATAACTACGTAAAGCCCCACCACCTCCCCCCTCCCAAAAAAAGAAGTTCAACATTAAAAACAAAACAAGAAAAGATCCTTTTAAATAGATCATACCTAAGCTGAAGGAATAAGCTGATTCCCTCGGACAGGATTCCATTCACTAGTTAAACAGTCGAAGCTAATTTGCTCTTGCGGTTGCAAACTGCGAGACATTTCCTCCTCGATATTTCACCAACTAATTAATATTGCTAATTGCAAGCTGAAAACATCTCTGCTCCATGACTTCCGGCTTCCATTAAGAACGGCTAATAGCATTAATCAAAGTCGATTGCTTTTATTCACTGATCACAAAATGATTAAAATCTATCATTTATGTTTTATAATGTGAATTACTTTTATGACTAAATGATGAAATAAAATAGTTAGTTATTAAATTGATAGAAATATATTTCACTCAAGGTATGTATAATTTATAGAAGGCTCAATACTCATTCTCTATAAGCTCAGGACTAAGACAAGGGGATTCTCTTGCCCCGCTACTGTTCAACATAGTCTTTAATGCAATTATAAAAAGAGCAGGACTGATATCTCAGGGAACCATATTTAATAAAATGACACAGGTAATAATATGCTGACTATGTTGTCATTGCAGGAAGGAACCGACAAAAGATCAAGGAGGTTTTTGCGGTACTTGAGATAGAAGGAAAAAGAATGGGTCTCCAAATAAACGAGGATAAAACAAAGATTCTCACGCTAAGAAGGAAGAATCCAGTGCACCCGCAGAAACACTACATAATGGGAAAGTATAGATTTGAGTGCGTTAAAAGTTTTAAATACCTAGGATCGATGATCAACGACTCCTTAGATGAAGAAGAAGAAATAAAATGTCGAATAATGGCAGCTAATCGATTCTATTTCAGTCTATCTAAACTATTTAGAAGTAGACTGCTCAGTCGCACAACCAAACTCAGACTTTATAAAACACTCGTCTGACCCGTCCTGACGTACGCATCTGAAACCTAGACATTGCGTAAAGTATCAGCTGAACGTATTGACAGGTTCGAAAGGCAGATATTGAGACGCATGTATAGACCTGTAAAGGAGGATGGTTTGTTTCCCAATATGTGAGAATACAGCGAATTAAATGGCTGGGACACATAATCAGATTAGATGAGGAGAGGACAGTCAGAAGACTGTATTACGGAAGCCCCGATGGAGTGAGGCCTCGTGGAAGACCGAAGGGAATATGGAAGGACAGCGTCTCCGTGGATCTGAAGAAAGCAGGAATATCCATCAGGCGTGCCACTGACAGGGAAGACTGGGGAAGAGCCGTTGAGCTGGCCAAGGACCGCTTCATGCGTCTGTTGCGCCGAGAATTAATGAATACAATTGGAATTGATCAATTACTTACGTCTACTGAAATTATTTTTATTTAAAAACCTGTTTCAAAATTTTAACATTCATCATAAGTTTATATACATACAATAAATTTCAAAACATCTGTTGCTTTAAAAAAAATATTCTGTCCAACATTCGAAACTAGTTTTCAAATAGAAAGAATCCCAATATAAGTAGCAATAAATTCATCAATCCTAATTAGAAGTACATATTTTGTGATTTATAGACATCGTTTACCGAGTTTATGTGATAATGAAATGCAATAAACATGTACTCCTAAGCCACTGAAGGATAGTATTATGAGATCTGCAAGGACCTAACAATTTTTGGATATCCTTGGCCACTCCTTCCTGACTAACAAGGGGAGGACACACTCAGTCTCACGGATCTTGTTGGCAATCATTTCGGAGGTTCCTGGTCAAAAAATATTAGACACGTATTTTGCCGTTCCGACCAATGGGCCCTAGAAGCCGAGATCAAAAATAAAATAGCATTGAACTAATATTTTTATCTCGAGTTTAAAAAATGATATCGACATGATTCTTGCACCGAGATTTTTAGTTTTGATTGCGAATTTAAGAAAAAATACAGTCGCTCCATAGTTTTTGGTTTAGGTTAATTAAATTCTAAAAAAATGATTAGTTTTTCAAGCAAACTACCTCTATAGATTTTTTCACACGAAAATAGACGTCAGATTCTAATTCAGCACCCTCAAAAACATTAAAAAACACTTATTCAACAAAATAAAAAAATATTTTTTTTCACCCTCTGATGAAATTTTTAAACCGATTATTGGTTACACACCTTTAAATCGCCATTACTTTACTACACAATTCACTGGTTGGTATCTTTAGAAAGAGGAAAGTCTCAGATTTCTTTTGATGTATATAAATGTGAAATTCGATGAACAAAAACCTATTAAAAAAATTGGAAAATCCGAAAATCATTTTGATTTTTAACTTGAGTTTGAAACCAGATAGGATGATGAAACCAAAAACATTTCATGCGTATTACCACCCTATATTATGTATAAAAAATAAAAAGTAGATACGTTAAATCGTCGAAGCGTAATTCATGTTTTTATCAATTTAAACAATAGTTGCCTACCGATTTGATTTGGTCAGGCAGATTTTGAAGCTTACAAATTTTTATTTTTCTATTTGGATGAAATTTCGTATTTAAGGGTTCTTTTGAATGCTGAATCCGAATCCGATGTCGGTTCTTATGAAAAAAATATATTGAACGTACTTCACTTGAAAAATTAAGCTTTTACACTGTAAAATGTGATCAAATGGTAGGCAACTTTTGTTTAAATTGATAAAAACATGAATTACGCTTCGACGATTTAACGTATCTACTTTATTTTTTACACATAATATAGGGTGGTAATACGCATGAAATGTTTTTGGTTTCATCATCCTATCTGGTTTCAAACTCAAGTTAAAAATCAAAATGTTTTTCGGATTTTCCAATTTTTTTAATAGGTTTTTGTTCATCGAATTTTTACTTTTATATACATCAAAAGAAAGCTAAGACTTTCCTCTTTCCAGCGAAACCAACCAGTGAATTGCGTGACAAAGTAATGGCGATTTAAATGTATGTAACCAATAATTGGTTTAAAAATTTCATTTTCCTCGAAAAAGGTGAAAAAATGATATTTTTTAATTTTGTTGAATAAGCTTTTTTTTAATGTTTCTGAGGGTGCTGAATAAGAATCTGACGTCAATTTTTGTTGTAGGTTGTTTGCTTGAAAAACTAATCATTTTTTTTGGAAAGTAATTATCCTAAACCAAAATCTATGGTGAGACTGTATTTTTCCTTAAATACGCAATCAAAACTAAAAATCTCGGTGCAAGAATCATGTCGATATCATTTTTTTTAAACTCGAGATAAAAATATTAGTTTAATGTTATTTTATTTTTTTTCTCGGCTTCTAGGGCCCATTGGTCGGAACGGCAAAATACGTGTCTAATATTTTTTGACCAGGAACCTCCGAAATAATTGTCAACAAGATCCGTGAGAGACTGAGTGTGTCCTCCCCTTGTAAGTAATACTTCCTTCCTTATAGATTACTTATCGTCCTTCTAAAAATTGATTAAATTGCTTCGTTTCTCAAAAGTACTCTTCCTTTTTTATCTTTTTACAGGTCAGAGAAGGATGCTAGTTTCTGATATACGATTTATGACGGCCGAAGGATATTTTTGGCCTTTCCCTCCCAATAATATAATTTTCGTCATTTTGAAAAATGATTAAACCTTGTCGGTTTTTATTGACATATTGCAACTACATCATCGGTAGTGGTATCATCATTAAGCCGCAGAGCCGGTGGAGTCGTCATATATCGCAACATCAATAGCTTTGTGATTGTAATAATTGGACTACGTCCTACTTGTCAGAAACTGAATGAAGAATATTATTTGTTGGATAAATTTGTCACTTTTTAACAGGCTCTAGCTCTATTGGCGTTGTTTGGTTCGACACTTTGCCGATGGTCTTTATCATCGGACAGTAAAAATTAAATGGAAAATGTTTTTTTTTTATATAACATATGTTGCTAGGACATGTTCCATGCTATTCTTTCTTCAGCCGACAGGAGGGGCCTTTTTATTTTTTTTTTTTTTTTTTTTTCTTATGTTAACTTGAACTGACTGAGCTAGGAGAGGAATATGCTTACTTTCAGGTATACAAACACCCGTATATATGAACAATACAAAGTTTATCTCGCAACTTTACAATGAACAAATATTTTTAAATGGGGTAAACTTAAGCAACGTTCCGACGCTATAAAACTTAAATTACAAGTTTAAAAACAATTTTCCAGCAAATGTATTTAATAATGTAAATACATGCAGTGTTTGTTCACTAAAGTATAAGCAAGGAGTAAAGTTAACAAAAAGTTAAAAATCTAAAATCAACTATCTTGATAACGTAAATCAAAGCCAGGTCAACAAAATAATTTTTAGTTTTAAAATATTTATTATTGTTTAATTGAGTTTACCCATTTACGCTTCTTAGAAAAATTAAACTCAATAAACACTTTTGATGTGAGTTTATTGCTTACAAAAGTTTGATTAAGTTATTTCATACAAACGGATCAAATATCAAATAGAGATAAAAGGGTCATGTAGATGGTTTGTCGTGGAACTATCGGAAATGTTTATCTGATTATTTAAAATAAAAATCTGGGTTGGTTTTAAACGTTTCTATTTTTATCTAATGATTCATAAATATCTAGTGTCATACTGCTTTATACGTGATGTATTAGTTTCACTCCCAAGTCTTTGTTAAATTTAAGGTTATTTTCATTCAACGTAAATGCCATACAATAATAAAACGCAGGGGTCACCTGTGGTTAGCATAGCAACCTACTAAACACAAGATCGCGGGTTCGCAGACCGGCAGATGACCTTAGGATTTTTTAAAGGGAGTAAAGAATCCTTAGCAATGCCTTCCTTCGGAAGGGACGTAAAATGAGGTCCCGAGCCTGTGCGCTGTCAGGTACTCGTTAAAGGTCCCTATCCTAATTATACCTGGATATGCAAAATTTAGGACTCCCACCGTAGTATCGTCCGATTAGCCATAGCAGCATAAAGCGACGTTAAACGAAATGAAACAAACAATAATAAAACGCATAATTCCAACATCACTATCTACCGAATGTAAATATAAAATATAACCTTAAATTTAACAAAGACTCGGGACTGAAACTGATATGTCAAGTAGAAAATAGTAGTAATTGAATATTTATTAGTCACTAGAAATAAAAAAAAATCGTTCGAAACAAATCAAAATATTTATTTGAATGGAAAGATAATTATTTCTAATAGAACATTGGTGGATTGTACCGATGTAGTAAGGATTTAAACATGGTTTTTATCTACATCCTTCGATCAATCCTCATGATGAAAAAATTCAAAATAAATAAATAAAACAAAAACATGTGGGATTGGGGCGTCTCCTACGCTCCTGGCCGTCCCCTGTGGGCTCCTGGCTCCTTGACTTCATGCCTTCGGCTCAGTCTGGTTCAGCCCAGAAGGACCTTCAAATCATGATATAATATTTTTATACTTACTGAGCGTTGATGACCTAGATGTTTTACGCTCTAAAACTCTAAAGAACAAATTTCTAATAGCCATATTTTAAATTTATTTCAAATTGGAACGGAAAAAAAAAAAAAAAAAAAAAAAGCATTGCGCCATATGGTAAACCTACATGACCCATCTCTACCAGACCCCAGGTCCCGAGGCCATCTTCTTTTCAGGCGCCTTTGTGGGTTATCTGGAATGAAATTAGAAGCAAGTTGTGATACTAATGGATTTAAATGGTTGTGGAGTTTACTTTGGAATGATTGATATCTGGTTTGAGCTAAATCAGAAACGTAAGGCATATTAAGATCTTGGTAGAAAAGTTTTTTAGTCACAAAGTAAGGATTATTGAGGATTTTTCTAAGGATTTTAGATTGTAAGGATTGAATATGAGATGAATTGTATGGTGTAGTAGAGCCCCAAAGCTCAACTTCATATGTCCAAATTGGTCTAATTACTGTTATGTATATGAGTCTTTTGTAATTAATTGGACGGTTTGATCGTTTGTCTAGTAAATGTTGAAGTAGACTATAACGACGGGCAGTTTCTTGTCGTTTTAGTCTTGTATGTGGATTCCAAGTAGGACATTTATCCAAATGGAGTCCTAGGTAGCGGATCTGTTCAACGGGGATTAGTGGAATATCATTAAGGGATACTGTAGGACAGGAAGTCGTAGGTTTACGACGAAGGGTAAATGTTATTTGATGAGATTTACTTGGATTTATTTAATTTTAATTTTAGTTAATTAATTTGTTGATTAATAACTAATTTGTTGGAACATGAATCCACGTAATATGTCTCTAAAGCCAGGGTGTATAAGATATGGACAATGTTTGGTACTCTAAATTTACAAGCGAAAACATCCTTATGGAGAAAACCAACCAGTCATGGGGGAAATATAAACGACAGGTAATCTAACTGACCTTTCTGTACTTTTACAATCAGTCTGCTCTAGGTCTTGATATATTTAAAAAGCCCTTTTCATTTTGCTCCCTTATGTGAGAATTTCTCATTTTACATTTTTAAAAATTGAAATATAAATAATGTATGTAGCGAAGTGCTGATGTTTTGAAATTATGTGTGTTTGTTTTTAGAACTGACGTAGAATATAAAACATTTAAAACTAGTCTTTATAAAAAAAATATATACTAGAAGCGTTAAAAAATATATTTTAAAAACTTATTAAATTTATTTTCATATTACTGACTTCTAGTTTAAAAATTAAGGTATCAATAACTATTCATCTTGGTTAGGGGTGCTTCCCTCACTAAGTGTACTTAACCTTTCGCTCTCCTTTGAAGCTGTAAATTTCTAGATATTAGGTAAGTTCGATGCTAAGTTTTGATTTAGTGGGAGGTAGTTAAGTTCGCCCTAAGCCCCGAACTGAATCGTATTCCGCCAACGGCAGGATTTAGCGGCTTGATGACCAAGTATTAAGTCCAGGATTAGGAAACTTATCGCTGCTTAAGACCACTACTCCTACGAGCTCAGGTTTACAAAGGAGTTGAAGAAATAGGAAGAATAGGTTAAGGTATAATGAATCTTGTTTATCGATAATTTACGAGTTTATAAAATAACTCTCCAAAAAACAAAATAAGTTACTATTTTCGTTGACCAATAAATAAATAATAAAATAATAGATAAAAGTACTTCCTAGTTTTATTGATTATATAAACCAAGTTAAGAGACTAACCTTATGGGTGATTCACAGATAACGGGCAAGTTTTAAGTCCATCATTTGTACTGAACCTACAACTGTGGATTCATTTTTTTCTGTTCTCTGTTAAGAATTTTATTTTTGATGTTTTTTAAATGAAAGAAGACGTGAGGCTGCCCGAAGATGCTACAGACGCACCAGGCTTAAAGATGACTATCAAGCGTTTAATTTTCTTAGAAATTGAACACAATCCACTATCCGGCGAACTAAATCCAATTTCTTCCACGAAGCCCTCTCATCTGCACCCAATCCTAAACCTAAATGGTTGCTCCTCCACAAACTTTCCTTATGTGATCCTCCTAGTTCTTCTCCCTCGGGAGTCTTTACTGTCACTCCGGATGAGTTAAACGCCTATTTCGTTTCTTCCACTTCATCTGCTCTTTCTCGACCCTCCCAGTCTCTTACCTCCGCATGCATTTAACGACAATAATTTTTCTTTTTCTTTTATCACTCCTTGTGATCTCATTACCTTCATTATGAAGTCTCAACCCAACTCTGGTTTATACGGCATTCCTGTTAAATTATTGAAATTATGCCTTCCTGAAATTCTACCTGTTCTCCTCTTGATATATAACTTTCCTCTCCAAAACTCTGTATTTCCCACTTCCTGGAAAAAGGCCCCTAGAATGATTGGTGCAATCCCAAATTTCCAATTTCCTAGAAGATTCCAAGTTACTCGATCCTTTCCAATCTGGTTTCCGTCTCGGCTTCTCAACACAATCTGCCCTCATCAAAATTATCACTGACATCTAAGCAGCGATGGATAAAAATGAACTGACCATCCTGATCCTCCTTGATTTCTCTAAAGGATTCGATTCCTTAGACCATAATATACTTTTTTTTTTCAAATTGAAATCATTAAACTTTTCCTTCAGCGCTCTCTTTTGGTTTCAATCTTTCCATTCCCACCCCACCCAAGCACTCGCCACTCCTAACCAAAGCCTATTCTCTTTCCTTATTCTACAGTCAGGAGTAGCTCAAGGTTCGAGCATTTCCCCTTTACTGTTTAATTCCTACATCAATCTTCCTCATTCAATTCCTATTGTTCCCACCATCTTTACGCCGATGACTTCCAAATTTACTTCTCCTTTCCTCCATCCGAATAAGGCCAAAGTAAGGTCTATTGCCACTCATTATTCTTTTGTTAACCTCATCGCTCACTATTTAAGTGAGTTAATTTTGCGTTCCAAGATACACAAAGTGGTTAAACTTTATGGTAAAGGTATCGGAACACTGTAGTCATAATACAGTCGTAACCGACGAGGTGAAGGGGTACGATGTTGATATCGTGGCATTGCAAGAGGTTCGGTGGCCAGGGGAGGGATCGCTAACCGAAAGGAAGTATACAATCTGCTATAGACGGACTGATAATTGTTGTTTAGGAATTCGATTTCCGATAAAGAATAAATTTCTTTCCGCTTTGAGGGATATAGAGAGCCGTCGCAAACTGGGATCTTTAATATTATTTTAAATAATAAATTAAAGGATAAAGTTATAGTTGAGTGAAAGAAGCGAATTTTGAAAAATAATGTTTTAATTTAATAAAATGCATTAATTTTAATATTGTACTTGCATGATATGTATAATATAAACCTTTCTTAAATAGGATTATTCTAATGATAAACGAAATTTGTAGAAATACATTGAACACCTGATTAAATACATAAAAATAATAAAATATTGTAGATACACATGTTTCGCACAATATCTACACAGAAAACAATAAAATAAAACAATTTAAACAAGCATTTAACAGGATTATTATTATTTACAGTTATGTAATATTTTTTTACATAATTTCTGTAAATTTTTTACTTGATAATCACGTAAATTTTGAAAAATCATTTTAAATTTTAGTACTAAGATTTAAACGACAAGAAACTGCTCGTCGCTATAGATTACTTCAACAGTTACTAGACAAATGTTCAAAGTTACCAATTAATTACAAAAGATATAGACATATACATGTCTGTGATTAGACCTATTTGGGCGTACGGGCTTCACCAAGCCATCCAATTCATCTCGTATCCAATCCTTACAATCCAAAATCCTTCGAAAAATCCTCAATGCTCCTTACTTTGTCACTAATAAACTTATCCATAAAGATCTTAATGTTACATATGTTGCTGATTTAGCCCACACCAGATACCTATCCTTTCATAGTTAGCTCCATAACCACTAAAATCCGTTAGTTTCTCAACTTGCTTCCCACTCCATTCCTGATAATCCTCCGAGGCGTCTGAAACGAAGATGGCCTAGAGATCTCACTAGTGTAGAATTTTTAATAAGTACTACTGACGAGTAGTTTTTCTTTTCAAGTTTTAACATGTTTATTATAATCGTTGTAAATACATTTCTTGATGTATATATTTTGTACAGTTGTGAAATTTCAATTTTAACATATATAATCGTATAATACATTTTCTTGATGTATATATTTTGAAAATTTCATAAATATATACAATATATTCAATATATAAATTGAATTTTAGTTTTACCTGATCCCATAAAAAAAAGTTGCTTATGGATCTAATCAGAATTATCCAAATCCGTAATATGAAGCTAAAAAAGGTGTCGGCATCGAACCTTTGGGTTCGCTAAGCCTTATTTATTTATTTATGTTTTATGAAGGTTCAAAATTTTTAAAATTACAGCTCTGAAAATAACCCGTTTTTTGAGAACATCTTTATATCGTCATCCCAGAATTATTTGGTTCTAAGTCCATTTTTTGGGTATATAGAGTTATATACACCAAAAATTTAGAAAAAAAATTCTTGTTCTATATAAATTTAAATAACAGTATTATCTTAGCCCATAATCGTAGTATTCAGTAAATAAATGTTCTATAACCCAAGTATTGTGTCTACTTTAAAGAATTATCTTGTTCTGTTGATAGCTTGAGCAATTGTAGTGTTCTATAGACCGTTCATTTTGTTCTATATCCATAAAATAAACCAGAAACAACTCCAAAGTCATGGAAGGCAAAACCGAAAGAGATAAAATAAATTATATACTTACACTTTATTTACATTTGCTTATTTTTTTTACTTCTTTATTACTTTTTTTGTAATAATAAAATTTATATAAAATAAAAGATCTTTTATAACACTACACTGTTCCAATTATAAAAAAAAGAAATTAGTTCAAAGGGATATAGAACAATTTATTGATCTAAAAATGTTCTATATCCCGTATTTCTTTAAAGGTTATGCAAAAATAGCCATTTTTGTTCTATATCCAAATGAATAAAATCGTTTTAGTTTTAAATCAATGCAATCAGGATGTAAGTCTGATGTAGTAAAATATTATCTAATATACTGGGAATATTTAACTGCAAATGCATTTACATATTATCCCGAAATAAAAAAGTACTTTAAGAAATCTTCAACTTCAAAAACTTCAAATCTTATTTCCCAAAACAAGGGTTTTGGGATATAGCACAACATAATTCTGGGATAACGATATATCTACAATGTCCCAAGCTCATGTATTACACATTACATTCCATAAACTAAAATTTAAAAGTAAAAGAAAAAAAAAAATATATATATATATATATATATATATATATATATATATATATATATTTTAAATTGTAATGCCTTATATACATTTGGTGTGATTAAAAAATATAAAAAGTTCTATTGAAATAATTAGGTTAGATTCATTATAGAAAGTACAACAGTAATTGTAAAAGAGAGTGCTTTAATGAGCAATATAAATTTTCATTAGGGCGTTAAGTACTTTTCTTCAGGAAGTCATTAAGCGAGTTTTAAAATGAATGCAGCACCTTCAGCAGATAATTCCATCATCATCAATATTATAGCATCCAATTTACTTTTATGGTTGGTTTATTTGGGTATTATTAGAGTACATAAATTAACTTTTTTTTTTTTATTATAAACGAATTTCTGCAACACAAAATTGATAACCCACTAATTCCTATTAATTGAATTCACTGCTTAATTTTTTTTAATGTACATTTATTGTAATTTACAACTGTACAAAATATATACATCAATTAAATGTATTAACAACGATTATAATAACATGTTAAAACTTGTAAATAACTACTCATCAGTAGCACTCTATTAAAAATTCTACACTAGAAGGTCTCTAGGCCGCTCTGATCGAAACTTCGAAGCAAAATTCCGATCCGAAATTTAATCGAGAATACTTTTTGCAATATAACATTTGGTGCTAGGACCTTTAGTATAGGAGCCATATTGGTTATAGTGAAAAAAAGCAGTTTTCGGGCTTTTTTTCACACGTTCTAGCTTTGTAGGTTTTGCTCGAATCGAGCATTTGACGCCAGTCAATAACCAGAAATTTAATATAAAATATTTTTGGTTATATATGATTTGTCGCTAGGAGTTACCGTTTAGGAGCTATATTGGTTTGAATGAAAAAAAGTAATGTTTGAAACTGGTTTTTCATCTAAACTTTAATTATTTTAAATAGTCATTGATCGTTAATTTAATTAAATTAATTTGATCATTTAAATTCTTTTTTTTTTCATATACATTTATTGAAATTTACAACTGTACAAAATATATACATCAAGTAAATGTATTGACAACGGTTATAATAACATGTTAAAAACTTGAAAAGAACTACTCATCTGTAGTACTTTATTAAAAATTCTACACAAGAAGGTCTCTAGACCATCTCGGTTTCAGACGCCTCGGAGGATTACCAAGAATGGAGTGGGAAGCAAGTTGAGAAAATGACGGATTTGAGTGATTATGGAGCTTAATATGAAAGGATTGGTATCTGGTGTGGGCTAAATCAGCAACATATGGAACATTAAGTTTATTGGTGACAAAGTAAGGTGTATTGAGGATTTTGAATTGTAAGGATTCAATACAAGATGAAATGGATGGTTTAGCAGAGCCCCAACTTAAAATTAAATAAAGATATACGTCTTACTTGGAATCCACATACAAGACTAAAACGACATGAAACTGCCCGTCGTTAAAGACTGCTCCAACATTTACTTGACAAGCGTTCAAAGCTCCCAATTAATTACAAAAGACTTATTTACATGATATTGGGGCACAGCAAAACCTTCTCATTCTTTTCGTATCCAATCCTTACAATACAAAATCCTTCGAAAATTCCTCAATGGGCCTTACATTGTGACCAATAAACTTATCCATAAAGATATCAATGTTCCATGTGCTGCATATTTAATCCAAACCAGATTCCTATCCTTTCATAGTAAACTTCATACCAACTCGAATTCACTAGTCTCCTAACTTGTCTCAAACTCAATTCTTGATAGTCAGATGGCCAGATGGCCAAACCTTCTAATAGAGATCTTTTATTGAAGCACTACTAGTGAGTAGTTCTTTACATGTTATTGGCGTGTCATTGTATCATGATTAAAAAAAAACAAAAAAAAAACTTATTATATCTAATGTATACAGTTGTACAAATCAATAAAACAGCCTTGTTTGATTGATGGTAGTTATTTGAACAGTGGTCATGTCGTTTATGAGTGTGTTAGAATGCCCATGTAATGTTTCGTGGAATCATTGGCAGTGGACCGGCATTTGTTAGCTAACAAAGAGAATGTTGTAAATTCGGTACCGAAGAGTAGAATATAATAATAGAATCTCTAGGACAAAAAATCATTAAATAACACAGAGTAAAATTATAACTGGCCGAGAGATTTAAAAAAAATAAAACAATATAGACCAAAGTACAGAAAATAAAATTGAAAGGCAAAAAGAAAAAATAGACGATATAGGAGTAAATATTATAAACAAAATAAAAACAACAGGAAAATGATAATGAAATAAAAAAAAAAATAGAAAATCGAAAACAATCTTCAAAAAAATTAAAGCACTATTATTAGAATACTAAGGCCTTGGGTTCAGTTCTTCGGTAAGGGTGTACTGTTACTGTGCCAACGGTTGTGGAAGGAGGAGATTTGGCCTAAATCACGCTCAACCGCCTGGTTTATCGAAATTTACAAGTTTTCAACAGGTTTAATCGACACATATTTACTTTGACTGACTGGAGTGTATATACAGGGTGTCCAAAAAGAGTTTCGGATATTTGTTACTTCGATAAAACAAAATCTACATGATATAAAAAAAACAAGTTTATTGTTAATTATTACAATATAGAGTGGAAAATTGTTCGGAAAAGAAGATGTTATCAAAATAACATCCGTTATGCTGCTGGCACTCTTCTAATCGGGAACGAATATTGGGGATCACATGCTGACACATCTTGATACTGCTGCCATTTCCTGATTTTTTGCTTCAATTGCGCCAGGTTCGTCGGATTATTCTCATAGACCTTACCTTTAAGGTATCCCCATGCAAAATAGTCAAGTGGACAACGGTAGGGGCTTCTGGGAGGCCAGTTGATGTTACCCCAACGCGAAATTACCTTTTTAGGGAATAATTCGTTAACAGCTTCCATTGCTTGATTCGATTTATATCAAGTGGTCCTATCTCGTTGATACCGCGTTCTTGAGTTTTTGGGTGTCCAAAAAGAGATCTGGTATTTGTTACTTCGATAAAACAAAAACTGCTTCAACAATTTTGATAACATACTCTTCAGTGATATAAAAATTTTTCATCTAATTGGTCATGTCAATAAACAGAATTGTCGGTAATGGGCAGAGGAAAATTAGAGACGAAAGCATGAACGACCCCTGAACAGCCAAAAAGTCGTTGTTTGGGCCGTTATGTCTGCTAGAGGCATAATCGGTCCTTATTTTTATGAAGATCGACGTGGCTGACCACTCAATGTGAGTAGTGACCGTTCTTGCCATATGCTGCAAAGCTTTTTGGGTCCAAAGTTAAAGAAATTTCAAGGTTTTTACAAGATTGGGCCACTATTCATACACCGAATCAAGCAATGGAAGCTGTTAACGAATTATTTCCTAATTTATCATGTGTATCAATATATTTATCACTACTCTGTAGTTGTACTTTGCATATTTGATTTATTATTAACTATCTAGTTAACTCCCTACTGTTACTAGTAATTTTATTCATTCTGTACCAACTCATTAGCTTAACCACTATATCTCACTAACTATATATCTACCATTTCTTATATTTACCTATTATATTGTTATATTTACTCGTTCATTATCACTCCTGAAATATTCTTTTCAATTCTAATTCAATAGTTTACATTTATTGTACTGGCTTCATTGCCTTCAGATATTATTTCAGTTATCTGTCCTCAATATATCAGTAACTCTGTATCTACTCATTAAGTATTAACTCAGTAACTTGTTCTCATTATCCCAACAACTTAGTTTATGTTACACTGTTTATGTTCACCAATTATTTTGTCGAGATTACTCATTAGCATTTAAGTAACTATCACCCATTTTAATTCTCATTTTAGCCTCAATTCAATAGTCTTTACTGGCCTTATGGCCTTTATATATTGCCTTTAAGTTACCATCCTTACTCTTATACAGTTATTTATGTTTATTTACTTTCTCACTCATTCCAATATGTACTGGTGTGTGTTTATTCATATATTTTTACAATGTAGTCATACCTCTTTACTTGTTTTCTTTTTTTCTAGCCCTGATGAAGACTTGCATTGCAAGTCGAAACGTTGGCTTTAAGAATTAGAATAAAATAAACATTTTATTTTGATCTGCTGAGTATCTATGACTGCCTACCCTAATTATCTACATCGCCTATATATATATCACAGTCAACTATACCTTATGATTATTCCCTAATATGATCATTTCGAGTAGGGGTAACATCAACTGGCCTTCCGGAAGCCCCGTCCACTTGATTATTTTGCAAGGGGATATCTTAAAAGTAAGGTCTATCAGAATAATTCGACGAAACTGACGAAACTGAAGCAAAACATGAGGTCGGAAATGGCAGCAATATCGAGAGCTATGTGTCAGCATGTGATCGCCAATCTTCGTTCCTGATTAGAAGAGAGCCAGCTGCATAACGGTCACCATTTAGATAACATCATCTTATCCAAATAATTTTCCACTTTATATTGTAATAATTAACAATAAACTTTTATTTTATTTTATGTAGATTTTGTTTTATCGAAGTAACAAATACCCGATACTCTTTTTGGACACACTGTAGAAGACTAAGCCTTTAGTTATAGTCTAGAAGCCGACAACACTAAACCTCTCATGATCGGTCTCCTGAAAAAAACCAAATCTTATCTGAAAGATCATCAATTTTTTATGTAAGAAAAACAACTGCTGTCATTTTCAAACACGGGTCAAGATGGCGGCAGCAAGTAAAATAAGGTTCCAGAAGACTGTTTTCTTTTCCAAGCTGCTCAACTTTTATTCTCAACGGATCTTAATGTTTTGTGGAGTTTTTCAATCCAAATGTGAAGTTTGCTATCACGACAGCCACCGCCTTCATACCCAAAATCGCTCGATAAGATATTGACTAAGCCGAAACCAGAACCTTATCTTCTACTACTGGACGTACGCATGATAGATATAGAAGGATCGGATGAATTATTCTGATAACGAATATAACACACTTAAAAGCTAGTGACGGATAATGGTTTCAGATCTGCCAGGATTTAACGATTTTTGACCACCGAAAGACGTCCTTTGCCACTCCTTCCTAAAATATTATTTTTTGTCCGTAAGAGTACTATTTTGAAATCTTTCAGGAGCCGATAAGAAATATATACTTAAAAAAAAAAAATGGTACCCATATTTATTTACTTTACAAGAAGTTTATTCATTATAGCAATTATGTTTTATATTTTATGCTTTTATTAGAATTGTTTTGTTTAGTTAAATTTTGATAAATTGATAGGAGGAATGTAATCAGCAGGAGGTGCCTCATGATAATCATTCATGAAGTCTAAATATTTGCTAGAAAATAGGAAAAAGATGAAAGGGTATTCCAAGAGAATGAGAATTTATCTTGGGCTTTGGGATATCCCACCTCCGTCACGGTTTTGGAAGAATTCCAAAGATATATCATCCGTTCTCATATATCATTGTCGATATAACTTGTATCGATATATCGCTTCGGCCCTCGATCCGTGATGAATCACTCAAAGTAAATAAGTGTGGAAGGATATAGTATAAATGTGATAATATATCACAACATAAAAGAATTGATTACATTAGAGAATTACTAACTATAGGCTAGTGCTACTATAACATACATACTATAGCAGGTGAGGAACTGAACCCTTTGACGCAGGTTCGCAACATCCAAAACGAAATAAAAATATTCAGATTGTAAATATATAAAGGAAATTCGGTACTCATAGATTTAAACATACCGTGAGACATTTTAGGCAATCTTTTAAACACCAGCAATGATATCTAATTCAGAACTTCTAAATTTCACAAAATAGCAGTAGAAGAACACCAGATAGAAATGAATTGCTAGTTGAGTTAATCAAATATGAAGGCGAGTTTGTAACATGTAACATGTATGTACAACACTCTTATTGATACCTCACAAAAAGGGATGTCCACTGAATAGAGTAATAAGGTATTATGTTCCATTCGGATTTATGAATTATTTTTCACTTGCATTTCTACAAAGTTATAGCATTAAGTTATCATCTGTGCTGGATTAGCTTTTATTTTTTAACCACTAGAGCGGTTATAAAACTTTTAAAGTTAATCATAACTTTTCTTATTCCTCTCTCTTTCCCAATCTTCAAGTGTTCTCCAAGGAAGTATCCTAGGTCCAATTCTCTACATGGTGTAAACAGCGTAAATCTCGACGCACCATCCTCACCACGTATGCTGATGACTCTTCTGTTTTATCAGTAAAAAAATGATCCCTTTATTACCTTCCTGACACTCCAATCCCATATAATAATCCTTCAAGAATTGTGTCAAAAATGGAGAATCCAAATAAATCCCGTTAAATAAGCTTTACCCTTCGTCATAAACCTACGACTTCCTGTCCTACAATATCCTTTAATGATGTTCTACTAATCCCTGTTAAACAGATCCGCTACCTTTGATTCCATCTGGACAAACGCCTTACTTGGAATCCACATACAAGACTAAAACGACATGGAACTGCCCGTAGTTTTCGACTTCTTCAATATTTACGTGTCTTTCGTTCAAACCATCCAATTAATTACAAAATACTCATTTAAAAAACAGTAATTAGACCGATTCGGACATACATTTCATTCATTCAAACCTTATAATCTAAAATCCTTTGAAAAATCCACAGTCCTCCTTACTTCGTCACAAACAAACTTATCCATAATGACTTTGAATATACCTTACGTTTCTGACTCAGCTCAAACCAGATATCAATCCTTTCATAGCAAACTCTACTACCATTGAAATCCATTAGTACCACAACTTGCTTCTCACTCCGTTCCAGATAACCCTCCGAGACGCCTGAAAAGAAGATAGCCTCGAAACCTTCTAATATAGTACTTCATTATATAGAACCTTTATAAATACTACCAATTGGTAGTTGCTTTAAAAATAAGTGACGTGCCATTTTTAGCACTTTCATCACATTTACTTGATGTGTTATATTTTATATTGTATACAGTTGTAAATTTTAATAAATTTTTTTTTTTTTTTTTTTATGTATTAGAGTTTAACTCTATAGACAAAAAATCGGAAAACTAGCTTAATTTATTGTTTCCAAAGAACTGGGAACCTTGGAAACGAAATTTAAACTGTTGCGGTTATCAACAATAATCTTACGAACCGCCCATACGATCGTATACAAAAATCCCAAAATTAATGACCAATTTTCCTAATAAAACTTCAACCTTAGTAATAACAATGGTCTAAAACATAGCATAAATTCACCTGTGAGCATTCAAGCATCTTGCTATCCACATTCTAAATCCATTTTGGAAGCATACTAAAATTCGGAATAGATAAAAAACCTAAATCCATTGTACAAAAGAAGTGGCATTTAATTCATCAATCCCAATTGTATCGATCTTTCTATATCATCATACGTACCTCAAGTTATGATGTTCCAAAAATAAAATGCTTGATTTGCTACTGTCTATCGTAATTCAAGACCTTTTTCAATATTGTTTTTGAGAACATTCTGTTTATCGCTAAAGGTAAAATATCACATAAGATAATATCTGTACCTCTGAGGTACAGAACACTATGTACAATTTTTACCAAACATGTATTATTACCTATTCTTATTCACCTTTTCCCCCCTTTATACAGAGGTGTAGAATTCTATGTCCTAGAAAAATTAATTGTAAGGTAAGTTACATAAAAATGTTTTTATTTATTTATTTTTTGGGAGGAGGGCATAACATCCTTATGTACTCTAATTAGGACAGGAAGGACGGGTTAACAACCTATTCTAGCCTGGATAGAAAGCCCTGATTTATTTCGTACACATAATTATAATAAACAGTTCAGGAAATGAAATCTTTTTTGTTTTTAATTGCTCTCCTGTAAAGTTACGGAAATGTGACATAGTGTCCTGTACCTCCGAGGTACAGATATATGCCATGGTTTTGACAGATAAGTTTCTAATATTGAGAACAGCATTGACTATAGACATAGAAGGGAGGGCAGAAACCCACAAAGCCCCTGATTGAAATTCAGTCCACATATGAAATACCGAATTTCTCCATATAGCCCTTTGTGAAGTACCTTTGGTAATCCCAGACCGAAACTTCTATTGTAAATTTCATTTGTCTCTAATTATTATTAATGGAATTAAGGTTCTTGAAGTTCTCTTATATTTACATGGTAGAAGAACGAAGAGGCTAATGAATTTCTACCTGGGATCCGTTCATGATATTTCCTCCATTACATAACTATGTCTCCCACAGCTGTACCAAGTTAAAATAGTTGATTTACTTCTTTTGGCAATACTTTTTAGGTACTTTTATTTAATAATCTTTCTCTTCAGCTTTCAACTTTATTGTATTAATAACTGTAAAGTCATAAGTTTTTGTAAAATCAGATTCCGTTCTTCCAGGCTCTACCCTATTCTCTTTCATACAGTAGTTATTCAAAGATCAGCCAATCCAAGAGAATCTGATATCTGGAGTTCATTCTTGACGATACATGATTTTTTTTTTTTAATACAGCGACTCTATAAACCTTCCTATATTTTAGACCTACTTACTCTGCGTTCCTCCATTCACCACCTGAATACAAGATCCCAACCTTCCAACCTATGTTCCCCTTCACATAGAACTACCTCCTTTGAAGAATCCTTCGTCATCTGTGCTACCCTTTTTTGGAATTCCTTACCTATCCATATTTGCAAAGCCTCTTCCTTAACTTCTTTTAAATGTCTTTTATTTATCCATCTCCTCGATCTTCAATCTTCCAAAAAATGTAAATGTACATAAGTGTGCTAAAATTTTTACTGTTGATTGTTTTTTATTTTATTTATTTATTTTTTCTACTTATTATTTTTTATTTTATTTATTTATTTTTTCTGCTTATTATTTTTTATTGTATTTATTTATTTATTTATTTTTTTACTCAACTTTAATTTTTATTTGATTATGTTATTTTCTTTTCTTCTCTCTTCTTTTCTTTTTGTTTGTTTTCTCATAATTTAATTTTTAACACCGATGTTCTGAGTTTTAACTAATCTCAGCCAGACAATTGTACCTATTATTGTGCACTTTAATTGTTCTTAGGGGACAGTCTGTCCCAGAATAAAGTTTATTTTTCATTTCATTTCTTCTTTCGACACTACAATGACCAATATTACAAATTACATATACAATATTACAAAGAAGTTCAAATACAAATTCAAATTAAAAAGATAAATGTCGCTAGACTAAAGTAACATTTCATTGTATATATTTGTTACAATTAGCTATATACACAAAATAAATATCTATTTTTATTTTTTTAAATGTTTATACTAGTTTTCTAACCCTAATACACAATTGAAAAAAAATCGGACAAATTTCTGTGCATTTACAAACTTTAGTTAAAGGTTTTAATAACATTTCCATAATTTTATTTAATAATAAAAACCAGATCATTTATGTTTATTTTCTTATATAACAATTTGTACAATTTATTTGTATTTTTGAACATTTTCTGTATTGTTACTAATAAATGAAAATTTTTTTTTTTACTAATTTATTACGTTGAATTATTTTGTTTTTTTTCATTGATGGGATATCAGTATTAAGAATCGAACAATTTTGATATATATACAGGGTGTTCGGAAGATCTCTGTGGTAGTTGTTCTAAAAATAAATTCTTCCTTCATTAAGGTAAACACGGCATTTGTTTTTTGAATAAGTTCTTGTTTTGAATAAGCCCACGACAACTTACCTGTAAGAGAATGTTTATACAATCGTTTCCCACAATCCTGGATAGGAAGAGGGGGTCCAATTGAGTGGCCAGCACGGTCTCCAGACCTCACGCCGCTCGATTATTACCTCTGGGGCCGTGCCAAAGATTTGGTTTATAATGAAGATTTTTTTTCAAAACAAAAACTTATTCAAAAAATCAATGCCGCGTTTACCATAATGAAGGAAGAATTTATTTTAAGAACAACTACCATAGAAATAAGAAAAAGATATCGTGCTTGTATTAGAAATAGTGGAGATTAATTTGGGCAATACCTGTGATACTCTACAAATTAAATTTAAGAATAATTTAAAATTAGTTTAATTTTGTTCCCTGCTATTTGTTTACAAAAATGTAGATAAAGTTTACTCTGATAATATCCACATTCCGAGAAAAAAAGAGAAAATATGCAGTTTAACCTATGCTATAAAGAAACACAACTATTGTTTCATTTTGCATAGAAAATATGATTCGATTCATTATTATTGTCAGTGTGCGATGGTAGCACCCTTTTTTTACTTTATAAAAATAAAAATAACTAGATGTGCTGCGTGCCTGCAAATGGTATTTTTTAAAGAGTATTAACTACAGAAGTTTTTAAAACAAATTGTATTTGGCTGTTGTGCTTACTATTTTTTTTATTGAACCTAAACCTAAAGTTCATAATTTTTATTTTTGCCTTTAGCAAGATTTCACGATCTTCCGTTTTTTTGGTATTTGGTTTTTGCACCATATCTTTTTTATTTTACATAGACAATGTATTAGTAATTACAGTGTAAAAAATGGCGTTGATATATCAGTAAACAACGGAGTTATAAGGCATAAATGATTGAATTTGGCCATTTTTACAAATAAATTCATAAAAAAAAAACCGTAAGACTTTAAGTAAGTGACCTTAAATAGGTTCCAAATGAACCTCCCTACCCGGGGTATTTTTTTGGCCAACGATCTTCCGAACACCCTGTATATATATATATATATATATATATATATATATATATATATATATATATATATATATATATATATATATATATATATATATTTATATATTTATCCTTGAGATAAAAAAGAATAAAATATATGATATATTTAACAGTGTTATGAAATATATAACACTTCTTAGATAAGACGGCCGACCGAGAACTGATGTGAGCACGGAAATGGAAATTTACATTTAATTTCCTTTAAAAATTCATGGGTCCAATTTATATTCAACCCTTTCCGTAATCAAACTCCAGTAAATCGTGAAAAGTTATTTCCTTATTTTTATAAAATCATTAAAAAAAAAAAAAAATTAAATGTCTTCTTAAATTATGAAATAATAAATATTAAATATAAATGTATAGTTTCGTTTGAAATAGAAATTACAGCAGAAGAAGAAAAGCAGGATATTCTTATTATGAAAATTACAAACTTATCCATCAAGCTTATGCTAAAAATAGCAACAGTAATATCCAAAATTTATTTTCATTACATGCTTAGATTGTATATTTAAAAACTTTTATTTAATACAATAAATAAATAAAATATTTTGATAATCTATTCTAGTCTGGCATATTTAAGAACTATAAGCAATAGTGATCTAAGCAAAACAATAAAAGAGAATATAGTTATGTTGCAAAAAAGGTTATAAATAAATGGATACAATAATAATTTTTTTTTATCAAGGACTCTAGAAGTAATATTTTTCATCTTCGCATAATTTTCCAAAATTAGGGCTACTCGTTGTCGAGTACAGTTGCTTACTATCGACAATACAAGTTGTTAACTAATCGATAAAGAAGGATAATCGAGCACATGCTAGAAATTACTACAAATCAGCTGATAACGTAATCTGTGGAAAGTTAGGCTTAAGCTACAAAATTGTCGAAGCATTACCTTATCGTTCAGAATGCAGCCCGGCTTTGTTTAACTTTTTGTTCAAATTTATCGCTGCCGATAAAAACTCAGAGTTCCATGTTCTGGTCTTATAGCTAAATAACTCCACGAACCGGAATAACTTATTCTTTTTACACTAAAACGTATATCCTATGGGTTATGGAGTGCCTATATCAATGATAAAATTTAACTAGTGACGTGTCGGTACCAACATTTGAATATAAAATAAATAAAAGTTTTATTCAAATAATTAAACGGTTTACAATTGCACATATTAAATATTGTTACATGTTTTGGTAACAAAACAATTTACTCTGCATTGACAGCTGGCAAGCTTAGCTAAAATGGGTATAATTTGGAATGCATTTATTTTAACAGTAGGAAAAATACTAAAAAACCTACAAAATTAGAAGAAAAAAAGAGATTGATAAAAGCAAATACCTACATTAGTATTTTATTAACTTTTTGTACATTAAGTTAATCAACATTTTGGATAATTAACTTATATATAATTTGTGTTCCAATAAATTTAATTTCAAGCCGAGGCAATAACTTTTGGATGTCTTATTAGCAAAATATTATTATAGTAGTATGTGTTTGTACGTTTGTGTATGTATCTTCTTAAGGATTGCTTCTTATAATTGCCTATTGTTTGAATTATAGGATTTCCTGAATTGTTGTGGAGTTGTAAAAGTTTCTGGTCTGTGTGTGAATAAATTGTTTAATAATAGTCTGAAAATCTAATTCGAGTAGCATGTCGGTTATTTTTGTGTATCTGGGGTAGTCATTTATTATTCTCATGCATCGGTTTTGCACCCTTTCAATTTTTTTATAGTTTGAATCACAGGTGTAGTTCCATACGGGAGAGGCGTACGTCAGTAAGGCTATATTTGAAAATAAATATACTATTTAATAGTATAATCGAAAAAATAAGAGCAATCCAGATGTTTTAAAAAACAATATCTCTTCAAGAAATAATACAAAAATAATAGTTAAAATGAAATTACTTAAATGCAAATAAAGTTTCATATCTTCGACATAATATATCTGTACACCACCAGTAAGTGGTTAAGTTGAATTTTGGCCAAAGTGACAAAAAAGAAACGTGGAGGTGTCTTCTCCATAAAGATGTTCAGATTCATAAAGATGCAGTAATACGTTCATTTTAAATAACTATGTCTTAAAATGAACATCTTATTTAACACTTTAACGACCACAGCGGGCACATAGGACCGCTAGTGAAACCCACAAACAATTTTGTTCCAGGAATACTTACGTCATTGTAAAATCAAATTACCTTGTTATTATGATAGCTATGGTTCTTGTGAACATAATTATCAACTTGGGTTGACCTTACCTTTATTCTATTGCCATAATAATTCCTGGAAGCTAATTTGTTCTTGTTTAGAGTATTTTTAAGTTATTTTAATCTTATCAAAATTATTAATTACTTGGAAAAACTATGAAATGAAAAAAATAATCTTTATTCTGGGACGTATTGTCCCCTAAGAATAACAAAATTGTGTCATAAAATAGTACAATGGTCTGGCATATATATTTTCATACAAAGGTATTTATACCATATATGAGGAACAATAGACATGCAAATACAGTTAAGTACATAATTGTCTAAATAACTTTAGTAAATAAGATAACACAAGAAGGATAAATGAAATAATACTAAAAAAAAAAAAAATAAAATAAATAACCCTGAGAAAATGAGAAAAGATATATACAGAGAATGAACTATGTCTATATGTACATTGGGTGAAGAAAATATTTACAGAGATTACGATATATACTTATATACACTGCACTCATTCACTTATATACCTATACACACAACTATACACATATGAATTGTCGATAGATAAAATTTCTTTGTTTAGGAAAAACATTTAAAGTAAAAAAAAAAAAAAAAAAAATGAATTTTTATAAAAAAAATAAAATGATTATTTACCATTATGGAACAAATAAAATATTATTATTATATAAAAGAAAATTTATGAATCAATTCACCGGTATCAAATGTATTCGATTGGTCATATTTAATAATAATTACTGTTCATATTGACTGGCATCTCACTGAGATGAGAGGAGATATTGGAAAAGGAGTGTTTTAAAAATGAGCTTAAGGAAGGGGCATGTCTGATTTCAGGAGGGAGGGTGTTCCAGAGGGTAGTGGATCGGGCTAGGAAGGAATGCTGATATAATGTTGTTCTATGGAAAGGCAAGTATAGGTCAGAGGAACGTGATCTTGTTGTGAATCGGGAGTAGTAGGAAGGCTTGAATTTCAACAGATTATAAATGTAGGATGGGCGATGGTGATAAATTACTTGATAAAGGAATGAACCTAGGAAGTATGATTTGCGGGTGGATGGGTAGAGCCTCTTCAAGTCCATGTACAGATGAACGAGGAAACTAGGTAGATAATAACTGATAAATTATCCACCAATACTATTGTTGTATCCTCATCTGACTCCGAATCGGAAGGCAATCTATTTTCATTGCTAACTTTACGATACGCTTGGTACGGGAAGATATTCCACGAAACATTTTTAAACAAAATATGGACCAACTTACAAATAACTGAATTTCGATAACGCACTAAAGGTACTGCTAAGTAAGTAATGTATGTTTGCAACAAGAGCTATAAGCATACTAAATAAAGTGGAGGGTGCGAGGTAGGAGGGTTGAAAATAGTGAAAGGGTAATAAAAGGTGTTGGAAGGGTTTCGACAGGTCAATCACCTAAAGAACATTTTTATACCTAATCGGGTGAAAAACACATTTTTGCTGAATAATAAACCTGATATGTTATTCCATCAATATTTCTGGAAATTAATTAATTTATTTATTTTTTTTTTTTTTTTACAGCTAGGTACTGTTTTTTGTTATTCTCATATTCATTTTATGGAAAAAGAACTAATCTTGAAGGGGTTTATACATTTTTTTCCAACAGTGCAGTAATATTTTGTGTGAAAATGAAAAACAAATCAAAATATGTCAATAGAGAAGTAAAAAAATATCTATTAAAGGAAAAAATAGTTATTTTATGATTTAGAAAAAAACGGGCTGTGCCCTACGGACATTGGCGGGCACATAGGGTTTTTTTTGCCCTAATCACCATAATTAAATGGTTGCTAATGATTAAAAAATGCATGACATTGTCATATAACTGCTGAATGCAGCTTTTGAGCGAAAAAAAATGTTTGGTCCACAGGGAAATATTAACAGAAATGGCTTGGTCGTCAAAGTGTTAAACATTAGTCAGTGTTTAATACTCGTACAGAAAATTACAGCAAACAATTTTGCAGATGTGAAACTAGTTTCCTTTTGTGCCTTTGGGCGTAATGGGCGAAAACTCATTCTAAATTTTTGCTTAAGTGATTAAATTCATATTTCCATTTATTTTATACAAATCTTTAATTTGTTTCCATTAGGAACAAAAAAACCAACCAATTATAGGGAAATCCTAAAGATTACAATATTTACGTCATTAGGTAGATAGGTACTGCTGGCCCTTTCTCTCTCCTTGCACCATCAGCTATAATAAGCTCTCTCTTATCTCTCTCTGCCAACGCTTGATTTTCTCTCGTACACTTATACATTAATTTAATAAATATGATCTACACATCAAATTGTTGTTGTTTTGAATGTTTGTATATTTTTAGAACTGAAGATGAATGATTAATATTCGTTTAACAGAATGTCAATAGAAGTGGAATATAATTCAGCAATTACAAATTTCATTAGTGTCCATTGATATTGTACGAAGTCATTGTCAACTTCTTCACTTTAAACATATCCGTAACCTTGGACTCCATTTGGACTAACGTCTTACTGGGAATTCACATAAGAGAATGAAGTCACTTTAAACTGCTAATGGTTCCAAACTACTTCAAAATTACTTAAACATTCCAAGCTTCCACTTAATACCTATTTGGACGTACGTAATAAAGTTAACGGTCTTATTGTCTCAACACAACCGGTCTCTTATCCAATCCTTATAATCTTAAATCCTAATGACTAAGTTAGAAATAAATAGACAAAATCCCTTACAAATAAAAAATAAATATATAGATAAAAACAGTTACAATTCGTTAGGGACATAATACAAATGAAAAAGAAATAATAATCAAATAATTATAATATATACATAGAAGACAGCTGTATATAAAAAAGGAAAATAACAGAACACTCAACAGACGAGATAAAATAAGAAAAATAAAATATTTTGTTACAATGTTTAGAGTTATACAGGGTGAGTATCTCTTAGTGTATAAAAAAAAAAAAAATTGGGTGAAACTAGATCAACAATGTAGCAAAATTCCACAAACCTCACTTTTCTATTCCAACCCGTTGCAGATATACGATAAATCAAAGACTTTTTTTGAGGAAAAGCTGTTATATTTTATTTAAATATTTTTCAAATTTTGATTACAGTTTCGGATTTAGAATTAAATAGCTGAGTACCTGTAACCTTGAATTTTACAAACTTGGTATCTAAAGAACCATTTGGGGAAGTCACAATGTGGTATTTACTTCAACGCTCACCGTTTTTCGAAAAAAAACTATCCACAAAACGTCAAATTTTACAAAAACTTGCAAATTGTATCAGTTTTCGAATGATATGTTAAAGGTAATTATTTTGTTTCAATTTCATGGAGAAATATACTTTTGAAACCGAAAAAACGTGGTGTTCTCATTTTGCATACAAATCAGTTACTTGTGTAAATAAAACATTATGGCAATCCCTTAATGGAAATGTGCATTTTAAACATAATAAACTGTTCATGTTAAACTGTTGGGATGAAAAGCAAAGAAAAAAATTATTGTTTAATAGAAAATAAAGGAAAGCTGTCAATAAAGCGACACCAGATCAGAGGATCAAATGTTATTACATTTATTTATTTATTACTATAATTTAGGATTTATTTTATTAGATTTTCATTTTAAGGTTTAAAACTCCATGATAATAAACATAAATCTCAATTTTGCTGTTAGCTTCTGAATGCAAATGATATTAAAGAATACCACTTTTTGCGGTGAATTTATGACTAGATGGGTCTTTCTTTATAGGGGAAGGCATTTCTGCTTTTACATGTGGAGTATCGTTGGTTCACTTGTAGCTGTTGAATAGTGTTGAAAAATCATAGTTTACCCAACAGATTGAATGAAGATTTGTTACAAAATATCCTACCACATAGTTCACCGCAAAAAGTGATATGATATTAATATCATCTGCTTTAAGCTCCTCCACTTTATTCAAAAGCAATACAAACATAAACCAACGATAACCCATGGGTAGGTTGAAATGCCTTCCCCTGTGAAAACAGACTCGTCTGTCCATAAAATGCACCTCAAAAGTGGTATTCTTCAACATCATCTGTATTGAAAAGCTAACGGCGAAATTGAGGTCTATGTTCATTATCATAAGGTTTTAAACCTTACATTTAAAATTTAATAAAATAAATCCTAAATAATAATAATAAATAGATAACTGTAATAACATAAGATCCTCTGATCTGGTGTCACTTTATTGACAGTTTTCCTTTATTTTCTATTAAACAATATTTTTTTTTTTCTTTGCTTTTCATTCCAATGAAGAGTTTCTTATGTTTTAAATGAACATTTCCATTAAGTGATTATCAGAATGTTTTATTTACACAAGTAACTGATTTGTATACCAAATGAGAACACCATTTTTTTTCGTTTTCATAAGTAAATTCCTCCATGAAATTGAAACAGAATCATAACATTTAACATATCATTTTAAAGCTGATTAAATATGCAAGTTTTTCTGAGATTTGAGGTTTTGTCGATAGTTTTTTTTCGAAAAGCAGTGAGCGTCCAAGTAATAAAGACATTGTAACTTCCCTAAATAAGGTGAAGATCGAGCTGTTCTTTAGGTCACAAGTTTGAAAAATTCAAGATTATTTGTACGTTTTTCTTATAGGAAATTTAATGGTTATTCCGAAACTGTGGTCAAAATTTGAAAAATATTTAAATAAAATGGAGAGATTACTGCTTTTATGAAAAAAAACGTAGTTTCCTGAAAGTCTTTGATTTATCGTATATCTGCAACGGGTTGGAATAGAAAAGTGAGGTTTGCGGCATTTTGCTACAGTTTTGATCTAGTTTCATCCAATTTTTTTTTTATACACTAAGAGATACTCACCCTGTATGTATAATAGAAGTACCTAATTGTTATATTCGGAGAAAGTAAAATTTATATTAAATGGAATCTTAATTATGCAAGAACTGAATCTGAATCTGATTCCAGAAACGCAAAAACATATATTTTAACTAGGTAGGTAGATAGTTAGCAAGCGGCAGAATGAAATGAAGAATGAAGTATTGGAAACAGACATTATTAAATTATTATTATTTAATAATATTATATCTTTAAATGTTTTCAGGGATTTCACTTGTCTGATATGAGGAGGAATAGAGTTCCAGAGGATGGTTGAGTGGAAGAGTAAGGAGCGTTTGAATGCAGAAGTTCTGTTGGATGGGGTATATACGAGGTGTGATCAAAAAGTTCCAGGACTTTTTATATACTTTGGGAATGCAATGTTTCACAGCGATGCGGTTGGCAGCATTGTAATGCCTGACTCAACGGGAACACAGCTGTGTTTGCAAATCAATCATAACATCACTGAAAGTAACATTAGCACAGTTTGTTTGAGGTTAGTTTTATAGAGTATGGCTATTTTATGAAAATGAATGAGAAAGAAGAGCAACGTGTTTGTGTGAAGTTTTGTGTGAAACTGAACAAAACGTTTTCTGAAACCTTTTCAGGCTTTTGGTGAAGAATGTCTAAGCCGATCATGCTGCCATCAGTGGTTGAAGAGGTTTAAAGATGGCCGAACATCCACAGACGACGATGCTCGTTCCGGACGCCCTTCAACGTCAATCAATGATGACAATGTTGCCAAAGTGAACGCTCTCGTACGATCAGACCGTCGACTAACAATCCGTGAAATGGCAGAAGAGAGACCTGAGCTTTGGCAAAGTGGTGATTGGGTCCTTCACCATGACAATGCTCCTGTTCACTCTGCATTAGTTATCCGTAACTTTTGTGTAAAAAACGCAATGACTGTCATTCCTCAGCCCCCCTACTCACCTGACCTGGCTCCAGCCGACTTTTTTCTTTTCCCGCAGCTCAAGAGACACCTGAAAGGACGAAGATTTCAAACAGTTGACGAAATTAAAGAAACAACAACGGAGCTGCTAAACACCTTTACAAAAGAAGAGTTTTCTGGGGCCTTTGATCAGTGGAAAAGTGTGTAGCTTCCCAGGGGGAGTACTTCGAAGGAGAAAAATTTGAATAACCTGTATGTTGTATGAATAAATGTATAAAAATTCAGTCCTGGAACTTTTTGATCACACCTCGTAGATCAGAAAGACGGAGTCTGGTGTGCATTGAATTGGCTGCAGATCTGAATTGAAGCGTATTGTAAGTATAGGAAGGATGAAGGGTGCTGATAATTTGGTAAAGGAATGATTCATGGAAATATTGTCTACGGAAAGTGGGATAAAGCCATTTTATTTGGGAGTAGAGTTGGGAAACATGGGAGCGCCTCGTACAATCGAAGACAAACCTAGCGAACTTATTTAGAAAATGAGAGAATATCTAAATATTAAATAATAAATCAATGTTGAATGATTATTAAAATGAATCAGAATGAAAATAACATTATATCAGAATCAATGTTAACTTCTTATATACCTTCTGTGACTAAATGAACGTCAAATTTCTGATATACTTCCAACCATTTTTTATATTTTATTTTTTAGATCAAAGTGTTTTGCTAAATTAATATTAAAATCTGTCCCACTTTTTTTCCATTGAGTGATATGGATGAAAAAGAATCCAATCAGCCAATATATCCATAAGGGAGGTGAAAATAACAAAATCTATAATCCGATCTCGTATTATATAGAAGGACAAGCCATTTTTCGGTTGTGAGTACACTTACCCACGAAAACTACTGAACCAATCTGTACCAAATTTGAACTGCATCATCTTCATAGTTATAAGTAAGTTAAACAATAATAAAATTCAATTTTTTTTTTTTTTTTATTTATTTTTTTTTTTTTTTATTATTTTATTTTATTTTTTATTATTATAAAAGCGACAATATGTGGTTAACAGTGAAGTTTAACTTTAAATGAAGACCAATGAAGCGCCATTTGACATAAGAGGTTACAACGCTACGGTGTTTTATAGAGCTTGAAATTTATAATAGAATGTAGTTGTATTCAAATAAATTATTATAAAAGATTTTAAAATGTTGAGTTACATATGGATCTCAGTGAAGTTTGAAAAGCAACCGATATGTGGTTAGCACCGTACCGCAATTAAGTTTACAATGGTAAAACCACTGAACCCACTTGTACCAAATTTTAACTACATCGTCTTCATAGTTCTAGAAAGGTTCTGAGATAATGAAGTTTACAATATTTCAAATTTAAATATACAATGTTAAGTGGAAGAAACGAGGCTTGCCACAGTGTCATATACTTTTATGGTTATAAATCCAACGACATGAGATCAATGAAATTATTTTTGAGCATATAAATGATTACTTACTACGTAGCACTACAGTTCGGTGTGTACATTAAAATTAAAAATCGGATTTCTAAATAAGCTTTAACGTAATCTTTAAATATCCAATCAGTGCAATTTCAACCAGATACAAATTTAGTGGTGTGATTGAAAATATCATTGAAGAAATTATGCTGAATTGCATTCTTCAATACAAGACTTTATTGATAAACAAATGAAAAGTTCTTTACTTGTGAGAGCGGTCGAAGACACGACGCAGTGGAGTATTTACCCTTTAATCATGGTCAAAAGTCAAAAAAATAAATTTTACTTCAGAACATTACAATACGTATTTCCTGGTAGCTTAGGATTGTTTACATCGAAATATATTTATCTCGTTCATTGTTATCCACTTCCTGACCGAGGAAACTAGCCTAAATCCAGGGTACGCTGCATGAACAGTTGCTTTTGCTGAGTTGTAAGATGCTTAAAGATGTGGTTTCTAAGGAATCAATTTAACAATTAATCTGAAATTTCTCTTCACAGCTTGGAAAGGTATGTGTTTCTCTGTGATAACTAGTTTTTAGCAAGTTTTAATATCAAAACGGTTAACTTGTGGTTCTTTTGATTACGATGTTAAAACGAAAAAAACTGACTTGTTTACAAGAATAAAAAAGGTTATTTTGTACTGTCGGGCTTTGTCGGGCACAATTTTTGCATTAATGAAGAGGTTAATCCTTCTACTTGTTATACCGCAAAAAAAATCTCACCCCAACTCCCTATAAAAATACCACTTAAAGTGAATTTTTTAATAACCAAGTCTGTGTGATTTCTTTGAAATCCATTTAACAAGTGTTCTGAAATTTCTCTTCACAGCTTGGAAAGGTATGTAGTTCTCTGTGATAACTAGTTTTTAGCAAGTTTTAATATCATAACGGTTAACTTGTAGTTCTTTTGATTACGATGTTTAAACGAAAAAAATAGACTTGTTTACAAGAATAAAAAAGGTTATTTTGTACTGTCAGGCTTTGTCGGGCAGAATTTTAATATCATAACGGTAACCGACGTAATGAAACATAACATTTTCGCTACGTTTTTCATATACTCTTATTTTTACAGAGATTCCCCTAATTTTTGTCAAAACTTGAAATTTGTTATATTTTACTAGTCTGATATCTTTTCTAGATTGCTAATAAAATGTTTTAAGTATTCCACAGTCACAAAAAAATAGGTAAATAGTTTTAACCAGGATTTCATGGTCAATACTCCACTGTGCGGCGTGGGATGCTAGTATAAATATAATTTTATTTATTTATAAAAAAAAAATATAAATAAATAAAACACTACATTTTTGTATTAATATTGATGTTAACTTTTGTTACACTTACACACATTAAGGAAAAGGAAACCACTAAATATAAGTATATAAAACACTAAATCCACAATAAAAATCGTTCGTTAACGATTATGTTTCATCTTTTTATATTTAAAAAGACGAAATATCGATATAATACACTAAACATCACATTTTTAGTTGCAGTTAGAGAAATTGATATTTACATGTGAGGTTATAGGAAAGAGCTATCGATAAATATGGAAATAGAAGTGAAGCATCGGAATCGATCTTGCATTCCGGGTCGGGCCGATGTATTGTTCTTGGGCGCTACAGTCCTTGCAGGACCTGGGCCTCTGCCACCATCCTTCTCCATTCCTCTCGGTCCTTCGCCAGGTTTCTCCAACTCCGTATCCCTAGCTTCCGCAAATCCTCCTCCAGGTCATCGATCCACCTGCGCCTGGGTCTGCCTCTCTTCCTTTTTCCTCCTGGCGTGCCATCAAACATTTTCTTTGGTAGCCTGTTGGGTTCCATTCTTTCGACGTGTCCCAACCATCTAAGCCTGCCTTTCTTAATGGCACTGAGTATATCAGGCTCACCGTATAATAGCGCAATCTCGGCGTTGGTTCTTATCCGCCACCTGTGCTCCTCTCTCACAGCACCAAAGATCCTTCTTAATATTCTTCTCTCCCAGACCAGCAGTGCTCTTCCGGTATCTTTAGTGAGAGTCCACGTCTCACTGCCATACATCACAATTGGTCTTATTATAGATTTATAAATCAACAGTTTTGCCTTCCTTGAGAGAGTTTTACAATGGAGAGCTTTTTGTATTGTATAAAAACATCTGGTCCCTGCAACCATTCTACTCTTTATTTCAACATCCAGATTGTTCTTCTCCGTTACGACTCCTCCCAGGTATTTAAATGTACTACAGCAGTGAAACGTGTCCTCCCCCACATCAACCGTATCTCTTCTTCCCTCTGACTGTCTGGAGGTTTTCATATATTTGGTCTTGTCCATGTTTATTTCGAGACCCAAATTGAGTGCTGCTGTCCTGAATTCTTCAACAGCACCGGCCAATGCTGTTTCGGTTCTACCTGTGATAACTACATCATCAGCATATGCCATGTGCTGTGTAAGGCCATTGTAAATAGTGCATCCTGGGTTTATCTTTATTCCTCGAATCGCTACTTCTAGGGCGAGATTGAACAGCACAGGCGATAATGGGTCCCCTTGTCTCAAGCCACTATTAACTTCAAAGCTTTCCGAGATGCCTACTCTGGTTTTTACTTTGGCCCTTGTTCCTTCTAATGTCATTCTTGTCAATCTAATTAGTTTTTCTGGTATTCCGAGTGCCCGTAACGCTTCCAGCAGCTTTCCTCTATCGAATGATATTTCCTTTTAATGATATTGATATTTCCTCTATCAGCCGATGTTGATAATCATAAATTATATCAAAATATATTACTAAATAAAATTAAAATAATACGGATGCTCGGTAATTAATTTAATGTGGAAAAGCTGAAGAGAACTGGGTGGAAGGCCTGGAGCCTACAGTCAAAGGATTCTCAGAAATTTATAAGCTCTAAGCTCCCGCGACGCTCCAGCTTCAAAGAATGGAATTATATTAATTAAACTACCTCAAATAATATTGTTATCAATAATAAAATACAAATAAAAATAACTGTTTAGGGTATAGTAATAATAATAAAGTTCCTATAATTCAATTAAGAAGTAATTCAGCTGTTATAAAATCTTAAGATAATATATAAGTTTTTTAATCTAAATTTTTCTAAATCCACACCCGTCACTTATCCCATGGCAATAAGCAAATGCGATGACATACTAATTTAAATTAGTCCAGCCAATGATTGCTGAAATGAGGAGTGTAGAGAGTGCATGAAATATGCGATTATTTTTTACTCCATAGTTAAGAGTAGTTCTCTTAAAATCGTAATATTCGTTAGGAGTAGTTAGAAGGTGAACATAATCAAAGTCCCTAACCCTGAGGGATGAGCTCATTTTTTCATCCATTTTCGCCTGAGAGAAGATTACATTTGTTTTTATTTTGGATTATATCTCGAAAACAGTAGACTCTTAAAAATTATGTTCTAGATGAAAATTAAAGCTAATTAAATTCACTATAAAAATAATTCTATACATATTTTTCGAACCTCCAACGGTTTTCGAGATATACGTCATTAAAATTTTGTTTTTTTTTGGCCTACTAAGGACCACGGTGCTCGTAGCTACTTTTCGGTGAGGATCTTCTTCTTTCTTTTCCAGAAGTCTTTCATTTCCTCACTATGAGCCAGCTTTCTCTCCTCTGTCCATCTGGTCCCTGTGGTCCTCTTACTGGTAAGGTACACTGGGAAAACTCCCTGTCGGACAGCTTGTCGGAACGGCAGTCGGTCTTGTGTTTTATCCTGTGGGATCCCTAGTTGTTCCAGGTCTGACTTCACCGATGTAAGCCCTTTCAAACTTGGTGTATCTGGTGCCTATGGCTAGGTGCTCGGTCTGGTTCGCAGAGATCCATTCTCCTAGATACTCCACTCTCCACTGCAGGTAGTTTCCGTATGCTGGTGTCTTCTAGGGGAATTTTAGCAGGAGATTCCTGGACGTTGGTCATGTATTCTGTCTTCTGAACGTTGATCCTCAAGCCTGTCTTAACAGCTACCCCGTACAGGCTCTGTAGTATGTGTGTAGCCTCTTTAATATCATCAGAAAGTAAAGCGAGGTCAACGGCAAAGGCTAGGCATGGTACATTAAGGTTGACTTTCTTGAACCCAAGCTTAAGTCCAGCTCCCGGTGGAAAAACTGCCGTCCTTTTGCATTGAAAATCAATAATTTTCGAAAAAAAGACAATTTTTGGTCAAACGTTTGCTTTATGTGCCAGATAAAATGAATATATGAAATCAAAGTAAATTTAATGTTCTACAACTTTGATTCTGACATTTTTTCTGAGAAAAGATTGTGGAAAGCACTCGAAGCAAATGTTAAACAAAAAATGAGGTAAACATTTTTTTTTTTCGAAAAGTATCGATTTTCAATAACATATATCTCGAAAACCGTTGAAGTTTCGATAAATATGTATAATATCAATCTTATAGGGAATTTAATTAGCTTTAATGTTTATTTGAAACATAATTTTATAGAGTCTACTATTTTTAAGATATAACCAATAGCCCAAAAATAGGACCTTCTCTCCTCTCTCTAAACCTTAGCTCACCTCCCCCCCCCCTCCCCAGGGGCGGGGGCTTTTAGTATATTTACCTTTTGACTACTACTAACGAAGCTGTGAAGTTTAAAATTTTCGTATATTTCATGCACTTTGCACCCCTTACTTTAGCACACATTGATATGTCCTTCAACTTTCTTGAAATCTTTTGTTTGAAGTTTGAGTGTGATTTGGTACCGGTATGCTGTGTCTGTGTGCAATGTTTTGTTATTGACGTACCAAGATGAATGTGTAATGAGTCTTAATTTTTTTCACAGGCTGGAAAGTCTGTATATTTCGAATACGTGTCGTTTTAGCCATCGCGTCAATTTGTGAGGCGTACTTCCATATTAGTATTAGTTAGTAAATATAATTGTTTCATCTATGCATTATTTTTAATGTTACTTTCTTACGTATTAGTATTGTTGATGTATATTATTTGCAAATACGACTGATTACAATATTTATTTATAATACGATTCCATCGACAGAAGAGACAGAGAGAGATTGATAACTTTGGAAGATTAACAGCTGAGATCACTCCAAACTTGTTGGCAGGTCCATTGGATAGGAAATGGAAGGGCGGAAGCCATTGAAAGCAATAAATGGAGACAAATGAATCAATAAATTTTATTTAAGCCTCTTTCGTGTTATATTACAATATAACATAATTATAACCGTTTATTATAAATTAACATAATCATATTTAAAAATCGTATACTAATATAGAAAATCACATTGTTTAATTATTTGTGCGGTAACAAGTTTCCTTACGTTTTTAAATATTACATACGTTCAAAGCTCCCAATTAATTACAAAAGACTCATATACATGGCTGTGATTAGACCTATTTGGACGTACGGAGTTGAGCTTTGGGGCTCCACTAAACCATCCAATTCATCTCGTATTCAATCCTTACAATCCAAAATCCTTCGAAAAATCCTCAATGCTCCTTACTTTGTCACCAATAAACTCAATAT
Source organism: Euschistus heros (assembly GCA_003667255.2). Taxonomy (NCBI): domain Eukaryota; kingdom Metazoa; phylum Arthropoda; class Insecta; order Hemiptera; family Pentatomidae; genus Euschistus; species Euschistus heros. The sequence continues at coordinate 109,313 of RCWM02000625.1, read as the reverse complement.
TTCATATGTTGATGATTTAGTCCACACCAGATACTTATCCTTTCATAGTAAGCTCCATAACCACTCAAATCCGTTAGTTTCTCAACTCCATTCCTAACAATCCTCCGAGGCGTCTGAAACGAAGATGGCCTAGAGCCATTCTAGAGTAGAATTTTTAATAAAGAGCTTCTGATGAGTAGTTCTTTTCAAGTTTCGACATGTTATTGTGATGGTTGTCAATACATTTACTTGATGTATATTTTTTGTACAGTTGTAAATTTCAATAAATGTATACATTAAAAAAAAAATTACATCACTTGATTATTTGATAAGTTGAGAATTAATTTAATTCAGTGGCATAAAATCTCATTTATTTTGGTTATTCCTCAACATGTTTCGGTATTTTATTCCCCTCTTCAGGATTCCAAAACTTTACTGTAATTGTCACACATTGTCATTAATTAAAAGGTACTATACACTGACTTTAAATTAATGACAATATGTAAAAATCACAGAAACGATTTTTTGAATCCTGAAGATGGGAACAGAATCCCGAAACGTGTATAGGAATAATCAAAATAAATTAGGAGTTATGCCACTAAATTAAATTAATATAACCAATCTCCTATAATAATGATTAAGTATGATGATTTAATAGAGAAGGTATTTGTAAAATTTTAAAATAAATAAATATTTGTAATGGTCATATAGGGACATCTGTTTCGTGCTGTTACAAACAAATAGGTTGAGGTACACTATGATGGTATAGAAGGATCAATACAAATATGGTTAATGAATCATTTAACACTCTATTGGAATAATTTATTCGAAGACTAGATTTGTAAATATTAAACGTTAATATTAAATCATCGAATAAAAAAAAACAAAAATAATAAAAAAATTCAAAACACCAACGCTTTGGTATATATATATATATATATATATATATATATATATATATATATATATATATATATATATATATATATATATATATATATATATATGTATATACGAGGGTCAGTCAAATATAAACAAGACTTTTATTACTATACCCAAGGTACAGGTTGTAGCAGGTAGCCATGTTTCAGTAGTGGTAGGGGGCAGCCTGGGGGAGGGGGAAAGCTGCAACAATGCGTTTTCAATGCTGTTTTGTTTGTCATTGTAGTCATGTCTGAACAAGAGGTTGTACCTACAGTTGCGCGACGAATTATTATTAAGTTCTTGACAAACGAAGGTGTTAAACCAAGTGAAATTTTTGTTGGACTGACAACTCAGTTTGGGGATAAGACTTTATCACGTTCTCAAGTGTACATTGGGTTAACAAGTTCAAAGGCGGACGTGAAACAGTTGAAAATGAAAGTCACAATAGGCGTCCAAGGACCAGTTTGACTAATGAGAACATTTGTGCTGTTCGTGAACTTCTTGAAAATGATCGACGCTTAACGATAGATGAAATTGCCAGTGAAGTGGTGGAAACCGTTTTGAAAGTGATGAGGAAGTACAGGAATTTGTGTGCAATTGGTTCAAGACACGACCTCAAATCTTTTATGAAGAAGGGATCCATAAGCTATCCTCACGCTGGGAAAAGTGTGTGAGACTTGAGGGAGACTATGTAGAAAAGCAGTAACATGTAATCATTGTTTTGTTTAGCTTTAATAAATGTTTAGGTGAGGTATAAACGTATAAGTTAAAAGTCTTGTTTATATTTGACTGACCCTCGTATATATATATATATATATATATAAATGATTTCTTGACTGTTACTATTAAATGTTTAGTAAGGTTCATTTAACGCATTAAATGTTTTGGTAAGGTTCAGTCAATAAACAAAAACAACTATTTTGGTGACGTTTCGAGACTAAAATCATGCCGTACAGTGAAAAACAGGTTACAATGAAATTATATGAGTTATAAAAGTTATTTCAAAACATAAAGTTAGCTACAATACAAGTATCTAACAACATGTGTTAGAATAATGAAAATATATATAATTACAGAATATAGAGGAGTATGAAACTACGTACAATGTTACTGGTAGATATGGTATCGATTAACTAAATTCTAACAATTCTAGTAAACATCTAACCTAGGGAAATTTTGAAAAATGGTTACAAAAGTTATGGGGAAATCCCTTGGAAAATAAAGTTAAAAGGACCGGATGGTATTAACAAGAAGCAGGTATAAAAAGGATTTTCATATTTCGGTGTAATATTCTAAGAAATGTATGAATGATTTATATGATGTATATTAATGTAAGTGTATATTATTGGTCTGAATGAATTAAATTGGAATAACAGGTGCTTAGACGTGTGATTTTTTGTTTATTGTGCGATTTTTAATTTTTTCTATGGTTATCATTTCTTTAATATTTCTTTTAAAATTATTTTGTTCACGACGAATAATTTTGGGGGTATCAAATTTAAAAGAATATTTTGTTTGCCTGTAATGTGTGGTGAGAGCTGTTTGGTCAGGTTTTTTCGAGTTTAAACCGTATAATAAAATGGTATTATTTTGTTGATCAGAGATTGTAATATTATTTCTTCATTCTCCAATAACGATTAAATATCTTCAATAAACTGTTATGTTTAACTGGCAGTTGATGAGATTTGTTTTTAGTTCTGTACAAAGAAGGCTTGGTCATTAGGAGAAGAATTAATGTATTAAAAAAAAATAATTAGCTATGGCAAAGCTATTGCTAACGTCAGCAGTAGTAGCTTAAGTTATCAAGCAAATTCCCTTAGGTTTTACCTATGACTAGTTAGTTTTTCAGTTCTAACTGGAAAACAAATTAAAATGACATTAGAAATGTTTACCCGGTCTTTTAAACAAACAAATCTAGATTGTTTTTAAACGATTTTATTATATCTAATGATTTGACAATACTTAATTTTAGACTACTTTTTACGTGATGCATTAGTTTTAAAACGAACATATAAGGCATACAATAATGAGTCGCAGACTTCCAATTATGCTTTTCATTTAAGTTAATATAACCATGAATTCAACGTAGAATCAGTAGTGAAACTAGTATATCACGTAGAAAATAGTCCGAAAATAATAATTTTGGATTGATGAATTAATTGCCACTTCTATTGGAATTATATTATTAGAAAACTAATTTCAAATGCTTAACATTCATGTTCAGTTCTAAAACATTTTCAGCACATGTAAGAAAAGAAATCAAACATTGGTACTCACCTGAGGAGATCTAACAGGTATCTGAAATATATCCATCGTGAAAGGAGGAAGTGCTTGGTAGGTTAAATATCTGGGATTTTAAATGAGGGATTTCACCTATGACTCATTGGATTTTTCCGTTTCTATTGGAAACTAATTTAAAATGGGGCTATTGAAAATGTTACTCTGTTCATTTAAACAAAAATATGGATTGGTTTTGATCAATCCTGATTGTAATGATCCTTCTATAACTTCATGCGTATTTCAAGTAGTTAATTATTTGCTACAATTGGATTCGGAATTTTTGATTCTAGTGACTCATTAAGCTGTAGTGTTCTACAATTTTTAAATGATCCGGAATTTTTGATTCTAGTGACTCACGGTTTGAACTTAAGCTGTAGTGTTCCAAAATAATAAATATTTTTGTTAACATGAACCCAATCTTGTAAAGCTGTTTCTTTAATATGGTATTTTTATCGTTTTATAAGATATGTCCATTAAAGCAAAAAATTACTCTAAATTGGCAAAAAAACTTTCTTATATATATCTTGTTCCCCCACATATTAGTGACCGTACAAAAAGATTATATGATAAATATTCGAGATTTATAAAGATATATATAGATATATTGATATCCTTCTTATAGAGCTTTCTGATAGAATTAATTTTTACAGTAAAAATAAAACTTACAAAAAGAACAGTTTTTTTAATTTTGTTACCTGAAAATGTTTTTTTTTAGGACCGAAGTTCAACGTAGAAATTTTGTTATTTTTTTCTTTTTTTTTTTTTTTTTTTTGGTCAATACCTGACGGTTGCATATTTATTTTCGACAGATATACACGGCATTTAAGACTGTATGTATAAATTCTTCTGCGTCACTGGAGTTTTTCAATGAATGATTGATGAGGAAAAAAAAACATTTCACATGAATAAATTCCATAACATCTTACGTCATCACTTCCCGCCACATCGCATCACCTAATGGAGCGTAATAAACCTCAGGCCCGGGGCGAAAACATGTTCCAGCGATTTATTCCAGCGACCTTGGAAATGTTGACTCGTATAGAGTGCTGTGGTGTTTTGTCAGCAGCCACAGCGAGCAGATGAGCTTCAGGCACAACGAGCTATGAACCAAATTATCAAAATTTCCTCAACAAGAACAAACCGGCCTCGCTACGGTAAACACATTCACTCCCCGTGTGCTGGAAATATAAAACCAACAACCCGATCTGACCGAAAGCCAACACATATCCTGTTGACCAAACAGAGGAAGCCAATGTTAACTAGCTAATAGATTTTAGAGAAAACTGATATCTTTAGGATAGTGTGTAATAATTTTACAAAACTGGAAGTAGTTATGAAGTTATTTATATGGAAATTTCAAATATATATATATATATATATATATATATATATATATATATATATATATATATATATATATATATATTACAAATAGATTTGTCAAAGCTAATTATTTAATTGAGAAGGTGAGGTTCAAAACTCGTTTGTTCCATTTTTTAAAAAATTGAGATGGTAGTGGATTCTAAAAGGTATTTTAATGCTATTTCAACATATATTATCAGATAAGAGCAAAACATGGTATTATATGTAGATTTTAGCTATACAAAATAGCGGTTGTTGCAGAACTGATTCGTTCTATAGCCCATTGTGTTTCAAAACTGGTTCGTTACTCGTTGTGAAGCAAAACTATTTGGTTCCAATAATAGCCTCTCTGTCTTGTGTTGGTTCGAGGTGAGGTCTATTATAGGTCTGACTTAGGAGTTGAAAAAGGGATATTAAAGAAATAGAAACGATTAAGCCAAATCAAGCCACTGCCTTTGGTAAACGAAGTCAGTTTTAAACCAGAAAAACTGAAAGACGTTGATAATCTGCTGAGAAAGCATTTTGGTTACAATTAGAGGTCCAATGATTCATTGAATTATTACACAGGAGTTCTCGATATATCTGCCACAGGCGAAGGAAACGACGAACAGGATGATGAAGTAGCTATTATTGAAGAAGACGATGGCCTTAGGATCTAGTATTTTGGTAACTTTTTTTGTAGTGAGATGTTTTATATCAGTACGCTGATATTTTTGAAAAATACATCAACAAAAAATGTTTAATCAAATTTTTTAAGTCAGTGGGTGATATTATTTTGTAAAATATTACCGAATTTATTAATAAAATGGTCGTGAACCTAAATAAATATTACTTATTAAAAAAAAACTTCGCTTTTGTTTTCTTTGCCTCATATTATGATCCTTATTGGAAGAGCAAGTTATGCTGTGTGAATTAAAACTTTTTCGTTCCCGTGTGGTGTGCAGCAAAAGCATTTCCTTTAAACATTTTGTTCCAGAACTTTCTGATTCATTGTTAATTTTTTTTTTTTACCTCTAAATCAGTAATTTTTTCAGTCCAAGCTCACACCCCAGGGTAGCTGTTCGAAGGAAAAAAAAATATCTGGCCACTCTACAAGACGTGGTAAGTTTTTTGAGTTTCCTGAAAAACGTGTTCCTGGAACGAGTTTTGCACGTCACCTCCTCAATAATTATACTTTAATTCTTCTTATATGATTGTATTGTAAACTGTTATTTCACTGTAGAGAACAATATAGTTTCGAAATTTATTGACTGAGCCTCAAGCACCTCATTTTAAATTTATATGCACAATTATTATTAACGATATATTTTGCCTTTTAAGTTGCGAATTAAAAGTATTTGAGCCACGATTCTTAGATAAATGTGAATTCTTCACGGTTATTGAAACATACATAAACACACAGAGAACTGTAGACATAGAAATGTCAATGTAGACAGATTATCGAGCCGTAGGAAATCTGCTTCAGCAAAAAGATTAACATTCACAAGTGTCTGAGTGATCTTAGTTTTAATTATTTCTTTTTTTTAATTCTGTGTAAACTAGCTATATATCTAAGGTAAATATACGACGGCTTTGCCAAAACCTTGAAGGTAGATTAAGTTTAGTTGGTGAAGGAGGAATGTGAGACATTTAGGCTGGAATGTCAAAGCTGTGTGAGTGTCTTAGAGGATGAACACCTGTTATTTTTAGGTGCGTTACTTCCATGCGATAAAGCAAGTAATACACCAAGCTATTAAATCCTTTATTTAGGTAAACAAACAAGATAAATTGAATAAAGCACAGCGAATGATGTTTCTTACCCTTCATTTACCCCTCATGCATATGGACACGAGATAAAATAACTAATACTTTTATTCAATCAAGTTTTTTCTAGTAGCTACGTGAAGCAATCAAGTATTTATTCTTTAGAGTGTTTTTCTTCAGAAAATCTTCTCTTAGACTCAAAAGGTGAAGTGCAATTGTATCATGGGTTACACCACTAAAAAGTTGACTAAATTCCACAGTTTTGGGGAAATTTGACGGCTTCTAGGGTGCTCATGTGGGGAGTGAGGAATTTTCAAAAACTATTTAAAATTTAAGTTTTAATATATATTTTGTGTTTAGCGCGTTAAAAGGCCCCCTAAAAGCGGATTTAGAAAATTTGATCCTGATTAAGAAATTATCATAGTTTTTGTTTCTAAGATAAACCAAAGTAAAGAAAACTGCAATTTTTCAGAAAAAAAAGTTAGATTTTAAAAATAAAAACAAAAAAAATTCTATCTCCTCAACAGATTGAGATAGGAAACTCCTTTATGCGCCATTCTACTCGTTTAGCATGCAATATTACCCAATTTTTTTTTTTTTACACTATGTCTGTACATTTGACACCCTGTACATATATATATAATTCCCTCCTGATAATTTAATCATATGGGTCAGTATTATCACCACCGATATATTCCTCAGTTAACATGACAAAGAATTTCTTTCTCTTGTCAGTACAAGTACGAATAGATCAATTTTTGTGTTTTTTTATTTCGAACAAATAATTAAATAAAATCATCATACATAATATTATATTATAATAATAATATAATAAATATGATAAATAATATAAAATTAACTACTTCATAAATAAACTTTTACTTATGCGTTTTTATTTTTTTGTCTTTTGACTGTGGTCTGCACTTTTTTTGTATAACGGTTTTTTCATAGCCGAAAGTGTAACATTTTGTCAAGCTCTTGCTCTGTTTGTGTTTGCCGATACATTTCTTCAATCGATGGGTATTTTTTGACCCGCTCTAGCTCTGTTGGTGGTGCTCTGTTCGAAACTTTGACAATAGATCTCTTATCAGAAATTTAATCAATACAATTTTTCATTAAATAACATTTGTCGCTAGAGCCTACCGTTTAGGAGCTATATTGATTCGAATGAAAAAAGTGAAGTTGTAACGTTTTTTTCACCCTTAAAAAAGTAGCATTTTAACAAGCTGTAGCTGTGCTAGTGTTGCTCAGACCAAACATTTAGCAATGCTATCTTGTTAAAAATTAATTGGACAATACTTTTTGTTATATAACATTTGTCACTATGACCGATGGTTTAGAATTTATATTGGTTTTAATGAAAAAAGTCAAGTTTTGCCTACATTTTTTTATTGGGCCCTCTTGACACGATCTAACTATTGCTTGGATTGAAAATTTGCCGAAAGTTTCCTTGTAAGAAACTTAATAGGGAATTTCTTTTGTTTTGTAACCTCTCTGCGACCGTTTTTGAGATATATTGTTTTGAATGAAAAATGTCAGTGTGAAATCCCTATTTTCTCTCAGCTTTTTTTTATTTCGAATAATCATTGATGTTAATTTAATTTAACTATTAATTTAATAATTTGATCCTTTTAATCATAAAATGTAAATTTGGAAAATCATTAGACCGATACACTCATTTTTAGTATAGCTCAAATGACCTCAAAACATTATTTAATATCACTTAACAAAGTGTAACATGTTTCGGGACATATCAGATCTTAAGACTGAAATTTACATTTTTTTCTCATTAAAACTTTTCCACACTACACCAAATCAAATCAAACTAAATTAAATCAAAATTATTTAATTCACCTATCCTTCCTTTTGTAGTGTTGACTCACCATGTCAATAACTAAAACTGCTTTATTTTAAACTACCCTGCTAATTAGGGTTCAATGGTATATTTCATTTTTATGTTTGTGTTTTACAGACTACTTCAACACTTACTAGACAAACGTTGAAAGCTCCCAATTAATTACAAAAGACTAACATACATGAGTTGAGCTTTGGGGCTCCACTAAACCACCCAATTCATCTCGTATCCAATCCTTACAATCCAAAATTCTTCGAAAAATCCTCAATGCACCCTACCTTGTCACCAATAAACTTATCCATAAAGATCTTAATGTTCCACATGTTGCAGAATTAGCCCAAACCAGATATCTATCCTTTAGTAAGCTCCATAACCACTCAAATCCCCTAATTTCTCAACTTGCTTCCCACACACTTCCAGTTGTAAATTTCAATAAATTGTTATTAAAAAAAAAATGTTTGTGTTTATTTTTATTACTAAAAATAGAAGAGGTGAATTGAATTATTTTGATTTAGTTTAGTTTAATTTGATTTATTTAGAACTTTTTTCACACTACACTTCAAACAATGAGAAAAAAATGTAAATTTCAGTCTGATGATGGGTATAAGGTCCCGAAACATGTAACACTTTGTTGAGTGATAATAAATAATGTCTTAAGGAGTCATGCTAAAAAAGAGTGTATCTAAAAAACAATATTCAAGATCTATGGTTTTTACAAATAAGTGATTAAAAAACTGTGAATATATCCAGTACTCTAATAATATAGAAATTCAAGGGAAATACGAGTGAGCCATGGGTTATTTGGTATAATATTTGTACCAATAGTTTCAAAAAGCCCTTCTCCTTTGCTTTCTTTGATGACTAATGGTTCGACAAAAGTTTCGATTGTGGAACAAGACATATTGTAATCTTGGTGAGATCATTACTACGTGAAGGTTGGGGTATGGGGAGGACGTTCTACTGGGATTCGAATCGTCATTAACAATCACTTGAGGTACGCATGATGATATAGAAGGATCAATACAATTAGGATTGATGAATTAAATGCCACTTCTATTGAGAAGTGGCACTTCTATTCTACGTCATTAACAATTTCTCATGAAGAAGGGTTAGCTGCGTCTGAGAAGGTCCTCAAAATCTTTCGAATTATTTATTTTTTTTTTTAACCTATAAACCTTTAGATTTACATATGCAATAATGAAAGAAAAAAGTGAAAATATAAGTGAACTTATATCTACAAGCTGCCCTGAATCAACCCTTTTTATCAACTAGAACAAGTAGATCTATGTCTAGTATGGTATGAGTACCTCATTTATGTTTCCTAAGAAGCTACAAAAAAAAAAAAAAAAAAAAAATATATATATATATATATATATATATATATATATTAAATTATGAAACAATTCTTGATTATTAAATATTTCTTAAATATATTTTGTATTTTTTGAAGAGAAAAGATTTGACCCCGGTTGGGATTCGAACCCAAGTCTCCACCTCTCTAGCGTGGTGCCTTATCCACTAGGCCACCGAGCTCGTATCCGAACCAAAATCTTCTCTCTTCACTGATCCATACCCCCGGGCACTCGCAATTGCGATGTACAATTCGGGGATGAATGCTCAATTTGAACATTACTTTAAACGGTTCTATTGACGAGCTGTCATATATATATATATATATATATATATATATATATATATAATATATATATATTATTAAATTATGAAACAATTCTTGATTATTAAATATTTCTTAAATATATTTTTTATTTTTTGAAGAGAAAAGATTTGACCCCGGTTGGGATTCGAACCCAAGTCTCCACCTCTCTAGCGTGGTGCCTTATCCACTAGGCCACCGAGCTCGTATCCGAACCAGGGAAATCTTCTCTCTTCACTGATCCATACCCCCGGGCATCAGTGAAGAGAAGATCAGTGAAGGCAATTCAACGCTAGAGAGGTTGGAACTTGGGTTCGAATCCCAACGGATCTATTGACGAGCTCAAATCTTTTCTCTTCAAAAAATAAAAAATATATTTAAAATCAAAATATTTGATTATTAAAAATATTTAATAATCAAGATTGTTTCATAATTTTGAATATATATATATGACAGCTCGTCAATAGATCCGTTTGGGATGTTCAAATTGAGCATTCATCCCCTCTCTTGTAAATCGCAATTGCGAGTGCCCTTCACTGATGGATCAGTGAAGAGAGAAGATTTCCCTGGTTCGGATACGAGCTCGGTGGCCTAGTGGATAAGGCACCACGCTAGAGAGGTGGAGACTTGGGTTCGAATCCCAACCGGGGTCAAATCTTTTCTCTTCAAAAAAAAAAAAAAAAAAAAAAAAAAAAAAAAAAAAAAAAAAAAAAAAAAAAAAAAAAAAAAAAAAAAAAATATATATATATATATATATATATATATATATTGGTATTTACCCATCCACCCGCAAATCATACATCATAGGTTCATTCCTTTATCAAGTAATTTATCACCATCGCCCATCCTACATTTATAATCTGTTGAAATTTAAGTCTTACTTTTACTCCCGATTCACAACAAGATCACGTTCCTCTGACCTATACTTGCCTATCCATAGAACAACATTATATCAGCATTCCTTCCTAGCCCGATCCACTACCCTCTGGAACCACTACCTCTCCCTCCTGAAATCAGACATGCCCCTTCCTTAAGCTCATTTAAAACACTCCTTTTCCAATATCTCCTCTTATCCCAGTCAGATGCCAGTGAATATGAACAATAATTATTATTAAATATGGTCAAATCGAATAAATTTGATACCGGTGAATTGATTCATAAATTTTCTTTTATATAATAATAATCTTTTATTTGTTCCATAATGGTAAATAATCATTTTATTTTTTTATAAAAATTCAATTTTTTTTTTTTTTTTTACTTTAAATGTTTTTCATAAACAAAGAAATTTTACCTATCGACAATTCATATGTGTATAGTTGCGTGTATAGGTGTATAAGTGAATGAGTTCAGTGTATATCGTACTCGTACAGTATATATCGTAATCTCTGTAAATATTTTCTTCATCCAATGTACATATAGACATAGCCCATCCCCTGTATATATCTTTTCTCATTTTCTCAGGGTTATTTATTTATTTATTTTTTTTTTATTTATTTATTTTTTTATTTTTTTTTTAGTATTATTTCATTTATCCTTCTTACGTTATCTTATTTACTAAAGTTATTTAGAAAATTATTTACTTAACTGTATTTGCATGTCTATTGTTCCTCTTATATAAATACCTTTGTATGAAAATATATATGCCAGACCATTGTACCATTTTATGACACAATTTTGTTATTTTTAGGGGACAATACGTCCCAGAATAAAGATCATTTTTTTTTTCATTTTCATTCATTATATATATTATTTAAAATTAAAAGAAAAAATAAATATTATTAATTTAATTGGTGAAAGAAGCAAACATTCCAAATGAATAAAGGATCGTTTGAATACATTAATGAGGGGCAATGAAAGGGTTCCAAGAAAATCAGGAATCAAATTAGCCAAATTGTTCAAACATCATGCTTTCAAATCGTTAATGAATTTCGTTTGTAATTGTCTATTCACTCTTTCCCTTCTTCAGCAGCACAATTAAAAACGTTGTAACAACGTAAAAGTAGTAAAACAGGGAACAATTAAAAAAAAAAAAAATGGACAAATTCTGCGTTTGGCGTTCTAAGTGCGTCCTTGTATAGAGCTTGAACTCAATGATAAAATTTATTTATTTTGATTAAATTATTATTAGTGGAGAAGAAGATAATCAGGGATGTAGTCAAAGAGAAACTACGTCTAAGTAGAAATACTTTAATACGTTCCGACTTTTCGACCTGCCTTGCAGATGTTCTTCAGGGCTATAATAAACTAAATACTAGATGCGACAAAAATAACAGACAGATATACAAATGACAAATGGAAAATAAATTGACATGGATAAAAAAATATATAAGAAAAAGGCTATACATATTAACAGATGATTAAATCAGTAATAATACAAAGCAGCAAGGTAAGGTTAAGGACAAAACAGGGATGATAATGAAAAAAATGTAAGGATAGTGAATAAAAGAATAATAAATGAAAAATAAAAGAGGACAAAAGGAAATGTAACGTGAATAAAAAAATTAATAAAAATATGGAAATATGGGAAAGAGCGAGGGAAATATAAAATATGATATAAGATAAGAAAGGAATGAGAAAATAATAAAGGTGAAGGAAAATAAAAGTGGACAGATAAAAGGAAAAGTATGAAAAGGCACATAAGACTTACCCACCAAACCAAAATGGAGAGGAGAAGTTTAAGTTAAATAAAAAAATCTATATTCAACTGTATCTATTTGATCGGAATCCGAGATTATGAGATCTTTCTGATAAAAAGCCCCGGAACTTGACCCTTATACGGCTTGGAGTTAAACTTGGCAGATGAGGATGGGTACTGATCACAACCTCATAGAATAGTTGGTAAAGAAACGTTACTTCATTATCAAGTAGATAAACCAAGAAAACTAATACTAATTTTTATAACTCCTACAATTGGTTAGTTCTGAAGAGAGGGGACATTAAGGATTCATATATAGCTCTTTATTCCAATACGTTTATTCTAGTTATTCATAATATGTACCAAAAATTCAAGCTGAAGAGGAATGGTTGAATTTCAGTATCGTTATATGCTGGTGAATTAAACTTTCATTTTATACACTGAAATATCGCCAGCAATTCTCATTCCTAATGACTCTTAAAGCTCCAAGGTAACTGCGATGTAAAGTCCATTTATAAAATTTTACCACTTATCTAGCGATTAAATGATCTTTGGAAGGCATATGTAGCATCATATTAGTTCAAATGCTTAGTATTAATTCAAGTTATGCCAGTATTAAAAAAAAAATGATAATTTTTTCATGCTACTAAAATTACAATTTCTTCAATCTGAGCAAGTGCGTTTTACGATCGATGTTTGGCAATTTTATCGTTGTTCATAATGTATTTATCCTCATCGAAAATATACTTAATAAAGAAATGTATGCGTTCAAAATGAGAATACATTTAATAAGCTATAACTTAAAAAGACAATTTCTACGTGAAGAACAGGAAACTTCCGGCTTATACGAGAATTCGTGCTACGTGCTACTACCCCTCGCGGGGTATATTAAAGTAAATATAGTGGAAAGGCATTGTATCAGGTTTTGGAAAATGAATATTTTAAAACTGGCTAATTAATATTTATTACAGACGCCGTCGCTGAATGATGTGAATTATCACGATAACTGATGTGAAACGGTAAGAACAGCTGGGCAGGTAAAAGAGAGAAAAGGCACGGGAAAAATGGACACAGAGTAGGAAAATGAAACAATCAATAACTGACAAAAATATAAAAGAAAGAGAAACAATAGAGAGATCATATGATAACAAAATAAATAAATACATACAGAATAAAAATACAATAATGCCAATGCTACGTAGTAAGATCCAAATGTTTCCGGCCTGGGATATAAGGAAAGGTGAAAGAAAAAAACTGGTCTTACTGTTTTTAAATATATTCTGTTCTAAGTTCAACACACTTAGTACAACGCTTTGGCAACATTTCTATACCATGAAAAAAATTATTTTCTTCTTTGTTAAAAAAAATGTTCTTCCACTGCTGCTTGGAAAAAAAACGCGTAAAAACCCATTGCAGCAGTGAACTCGTTCCTGTTTTTGAACAGCTGAAAGAATTTTTGGAACCTATCTTGCACTAACCTTGTTCATATGCAAATGTTCTTTGATGATCCTCAAAACACTTGTTTTTGAAAACCCCGACCTCGCTGCTTGATTTTCAGTCGCAGCAGTCAGACAGCTATTCAGATTCCAAAAGTTGGATTGTTTCAGAAGTGACAGATTCCAATAGGCGACTGGGACGCGGGTCATCTTTTAGACGTTCTCTTGCTAACTTAAATAATTTTGCCCATTCTTTCACTGTGAATACGAGGGGAAGAACTGCTCGTATATACAATCCAAGCGCTCTTTAATTTGCGCAGGAGTCAGACCCTCTTTACAAAAGAATTTAATAACCGCACGGTACTCGAGTTTGAACATTGTAAAATTGGGGAGTTTCCTTCAAGGCTGGGCACTAACTGACTGGACAGAGGAAGTGCGGGCAATGGGTATGGAAAGAGCAGGCATGGACCTGCTTAGGCATGCAGGTTTGAAGGAGGGGAAGCAGGACAGGCCGGAAACTTATGGAGCTTACTACGTTTCATGATCAGCTGTGCAACACAATATAAAATAATACAGAGAAAATAATGCAAACAGAAATAAAAAATGTAATACAAAATACAATATAGAGACGGAATGTAAAGAAGCGAATGTTATTGTTTTTTAATGAGGTTAAAAACCAGGGAAGGTCGAAACGTTGGCACACAATTAAAGTATTTTTACTTAGACGTGGTATTTCTCTTTGATTGCATCCCTGATTATTTTCTTCTCCATATATCTTAATATTTATCTATACTTTTATCACTTAGTCACCAATAAACTTATCCATAAAGATCTTAATGTTCGATATGTTGCTGATTTAACCCACACCAGATACCTATCCTTTCATAGTAACCTCCATAACCACTCTAATCCACTAGTCTCCCAACTTGCTTCCCACTCTATTCCTGATAATCCTCCGAGGCGCCCGAAACGAAGATGGCCTAGAGACCTTCTAGTGTAGAATTTTTCATGAAGTGCTACTCATGATTTTATGATTTTATCATGTTATTATTATCGTTGCCAATACATTTACTTGATGAATATATTTTGTACAGTTGTAAATTTCCTGTACTTTAATCATTATAAATTTTTATACAAAGATCATATGAGGTGCGACTTGTTTATCTCGGTGTAGTTTGAAAATCGACCGAGATATCGCAACTAATTTAGTAAATATAGCCTGTCCATCTGGACTACCAACTCAGAAATTGAAAGTCCAATTAGGTTTTTATGTAACATTCAACAACCTAATCCTTGCAGGTATATAAATATATAGAAAAAAAATTTACTAAATGTTTATATATCTTTCTTATTTTAAAACGTATAGAATTCTTTAAAATAATGCGTTGTTCGACTTAACCTGTGCGTATATTTACAGGCAATTTCGCAGTTGTAGCCCAAAACAAACAGAAGACTTTAACTAACTTTGTTCTGGCAATTAAATGGATCCTTACGGCTCGAGTGTAATTAATTTCTTTTAATCCAACAGCTCCCTAAAGACGCATCCTAATCCTGAAATTAATCTTCCTGCAGGAGCTCGGAGAGGGGGTGGTAATCTTAAAATATATTCACTTAGCCGTAGTCTTAAAATAACACTAGGGTTAATAACCTGATTTTACATTACTTGACAGTAAGTATTGCTCAGATCAGCAATCTGTTATAAAGCTATACTTCTACAAAAGGACTTTTTTAACAACGTAGTACTTAATTTTGCTGAAGAAGATGATATATTTGTAAATAGATTATATTTTCCAGATATATATTCTGATATATTTATAACATTTGATAAAATCTTCATTACATAACATAAATTCGATTTGATATGATTTGATATGATTATAAAAAAAATAAATAAATAAACCGAGAGACAAAGCTAAACCAACAACACTATCTTATTTTTACATCTGCTCCAGTTCTTGTTTTTCTGATGGAACTACAATGTTTGTTTTCAAGATCAAATTAAAATCTTTCAATTAAAAAAAAAAAGAAAAAATAGCAAAACTTGTTTCCATCTTTTCTTTTCTATCTATTTACTTTTATTTGTACACTCTTGATAATAAAACAGAACTGAATGAAGGCTTTGTTAACATTATCTTTATATCGTTTTGAAAAATGATGTTGTTATTTTCTTTGTCATGTCCTCTTTTATTCTTTGAATTAATTTTAGATAAAATAGTCTCTGATTCATCAAAACTAGGCAATACATTGATATTTAATTCATTTTGAATTCTTTCGGTTTTTCGTTCATAAAAAAATTGAAAAGTTCGGTTACAAAGATTGATCGATAGAATTGCAACTGGGTACTTGAAAAAAAAAAATGAAGAACAAAAACAGACCCTGTAAGTAAATAGTAGGGTCGGGCATCGATACACGATATATTGAAATATCAATATTTTTCATTTCTAATGCGATATATTTTCGGGTCTTTTGCACTTGTTCCCCGCATTTCATTTTGAGTTTATTATCATATGTTTAGGTCCCGAATGTAATAATATGTCAATGAGAGATCATTTGATTGTTCCTATTATTAAATAATTAAATAAAAATTACAAAAACAAAAAACATTATTTAATTATTTATTCAAATATTTTATTAAGTGTTATTTGATGTAAAATACTTTTTTCTTGAAGAAGCTTTTTCTTTTGTATTTATTCGACGAATTAAATCGAACAAAGACATGTCGTGTATAATAATAGAAAAAATGATATCACGGAATATTACAATGAAACGGATAACATATGAGGTAGGTAATGCTGCTAAGTTTAATGTAATGTTTAATTATAACCTGAAAAGTGACAATATTAACTTTTAATAAAATATTTAAATAAATATTTAAATCTTTTTAAAATTTAATTATTTAATAATAGAAACAATTAAACGATCTCTCACTGACATGTTATCATGTTTAGGAAGGCTACTCGTAACCTAAACATATGATAACAAACTCAAAATCAAATGCAGGGAACAAGTTCAAAAGACCGATATTTTCTTTCGATGAATCTATATATCGATATGTATCGATCGAAAGGTCACGATATATCATTTTCTCTTTTTATGAAAGAACAACATGCAATTTCATACAGAGGAAAAGGTGTAAAAACGGGCACTGGTGTTAATATGGGCACCCCTCCCTACTGGCTAAAAGAGATATTGAAGACTGGCGGCGAGGACTGTCTATGGAGCCATTTGCTAATATAAGATAGCAGTGAGCAGTTGGAACCATTCTTTCAACTAGTGTGGATGCAGCTTGAGTTATTGTGCAAATTGGTGTTTATCCTGGACTGTAACCTTTTGAGAGACATGTGAAATCGTTTTCGTTTCATGTTCTTATGTTTATTTAAAAAATAATTTCACAATTATATCTGAAAAGCGGGAATCTTAAGTTACTTTTTGAAGTACACCTTTAGTCGCGCAGGCTTTTAGGTTACATGTGATAGTGGCCCTCTTTCTTGGGTGGAGTTGGTGTAAATATGGACTCCCATTTCCTTTAGGAATTTCGACATCTTTTGTGATGGAAATTTCTCTGAAGACATTCGGGGAGAGATGTGGATAAAATGTTTCTAGTTGTAAGAACCTAGATCGTGCCGGGTCTGAAAGAGCCACCTATTGTTGCGAATTGTGTAAAAAAAAAAAAATTCTGTAATAAATAAAATTTCTACCGTTTCGAATAGTTTCATTCTGTTTTAAATTATTTTTGGCGAGGGCCCATATTTACACCATAATTTTTCTAGTGCTATTTTGATAGCTTTTGGTAAATTGTCGTTTTTGAAATGAAATAATTGATGTTAACTATTGTTTTGCCTTCTCGCATTTAAGAAACTTGTTATAGTTGTTGCTGAAAGACAAAAATCTAGAATTTTCCAATTAAAAGTAACTTTAAACAAAAACGAAAGAGAGTAACTATATTCATTCCTTTTCCACAATTAAAAAATGTATTAGATTTATATTTATTACAATAATAGGAGTCTTAATATGCTTGAAGATTTAAACCATAGAAGACTAAAACGACAAGAAACTGCTCGTCGTTACAGATTACTTCAACATTTACTAGACAAACGTTCAAAGCTCCCAATTAATAACAAAAGATTTATTTACACGGCCGTGATTAGACCTATTTGGACGTACGGAGTTAAGCTTTGGGGCTCTACTAAACCATCCAATTCATCCCGTATCCAATCCTTACAATCCAAAATCCTTCGAAAAATCCTAAATGCCCCTTACTTTGTCACCAAAAAGCTTATCCATTAAGATCTTTACATCCCATATGTTGCTGATTTAGCCCAAAGCAGATACCTATCCTTTCATTGTAAACTCCATAACAGCACAAATCCTCTAGTTTCTCAACTTGTTTCCCATTCTATTTCCGATAACCCTCTCAGGCATCTGAAAAGAAGATGGCCTAGAGACCTTTTAGGGTAGATCTTTTATTGAAGTGCTACTAGTGAATAGTTCTTCACAAATTTCGGCTTGTTATTCTAATTATAGTCTACCCATTTACTAGATGTATATATTTTATTCAGTTGTGAATTTCAATAAATAAAAAAAAAAGAAAAAAGATTTAAACAACAGACATTTCATGTGGGATAATCTGACACAATAATAAGTGTAAACAAATCTTAGTAATTTAGAGTTTTAATACATTTATAGTTTTGTTCACTTTCTCAATATTTGGTGAGCAATAATTAATATTATATGACTTACTTAAAATGACTAGCAAACAATGATTATATGTAGCTAAGGGGAAGTTTGCTGAACTAGACGACCTGGAAGCAGAACAACAGCTGATATTAAAACTTTCATTCCCCATCAGGCTGCTCACTAATTAGGAAGCAACTTCTAGGAATTAAATTGAGTTCTAGGCATTGATACAACTTGATACTTTGTGCACAGCTTTGTGGAGGGTGGGGGGGGGGGTGGATGTGACATCCGAAACTTGTTGAAACAATTGTTGGAGGGGTCAGCTTGTTGTTGACTGAGTTTGTTGTTGCAGGGCCGGCTGTTGCTTATTCTTAATGCCAAACAATGTGCAGTTCCATTTTCTCTTAAGTTTATGATCAATTATTTTTTTTAATATAAGAATTTCTCATTAAAAGAAATTATAACTTATATTTGAAATGAGTCACATCGATGGATCAATTTTTTTTTCTATACATAAATTTTTTGAAATTTACAACTGTACATATATATACATTAAGTATATGGGCTGATAGGGATTACAATAACATGTCAAAACTTGAAAAGAACTACTCATCAGTAGCACTTAAATAAAAATTCTATACTAGAAGATGGCCCAGAATCTTCTTTTCAGACGCTTCGGGAGATTATCGGGAATGGAGTGAGAAACAAGTTGAGAAACTAACGGATTTGAGTTGTTATGGAGCTTACGATGAAAGGATAGGTATCTGGTTTGGGCTAACTCAGCAACAAATAAGGATAAGTTTATTAGTGACAAAGTAAGGAGCATTTAGGATTTTGGATTGTAAGAATTGGATAGGAGATGAATTGGATGGTTTAGAGCAGCCCTAAAGCTCAACTCCAAATAGGTCTATTCACAGCCACGTAAATAAGTCTTTTGTAATAAATTGGGAGCTTTGATCGTTTGTCTAGTAAATGTTGAAGTAGTCTGTAACGACGAGCAGTTTCGATGGAACTAAATACAAGAATATAATAAAATTATCACTTTAAAGTAATAACATTAAACTAAAACACATTTATTTTTTTACATATATAAATAAAGCAAGTAATTAAGTAAAGAGCGGAGAGGAAGAATGTGTAATTTAAATCCTAACTTCACATACCAGACTAAAATAACAAGCCGATTCCCGGAACGTCCAAACCTTCCAATTAATTACAACACCATCCAATTTATCTCGTATAAAATCCTTGCAATCTAATATCCTCAATGTTTCTTACTTTTTCACAAAATAAGTAATCCATAAATTCACAATCTGTTGCTGGTTCAGCACAAACCTGATGCTTATCCTTTCATTGTTAACTCTATAACCATTCAAATCCACAAGTATCTCAACTTGCTTCCCATTCTAGTCCAGATAACCCTCCGAGGCGTCTGAAAAGAAGATGGTCTCATGACCTGTTAAGTATTTTCCAAAAGAAAAAAAGGTATTCCAGTATTCTACGTTTAACTAATAACATCTTATTTTATATTAACACCAAACCTACCGAAATTTCATGTATACACATTTTTACCACAATTTCTCGGCAAAAACAAGTGAGTGGATATTGAAATAACAGTTTTGATATATTTTTTAATAAAAGTAGTCAAGTCAAAAAGCAATTTAATTAATGTTGTTTCCAAGAACTTCTACCTAAAAGGGACATTTGACACGTTATCGTTTGTTTGGTGTTAAAGAAACAGAAGCCGTCCGTCTGTTTATACTCTCACTGAAATTATGAGTTTAGCTTTGTCTCTCAGTTAATTAATTGTTTTTACCATCCTTTATACCAAATAAAATTTATGCCATGTAGTGAAGATTTTATTAGATGTTATAAATTGTTTAGAATATATTAATCCTGCATTGGTCGTTAGCCGACTTGGTACACTGTTAGTCGCTAGGTGAGCATTTCCCTCACTTCTTTGATTTTAATAAAAAATGCAGTTTTATGTTATCAAATATGTAGTTATAAATTGTAAATAAATGTCATCATAATGTATCAATAATTGTAGTATGGAGTATAAGGATAAAAAATATATATTTACAAAGATTTATTGTAAAACAACAAAAAAACCAAACAACAATTAAATATTTTACTGTTTATATAATAATGTGTTTTTCATTGGTTAGATCATTTTCTTCTATTTCTATACAATGATTACAAGTATATTTAGTATGTTCATTGTGAATTGGAACGTTTTCCATTTTTTTTTTTTTTTTTTTTTTTTTTTTTTTTTTTTTTTTTTTTTTTTTTTTTTTTTTTTTTTTTTTTTTTTTTTTTTTTTTTTTTTTTTTTTTTTTTTTTTTCTTCTGCACACATATACCAGATCTATTTTGTATTGCCTCGAGTAGCCACAGATAAGAATCTAAAATATTAAAAATTTCAGATTCCTAGTAAATGATTGAAAAATAATATAAATACAATTCACGACGATTTATCAACTAATTACTTACAATTTATCTTCTCAACTGGCTTTTTATCCAACAATTCAAGAATTTTAGATCCACGACTCATTTTGAACACAAATAATCACTAATCAATCGAAAGATATTAATAATCTCGCTCAGTATAATGTCACGAATAAACTGCACAAGAGATAATCTGATACTGAGGAGTGTGGACATCTCCCAATATCCTGGCCACCTGCATCCGTTTTACTTAGAAACCAAATATTCTTATTCGCAAATGTCCTAAACTCAGTTACACTGAGGTTCAGCGATGAAAGTTAAATTCTGACGAACTTATTAAATATTTTTTAGAAGGGTGAGGGAAATGCTCACCTAGTGACCAACGCCGGGGTAAAGAGTAAAATTTCTTTATCTAAATGTTCTTTCTTTATCTAAATGTACTAGGTTGTTTGTACTGCTGTTACTAGTTACCTCTCTCATCTTCCCCTACATCGACTACTGCTGTGCTGCGTTTAGTGGTGTTTCTGGGGAACTCGAAGCCAAACACAAAAGACTGTTTAACTGCTTTATCCATTTTATTTTCGGGATCCCGAGGAGCGCCCACATTTTGCAGTGTCATGCGGAGTTAAACTGGCTTATTCCTTCCTACCGTCCCCAGTATTTCCTGCCATCCTTACTCTTTCAAATCGTCCAATCATCATCCACCTTACATTTCCGAACTCCTTTAACTCAAATCATTTATTCTTACCCTTCAAACCCGATCCCGTCAATCAGATGTGTATACTGCTCATTGCTCAGCCATTTTCGACAGATATTTCGTAATCCGATCCTCTTCTCTATGGTACTCCATCCCTCTCAACATTCGTCATTTAATTAACCTTTCCACTTTCAAATACCACTTCTTTAACCACCTACTATCCACACAGATCATGTCATCCAAAAACTATCAATAGCAACTTTTTAGTTGTTAAAAACATGAACAATTTATACTCAAGAAATCATTTTGTTTTTGTAAACAAATTTATTTTAAATTTTATATTACTTTTTATTAACATCTTCTTATAAAAATATTATTTTATTTTAATGCTCTGAAGGCTCTTGGTTAAACATAATGTTTTATTCTTAAGGGACTTAAGGCCCCAGAATAAATAAATAACTTTATTATTATTATTATTAAACAAATACTCCAAAAGCATTCAAATCCACTAGTATCTCAACTTGCTTCTCAATCTATTCCAGACAACCCTCCGCGGCGTCTGAAAGGAAAATGGCCTCGAGACCTTTTGATAAAGAAATAATTTCTAACATAATCCTATTTATTGATAAACAACTGAAGGCTAAAAAAACAAAAAAACAATAGTATTTTCTAGAAGAATAAATGTTTTCCAATAGTCTATGTCATATCTTACATTGAACCCTCATTCTAGATCAAACAGAGTAAAAACCGCTCGTCAATTTATACTCTAATATTTACTCGAAAAATGTTTTCTAAAAAAGATTCACGTTTATAATTATATTCATGGATGTTTGGGCTTAGAGCATACAACTATGGAGTTGCACCAAACCTCATATTGACCTTCAAGGTGAAAAGAAGATTATCCCGGGACCTTTTTAAAATACATGTTTTATAAGACTAATACTAGTTAATAAAGAAAGGGTGATTTCTCTACATCTTTCTTTGTTGTCATTATATTCTTAAAAAATAAAAAAAAAGATTCATTTTGTTGCACAGGTGTAAATTTTAACAAAAAATGAACAGAAATTTTCATTATCTCATAATCTACTATGTTGAATTTTTTATTTATTTTTTTTTTAATTTTTTTTTTTTTTTATAATAGCTCATTCTTGATTTAGAACGCTTAAGGCTGAAAAGGAATTGGGTGAGAGATCTAGCCTCCAAATAATTTAACAAACAAATCTTAAGAACTAGATAGGAGAAACTACAAATACAGAAATTTAAACACGACTTTGGTTTAATGTTGTCAACACCGGTAAACTTCTTTAACTTTCGAATAACCAAATACAAGCAGTTAGCACAACTTCACCGATTATAATTTATTTCAAAACTTTATTCCGATTTAACTTTTTTTATATTCTTTTGAAGGAACCTATCGTGAATGATTCAAAAGTTTAATGTTTAGGAACTTTCGTTTTCCTCATTACATTATTTAAGTTTAGATTTTTATTTCATCATAAGATTTATAAGGAACACTGTTTTTTAAATGTCTTATTATTATTATTATTATTATTATTATTTTAAACTAACTGTAAGTATTTAGCTAGTTTTAACTCGATCTCTGTCAACTATGTTAAGTCATGCTCCGATATATATATTCCCAAATTTTTCTCGAGATTTATTTTCATGTTTTTGGCTACATGTTTTATTTATTTATAAGGATTCAAGTCCTCATATACTTTAGGACGAAGAGTAAAAATTATCTGACGAAATTCGTTTCTATTTATTTAAATTCTTCAATTTTGACACCATTTTTGGAGGTTTGTGATAATAGATTAGAATGTTTTAGAGTGTATAGGATCATTATCTACTGATAGCACAAGTTTCATTAGAGTCCGTGATTCTATTCATTAGCTTAGTTTTATTTTTAAAAAATCGTTACAAAGCAAAACAAATATTTCTAATGATTTCATTATAAGAGATTGCAAATATGTTCATCTGTTGTCATAAGAAAGTCTAAGTATGCATTTATTATTCTCTTATTACTAAACTGAAAAACAACAACTTATTTTTCACGCTGTGGTATTATTAATATATTTGCGTGTGAGTAAAATGAAAATGGAGAATTATAGTTTAATTTTGGGCTTATAAGGCGAGTCGACGGTAGATAAAGTTATATAAAGGAGGGAAGAAGGCCCGCAGTTCTGATTTCTTTCGCATGAGGGCGCTGACATAGACCTCCAAACAATAAAATATGGTTGTTTCTACAAATTGCTTGTAACAGCCAAATTGTGTTCATTGTTTTCTTTGAAACATTTATAAGTTCATTCGTTCCCTTTTAATCCAATGTGAGTATCGTGAGAAACTAAAACTCTTATTGAAAAGAAACACATATTTTGATGTACAATATAGGTTTATACGAGACAGAGCATTTTATAAGTGATCACCTTTAAATATAATCCTTTACTAGTCCAGTCAATGAAGGCCTGAAATGGGGTGTAGGGTGGGTTTTCTGTAATCCATGGGTTTTCAGATAACACTGGCCAACAAAAAAAAATTAAGTTGTTTCCTGTGACTATTTTGTTGTTTCTAACTCAATTTGATACATATTTTTTAAATATGTCAACAATGTTTCTCTTACAGCTTTTGTTTTTGTGTTATAGCTTGCCATCCTTATTTAGTATTTATACTTTGATTTTAAATTTTGTTTGACAGTAAAATATATTCTGTTGTTGTTTTCGATATGCATTTGTCCAGGCGGTGTTGTGTGCTTAATCCAGATTGTACTTCAAATATTTGTGGCAAATATATATTTGAAATACATCGAAAACCTATATTAGACTTTGTAAAAATTGCATATCATCAATATTATAAAATAGATTTGTACAATCAGGACAAGGCATGGGTTCCTCATTTTGTTTGCCGAAAATGATCCAGCTGGAAAAGAGATGCAGTGAAGTTCGTTACTTCCATAATTTGGCGAGAACCTCAAAACCATCATGACTACTACTTCTGGGTTGTGAAAATAAACGGAATAAACCCTGGAAATCGAAGTATTTCGTCATATCCTAAATTATCTTATGCTCAACGACCTCAATTAAAATCTCGAGAAGTACAACCCAGCACATCTAAACCCTCTGATGATCCAAATCTCTGTGAACGCGAACAAACTATATCAAGTGATGACTCTGATCCAGATTACAAATACAGTCTTGGAGAACCTCAACCATTTAATCAGAAATAACAAAATGACTTAGTGAGGGATCTAAACTTACCGAAAGAATCTTCAGAATATCTTTAACAGAAATAAATTTGCTAAATCCTGAAACCAACATTACTTTTTATCGTACCCAAGAAAAGAATCTGTTGCCGTATTTTTCTCAAGAGAAGGATTTAGTCTTTTGTAACAATGTTGGTAGCATTTTGCAACAGATGGGTTTAATAAACTACAAGCATAGGGATTGGTGTATTTTTATGGACAGCAGCGAAAGAAGTTTAAAGTGTGTTTTGCTCGATAGCAGTAACAAGTATTATTGTACATTCGACGGGTTTGAAAGAAGAATACACAAATATTTTATGCAAAGAGACCTGCCTAAAGTCGTTCATTCAAGGAAATCCTATAAAAGATCATTTGATAATAATGTTTAATAAAATTTTGTTAACATTATGTATTGATTTCCTTACATTTTTTATTCAAAACAGTAAAACTATATATTTCACAAATAAAGCTGTTAGCAATCTCCCAGTATTTTTTTTCATAGTCAGTGCCTTTAAAATAACCAGTAACAATAAACAAGATGAAGGAAACAAAAATTGTGTTGACCAGTGTAATAATAAACAAATCATATTCCTAACGATTTTAATATCTCAAAGATTGCTGATTGTTCTAAAAATATACATATTTCGTATTAAACTCCATTGCTATTATTTATTCAAACCCACTAGTCTCCTTACTTGCTTCTTACGTTGTTAAGCTCTTAGATGTCTGAAACAAATTGGCATAGGCAGTTCCTGATATTGAATTTTAGTGCTTCTGACAGATAGTTACTTTCCACTCATTTACTTATTTTTTAAGTAATTACACACTTATTAATAATTTTGTAATCACACAAAATTAATAAATAGAGTTAAAAAAAAAAAAAAAATTCACCTCAATGAGGAAGAGACGACTGACTTTCTATGGACATTTAACCCGAATGAACACCAACAGACTCACAAACAGGATCTTCACTACGACAGGTAGAGAGAAAGCCTCCAAGAATAAATGGATCAACACAGTGAAATCAGACCTGGACCAACTTAAAATTCCACTGGAGACCATTCAGGATCGGTCCAAATTTCGGCAGATGATTTTACAAGGAGTATTCCCAGTGCACGTTACCAGTAAAAAGAGCTCCGGAACCAACAGACCAAAGTGGACAGAGGAGAGAAGGCTTGCTCATAGCCAGAAAATGAAAGCTTTCTGGGCTAAGAAGAAACAGAAGACCCATATAAGGAGTCGAAACGAGCCCCGTGGTCCTAAGTAGGCCCAAACGAAAAGAAGAAGAAGAAGAGTTTAAAAATATACGTGTACGAAAAAAATGTTTTATGTCCATACTTGTATCTGATGAAATCTGGCGCTGAATGATTAAGCGATAGTCCAGTCAACAAAGGATTATAGAGTGGGTTTTCTGTAATCTAAGGTTTTTCTTCGGAAACATGATCAGGGTAGTTAGGAAGTGAACATACTAAAAGTCCTGGAGTTTATGGGCCGGAAGGTTCCTGTTTTTGGTTTTGCGCACATTTCTCTAAAACGGTGTGTCGTATGCTAAACATAACTGTTTATTAAATTAATGTAATTAAATTTTCTACAACTTTTATTCTATACACATTTTTCATATTCTGTACAGTTTCCGAGATATACGCTTGGCAAATGTGAACATTTTCGAAAAAAAATTTCCACCTCACTTTTTCTATTAAACTCCCCTCCATATCTTCTAAAACGTTTATTCTACAATGAATCTCTACATAAATGTTATAGTAGAACATTAAATTTCCTTCAAAATACACATATATATGCCAATTTATCTCCAACTTGTCAAAAGTTACATAAATTTGAACCTTTCTTGGTAAAAAATACTAAAAGCCCTTCAAATTTGCCAAGCGTATATCTTGGGGATATACGGCTCTGTAGCAAATCTGGGACATTCATAAATGTGTAGTCGAAAACGACAAACAGTCACCTTGTCATTTCATTCATTTCCGTGGATTTTAAGTCAGATTTATTTGTTTTATTATTTGTTTTAATAATTGACCCCTCGATTTCGTTGTATATAATATTTTATCCTTAATTTTTTAATAATTTTGTCAAAACTGTGTATTACAGTTATTGTTTGTTAACTGATTTAGTGCTGTAATAACCGATATTTAAAATAAATCTCTATTCTAATAGATATTGTTAATATTGCAAACAGATACAAATTAATGACAAACCCCTCCTACAGAGAGAAAGCAGTAATAAGTTCTAATTTCTCAGTTTGCTTCTCCTCTCTTCCCTTGTCCTGATTTATAGGGCAATCAATTTGAGTTCCTAGGGTCTTAAAGACCTTCTTTAATACTCTTAGAGCTTTGACAATCAATGAGATATTTCTGATTGCAATAAAGGGATTTTGATAATTACTTCGATGCCAACTTAATGTATATTCCAAATTTTGGTCATTAATAGTAATATTAAGAACATTTTAAGGGTCTTGTTTCCAATTTGATTCCTCTGATACACAGGTTCTACACATGTTTAATTTTATTGTAATACATTACAAAGAAAAAATAAGAAACAAAAAATAAAATGGTACTCATTGCTCAATGATCGAGTCGTAGTTGTGTGAGTTCATGTGGATGCAAAGGTACATAAATTAAGACATTTTAGAGTGAATAGTAAAGGACACTGTTAAATTTTGACCTCAAGAGGTAACTAAAGAACCTAATTAAAATTATATTTCTTTATTTTGTTCTTTTTCAAATTTTGTTCTATAAAAATTAAATTATAAAAAAAAAAACATATGTTTCTAGCCTGTTTTAATTTATCATTAGGTTCATTCGAAAGATGTCTTTGATTTAGAAAATTCCGATAGAAGTAGGAAATAATTCATCAATTGTTAAGGTCCTTCTATGTTATATGTACTTCAAGTGATAAATAAATCTATATTAAATACGTTGAGTAACAATGTTTATATAACAAAGAAGGAATTTTACTTCTAGCAAATCGATAGCTGAATACCTTTCTACACAGAAAGAAGTTATTTAGGGATTGAGAGCAGTTTCAAAAGAAGAATCTAAAGCAAACTCAGGAAGTAAATAACCTAAAGCAGTGGAAGAGAGAGGGCGAAGGGAGAGGGGATGAAGGTAAACAGTTTAAGATGGAGGCTACGACCGTATACAATTAGTGTCCGCTATTTGGGGTGTTTGATGAGCGCTCCTGTTTGTTTTTAACCCTTCTCAGTTACGGACATCGACTTCCAGTTTGGAGCCTTTTGAAATAATACACTGTACAAGATTATCATCATTAGTCCATTGTAGAAGGAAGAATGTGTAACTAAAATCGTACCCAATATTTTTTTTTTCATTTACCGGCTAAAAGTTCCATTTCCCTTAAGAGGTTTACTTAATATTATTGTTACATTTACGTTGCTACAAACAAATCTATCCACACATACCATATATATATATAATTGGTTTTAAGTTACCTACTATTAAACTGAGATTATGTTTTGTTAGTCCAGCAAACGTTAAACAATGTTGTAATGAGCCCAAGTTAGTTGATGTTCCTGCCTTGTCCGAGTTTTGCACCTGAGTTCCTAAAACTTAGTTCTCCATGATTGATGTTTCTAGAGACAGAAGGTTTTGTCTTACGTTACAAGAAGATAACATACGTATATTTCACAGCATTTTAAGACAGTTAATATATTCATAAAAAGACTAGTTTTTAACCCATTCGCGCACGTGCTTTTCGACGTCTTCATTGTTTTCAAATATTTCCTCCATTGATGAGACGTGGGTCCACCATTACACCCCCGAATCGAAATAAGTAAGGAGTGGCGAAGGAATTTGAAAGCCAAAACCGTCTCTCAGCCGGAAAAGTTCTTGCAACAATTTTTTTTTACTCAAGAAGAACGATAAGACGCCGTTTTATTAAAACATGACAATGGCGATCATTGGATTGTGAGCCTTCACTCGTTTTAAATGGTTTCAAAGTAATATTTAGAAAGATATTTTAGAACCATCTATTGACAATAGAATTGCGTTTGTGCACAGTTAACTGTTCACATGCGAGATTTAAAAAACAAGAAACTGTGCGTCGTTTCACAATACTCCAACATTTACTAAACAAGCTTTCAAAGCTCCCAACTAATTACAAAAGATTTATATGCATAACAATAATCAGACCCACATAGACTTTAAAATTTACTTATTTTTTGCTGTTAAAAAAAAGCGATGAATAGTGATGCTCAGTGATGTTTAAAAATAGACCGATAGATAGAGCAACGTTCCAGAGAGTTTGCAAAGATACAATGTTATATAGAACTAGATAGAAAATTAGAATTGATAAGAAAATTTGCTGAATTTAATTAAATTGTTATTGAAAAAGCTTTAAATACGTGGTGTGACGTGTGAATTCAAGTAAAGTTTAAAATTTGAACGATATGAGGCTAGCGTCATTCTGAAACAGAGTTTTAGTAAAACTTTTGGGCCCATCTAAACCAAATTTTAATTTTATTATCAAAGACTAAAGCGACAAGAAACTGCCCGTCGTTACAGACTACTATAACATTTACTAGACAAACGATCAAAGCTCCCAATTCATTACAAAAGACTTATTTACATGACTGTTATTAGACCTATTTGGACGTACGGAGTTGAGCTTTGGGGCTCTACTAAACCATCCAATTCATCCCGTATCCAATCCTTACAATCCGAAATCCTTCGAAAAATCCTAAATGCCCCTTACTTTGTCACCAAAAAGCTTATCCATAAAGACCTTATGTTCCAAATGTTGCTGCGTTAACCCAAACCAGATACCTATCCTTTCATAGTAAGCTCCATAACCACTCAAATCCATTAGTTTCTCAATTTGCTTCCCATTCCATTTCCGATAATCCTCCGTGGCGTCTGAAAAGAAGATGACCTAGAGATCTTGTAGTGTAGAATTTTATTGAAGTACTACTGATTTTTATAGTTCTAGGAAATTTTAGCAATAATAATAATTTAAATGTACAATGTTCAGTGGCAGAATTGAGGCTTGCCACACTGTCATTTAAGGTTAGAAATTAACATCCAGCCGGATGAAATCAATAAAATTATTTCTGCCGGATAAAAAACATTACTAAATCAAATGTTGACCCTATGCTTTTTTGATACTTTGGGGTTAAAATATAATCCTTTAGTTGAATGCACTTATAATGCAGTCCATTACCCGCAATAGTTTCTTAATGGTCTCTGTTTCTCATTTGGATTACCAACTCATAAATTAAAATAAAAATTGGATGTCTAATTACTCTTTTGCGTAATTTTGAAAATCAGAGCATCTAATCAGAGCAATTTTAACTAGGTTAAAAACTACTGCTATCAGTGAATATATCTTTGATTAAATAATGCTCAATTGGGTACTTTAATACAAGGTTTTATCAATAAACAAATGAAATTTTAGTAATTATTGCAAATTATCTTAGTTCTGTTATGAATATACAGGGTATTCCGAAGATCGTTGGCCAAAAAAGTATCTCGGGTAGTGAGGTTCATTTTGAACCTATTTAAGGTCACTTACCTATATAATATACAAAGTCTTACGGTTGTTTTTTTTTTTTTTTTTTTTTTTTTTTTTTTTTTTTTTTTTTTTTTTTTTTTTTTTTTTAACGTGAATTTCTTTGTAACATTTATGCCTTATAACTCCGTTGTATCAACACCATTTTTTTATTTCTGTAATTACTAATACATTGTCCATTTAAAACAAAAAAGATATGATGCAAAAAACAAATACAAAGAAAACGGGAGATCGTTAAATCTTGTTAAAGGCAAAAAAAAAATTATGAACTTCAAGTTTAGGTTCAATAAAAAAAAAGAAGAAAATAATAAGCACAACAGTCCAATCCAAATTGTTTTAGAAACTTCTCTAGTTAATACTCTTTAAAAAACTACCATTTGCAGGCATGCAGCACATCTAGATTTTTTTGTATAAAGTTTTTTTTCTTTTATTTTTTTTTTATTTATTTATTTACATTACAATCAAGCTCTTTACGAGCTTATTAGCAATTTTTTTCCAATAATAATAATAAAAATACAATACTAAAACATATATACATAAAATATGTTTTTATTTTTCAAAATTAAAAAGCTTCAATGTCAATAGCTTAGAACGTTATACACAAGACCCTATATTAGGTCATGGGGCTTCCTTCTCTTTAGCCTCTTCCTCACCAGTGCATTGGAGTCCAGGAGATGGGCGGCCTCGGCGTTGACGTGGTCTTCCAGGCGATCCTGATGCGACTGGGCGTATTTTTGGATTACCTCTTCCACGGTTGGCACCCGAAGATCATCATTCCTGATGTACCAAGGTGCATTTACGATGCCCCTTAGCACTTTATTTTGGAATCTTTGGATTATTTTTCTGTTGGAGTCCCTGGTGCATCCCCACAGCTGGATTCCATATGTCCAGATTGGCTTCAGGACTTGATTATATATTAGTATTTTATTGTTTACAGACAGTTTGGATTGCCTGTCTAGGAGCCAATATAACTTTTGATAACTCAAATTGAGTTGTATTAGTTTTTTTTTAACGCATTCTTTCCATCGAAGTTTTGCGTCCAGTGTCATCCCGAGATATTTAGCCTAATTTGAATACGGGATCACTTTATTATTCATAGTTATGGGTTGATAGTTGATTTTTTTGTTAGTAAAATCAACATGTACAGATTTTGTTTCATTTTGTTTAATTTTCCATTTTGAGGTCCATCTGTGTATAGTGGCTAATGTTGTGTTTAATTTTCTTGTGGTTTCCTGATTGTCATTTCCGATGGAAAGAACAGCTGTGTCATCGGCGAAGGTGGCCATGACGCCTTCTTCAACTTCCGGGATATCGGCGGTATAGAGCAGAAATAGTATGGGGCCTAGTACACTACCCTGCCAAACACCGGCACCTATTTCATAGAGCCCAGAATATGCATCTTCTTGCCTTATTCTGAAGTACCTATCAGATAAGTAGGACTTTATGAGTAGAACACAATGTCCGGGAAGTATTTTCTTAAGCTTATCGAGTAGCCCTTGATGCCAAACTTTATCAAATGCCTGTGTTACGCCCAGAAAGACAGCTGAGCTGACTTTTCCTTCTTCAAGTGCTTTCTCAATTTGATATGTAATTCTGTGTACTTGATCGATGGTTGAATGTTTCTGCCGAAAGCCGAACTGATGATCAGGTATCAATTTTCTTTCTTCGATGAGGGGTATTAATCTCTTGAGGTGCAACTTCTCGAAGAGTTTTGACAATACTGGTAATAAAGATATGGGACGGTACGATGTTACCTCTTGAGGTGGCTTTCCTGGTTTCGGGATCATGAAGACTTCTGCAATCTTCCACATCTGTGGAACGTAGCTAAGTCGGAATGCCGCATTTATTATTGTAGTTATTTTAATTATAGCCTTTCGTGGAAGAGCTTTTAATAATTCTCCTGTGATGAGATCATACCCGGGCGCTTTCTTGGTAGTGATTTCTTGTTTAATAGTATTTTTTACTTCTTTGATGGTGACTGGTGGAATGTTAATATTCATTTCTGCAAGTGGTGCTTCATCGGAAAGTTCCACTTCACTATTATGCGGAGAGAAAATTTTTACAAGGTATCGAGCGAAGACTTGAGCTTTGCTTTGATTATCAGCCTGTAATATTGGTCTCTTATAGGTCTTAGTTGCCTTCCAGAGTGAATACTCCGTACTATTGTCATTCGTCAGTTCACTCAAAAAGTTGTTGAATGTTTCATTTTTTACTTCTTGGATTGCCTTCCGAAGCTTAGCTGCTAATCTATTCCATTTTCCAGTTTTTTCTTTTGGCATACGAGACTTTTGCCATTTTTTCCTTGCTTTCCTTTTTTCTCGGATAAGTTTAACTATTTCTAGCGGGTAACAGTTTCCATTTAGTTTCCGCTTTATTACTGGCGTGTTTTTACAAACTGAATGCTGTATATCAGTAACAAGTTTATTAACTTCATCATCGATTTTTTCTTTCGATGAAAGTGAAGATTCGAGGTAAATTTTTCTAGCCAGGTCAATCTTAAAGCTTTCCCAGTCAGTTTTTTTATTGCTCAGAGATGGATTTGGTATTTTTTTAATAATCTTTTCACTGAGAGTGAGAATAACTGAGGTGTGGTCGGAGCTTAGTTCCAAACTTTCTTTTATTGTTACGTAATTGGTTGAAATGTTTTTTATAACAAAGAAGTCTATTAGATCTGGTATTCTATTTGAATCAGTTGGCCAATATGTTGGCTTACCAGTCGATAGAGGATGGCAACCGAGCTCCTGCATTGCGTTGGATAGTTCTCTACCTTTGGTAGTAGTCAGGCGTGATTCCTCTGTTTTTTTTTTTTATAAAGTAACAAAAGGGTGCCACCATTGCACACTGACAATAATAATGAATCGAATCATATTTTTTATGCAAAACGTAACAAATACTTGTGTTTATTTATAGCATAGGTTAAACTGCATATTTTCTCTTTCTTTCTCGGAATGTGGATTTTATTAGAGTAAACTTTATCTACATTTTTGTAAACGAAAATCAGGGAACAAAATGAAACAAATTTGAAATTATTCATAAATTTTATTTGTAGATTATCACAGGTATTGCTCAAAATGATCTACACTAGTTCTAATACAAGCACGATATCGTTTTCTTATTTCTGTGGTGGTTGTTCTTGAAATTAATTCTTCCTTCATTATGGTAAACGCGGCATTGATTTTTTGAATAAGTTGTTGTCTTGAAAACAACTCTTCATTATAAACCAAATCTTTGACACGGTCCCAGGCGTAATAATCGAGCGGCGTGAGGTCTGGAGACCGTGCTGGCCACTCAGAATTGGATACGAGATGAAATGGAAGGTTGAGTGGAGACCCAAAGCTCAACTTCGTACGTCCAAAGAGATCTAATCACAGTCATGTATATGAGTCTTTAGTAATTAATTAGGAGCTTTGAACGTTTGTCTACTAAATGTTGAATTAGTCTGTAACGACGAGCAGTTTCTTGTAGTTTTAGTCTTGTATGTGGATTTCAAGTAAGACGTTTGTCCTGTGTGTAGTCCTAGTTGCGGATCTATTCAACAGGGATTAGTGAAATACCATTAAAGCATATTGTTGGACAGAAATAATTCTAAAATATAAATTGGAAAAATAACAGATTATAGAAGCTATATTGGTTTGAATGGAAAAAAAAAAAAAAAAAAAAAAGTGGTGGCCGACATTTTAAGTGTTGTTTTTTTGTTGTTGTTTTTTTTTGGGGGCATGGTCTAGCTCTGTTGGGTGTTGCTGGGATAGATAATTTAATGTTAATGTTCGTGTCAGAAACGTAATGGTGAATGTTTTTTGTTTTTTTTATTTTCCATTGGAATTTCGGCTGGGACCAACCGTTCAGGAGCTCTATTGATTTCAATTAAAAAAGTCAAGTTTGAAATCCTTATTTTCTCTCATATTTATTTCGAATAATCATTGATCCTTAATTATATATTTAAATAATAGGATGGTTTTTTTTTTTTTTTTTTTTTTTTTTTTTTTTTTTTTTTTTTTTTTTTTTTTTTTTTTTTTTTTTTTTTTTTTCTAAAATATAAATTGGGAAATAAGTAGATTATAGATAGATGTATCCATAATTTTTATTTTTTAAGAGAAATTGAGTTTTTTTTTTTATTTAATTATTTAAGTAGTAACAGAAATAATCTTAATTTAGGCTTATCTTAATAAGTGATAGAAGGCCATGGTCTCGAATTGAAGGGAATTATCAATTTCCGTTTATCCTAAGTATCATAATATCATAAAGTCAGGAATGGAAACTAAAAACTATCTCTTGAATACAGCCAGCTGTTGTCTAAATTATTATTATAATATATAAATATACTATATATTATAATATATTATTATTAATATATTATAAAAGTAGAACATTGACTATAAAATTTAAAAAACAAATGAACTACTAAACAACGGGTGGAAGTAATATTTTTATATTAACTATATCTTTCAGCCCAAAGGGTTTCAATATAAATTATTTTTACGATCCTTCAACTTATTTTATGAAAAATCAGTAACTTTTATTACATTATTTTATGTTCGTTTAATTTATTTAGCTCTTAGCTGTGATATCTAGGGCGCCATATAATCTATCAATAAGATCAGCTGAATGCTTTCTATACAGGATGTTCGGAAGATCGTTGGCCAAAAAGATATCTCGGGTAGGGAGGTTTATATTGTACCTATTTATTGTCACTTACCTATATACAAAGTCTTACGGGTTTTTTTTTGTAAAAATGGCCAAATCCAGACATTTATGCCTTATAACTCCGTTGTTTACTGATATATCAACGCCAATTTTTTTTTCTTCTGTAATTACTAATACATTGTCCATATAAAATAAAAAAGATATGATGCAAAAAACAAATACAAAGAAAACGGGAGATCGTTAAATCTTGTTAAAGGCAAAAAAAAAATTATGAACTTCAAGTTTAGGTTCAATAAAAAAAAAAAAAAAAGTAAGTGCAACAGCCAAATCTAAATTATTTTTAAAAATAATTCTGTTTACACTTTTTAAAAAAATACCATTTGCAGGCACGCACCACATCTAGATTTTTTTATAAAGTAACAAAAGGGTGTCACCACCGCACACTGACAATAATAATGAATCGAATCATATTTTTTATGCAAAATATAACAAATAGTTGTGTTTCTGTATAGCATAGGTTAAACTGCATATTTTCTCTTTCTTTCTGGGAATGTGGATTTTATCAGAGAAACTTTATCTATATTTTTGTAAACAAAAATAATGGAACAAAATTAAACTGATTTTAAATTATTCATAAATTTTATTTCTAGATTATCACAGGTATTGCTCAAAATGATCTCCACTATGTCTTATACGACATCTTTTTGTGCACGATATCTTTTTCTTATTTCTGTGGTAGTTGTTCTTGAAACTAATTCTTCCCTTATTATGGTAAGTTGTTGTTTTGAAAAAGCTTTTTCAAAACAACAACTTACCATAATAAGGGAAGAATTAGTTTCAAGAACAACTACCACAGAAATAAGAAAAAGATATCGTGCACAAAAAGATGTCGTATAAGACATAGTGGAGATCATTTTGAGCAATACCTGTGATAATCTAGAAATAAAATTTATGAATAATTTAAAATCAGTTTAATTTTGTTCCATTATTTTTGTTTACAAAAATATAGATAAAGTTTCTCTGATAAAATCCACATTCCCAGAAAGAAAGAGAAAATATGCAGTTTAACCTATGCTATACAGAAACACAACTATTTGTTATATTTTGCATAAAAAATATGATTCGATTCATTATTATTGTCAGTGTGCGGTGGTGACACCCTTTTGTTACTTTATAAAAAAATCTAGATGTGGTGCGTGCCTGCAAATGGTATTTTTTTAAAAAGTGTAAACAGAATTATTTTTAAAAATAATTTAGATTTGGCTGTTGCACTTACTTTTTTTTTTTTATTGAACCTAAACTTGAAGTTCATAATTTTTTTTTGCCTTTAACAAGATTTAACGATCTCCCGTTTTCTTGGTATTTGTTTTTTGCATCAAATCTTTTTTATTTTATATGGAAAATGTATTAGTAATTACAGAAAAAAAAAAAAAAATTGGCGTTGATACATCAGTAAACAACGGAGTTATAAGGCATAAATGTCTGGATTTGGCCATTTTTACAAAAAAAATCAATAAAAAAAACCCGTAAGACTGTATGTAAGTGACGTGTAGGTAAGTGACAATAAATAGGTACAATATAAACCTCCCTACCCGAGATATCTTTTTGGCCAACGATCTTCCGAACATCCTGTATAGAAAGCATTCAGCTGATCTTATTGATAGATTATATGGCGCCCTAGATATCACAGCTAAGAGCTAAATAAATTAAACGAACATAAAATAATGTAATAAAAGTTACTGATTTTTCATAAAATAAGTTGAAGGATCGTAAAAATAATTTATATTGAAACCCTTTGGGCTGAAAGATATAGTTAATATAAAAAATATACTTCCACCCGTTGTTTAGTAGTTCATTTGTTTTTTAAATTTTATAGTCAATGTTCTACTTTTATAATATATTAATAATAATATATTATAATATATATATATTTATATATTATATAATAATTTAGACAACAGCTGGCTGTATTCAAGAGATAGTTTTTAGTTTCCATTCCTGACTTTATGATATTATGATACTTAGGATAAACGGAAATTGATAATTCCCTTCAATTCGAGACCATGGCCTTCTATCACTTATTAAGATAAGCCTAAATTAAGATTATTTCTGTTACTATTTAAATAATTAAATAAAAAAAAAAAAAACTCAATTTCTCTTAAAAAATAAAAATTATGGATACATCTATCTATAATCTACTTATTTCCCAATTTATATTTTAGAAAAAAAAAAAAAAAAAAAAAAAAAAAAAAAAAAAAAAAAAAAAAAAAAAAAAAAAAAAAAAAAAAAAAAAAAAAAAAAAAAAAAAACCATCCTATTATTTAAATATATAATTAAGGATCAATGATTATTCGAAATAAATATGAGAGAAAATAAGGATTTCAAACTTGACTTTTTTAATTGAAATCAATAGAGCTCCTGAACGGTTGGTCCCAGCCGAAATTCCAATGGAAAATAAAAAAACAACAAAAAAAAACAAAAAACATTCACCATTACGTTTCTGACACGAACATTAACATTAAATTATCTATCCCAGCAACACCCAACAGAGCTAGACCATGCCAAAAAAAAAAAAAAAAAAAAAAAAAAAAAAAACACTTAAAATGTCGGCCACAACTTTTTTTTTTTTTTTTTTTTTTTTCTATTCAAACCAATATAGCATCTATAATTTGTTATTTTTCCAATTTATATTTTAGAATTATTTCTGTCCAACAATATGCTTTAATGGTATTCCACTAATCCCTGTTGAATAGATTCGCAACCTAGGACTACACACAGGACAAACGTCTTACTTGAAATCCACATACAAGACTAAAACTACAAGAAACTGCTCGTCGTTACAGACTAATTCAACATTTAGTAGACAAACGTTCAAAGCTCCTAATTAATTACTAAAGACTCATATACATGACTGTGATTAGATCTCTTTGGACGTACGAAGTTGAGCTTTGGGTCTCCACTCAACCTTCCATTTCATCTCGTATCCAATTCTTATGATCCAAAATCCTTCGAAAAATCCTGAATGCTCCTTACTTTGTCACAAATAAACTAATCCATAAAGATTTTAATGTTCCATATGTGGCTGATTTAGCTCACATCATACCTATCCCTCCATAGTAAGCTCCATAACCACCCCAATCCTCTAGTCTTCCAACTTGCTTTCCACTCCATTCCCGATAATCCTCCGAGGCGTCTGAAACGAAGATGGCCTAGAGACCTAGTGTAGATTTATATTGAAGTGCTACTGATGAGTAGTTCTTTGCAAGTTTTGGCATGTTATTGTAGTCACAATCAACCTATTTACTAGATGTACATATTGTACTGTTGTAAATTTTAATAATTAAATTTAAAAAAAAATAAAATAAAATAAGTCTATAATCAATTTCTCTACACTGTACTTGAATTAATCCCCCTCCTGCAGCTAACTTCACAAGTTGTATCAATACAGCTGATTAGTCTGGTTTAACCAGTCGGCTAATTGTCAGCTGTTTATTATCAAACGGCTGATAACAGGCCGCGGTAAATATCTATTATCAAATGGCTGATAAGTGACCGCGGTGCTCCGGTAAATAGCCTCTCTTCTCTTATCTCGGCTTAGATAATGTCCAATATCTCTTCGGCTAACAGGAAAAGGGTTTTCAGAGATAAATTGCTTTAATGGCTACATCTTTACCCTCAAATTCTGTTAAAATATATTATTTGTCATAATAAACAAATATTGAGATACAGTAAAATAATTTCCAGAAGTTTATTAAAAAATTCAAAGTTTGCACATTTTTTAAAGACATTCATTTATTTTTCTGGGAGATATTTTAAATATTTCTGATATTAAAAAAATAAACATTATTTATCATATATCGGTAAAATATCTATACAAATAAAAACCAATATTTAAAATTGTTATATGTATCCATTCAAATTTGTATAAAATTACCAGTTAATTAGTGGACTTAAATAGTGAACCGAGAGAACTCCTTATATTTATTTTTTCTATCATTTATTTTTAGATTAATTCATGAATTTCTATGTAATAAGTGTATTTTTATTTTATATTCCTTCCCATAATTTAATTAAATTTAGAATTGTCTGAGAATGTACCAGACTCACATTTGTACGAGAATTGTCTTTAATGAATAAAATAATTATCCATCTATCTATCTATCTATCTATCTATGAGGATCTATCTAGAGGAGTTAGGGGGGGGGGGGGGGCAGGTAGCTCAACTTTTATCGAAACCATAGCTATTGTTTTTTATTTTTAAAGTAGTTCCGATAGGAGTTCAAGTTTTATAAATGAAAAAGTGAAATCTAAGCAAAAAAAATCTAGGATAAAATGCGATCATGTAAAACGTGACAGCCCTACTTTCCCGGTTCTTTCCCTGTGCAGTAAAATGCTTTTCAATGGGATATATTTTTATTCGCTTGGATTTCCCACATTTTAACTCGCTAGGAAAATGCAGCATTTCATTCTGAATCAATTGATACCTATAATTCATTTTCATAAAAAAAATTGACCTACCTGGTTTCAATATTGTTTGTTATATAAAATGTGTTGCTTCTATTGTTTAGGAGCTATTTTATTTTGATTTAAGAAATCGCGTTTTTCCTACATTTTTTTTACCATCAAAAACGTTTTGATTTTGACATGCTCTAGATATTTTAGTGATGCTCAGATCGAACATTTGCCGACAGTTCCCCGATCAGAAATTGAACACTAAACCTACCGATGTAAAAAAAAAAAATAAAAATAAGAAGAAGAAAGAATAATATTGAAAAAACACTTTTGATACATTCTTTAATAAAAATAGAAAAGTCAAAAATCAAAGTAATGAATGTTGTTTCCAAGAACTTCTGACCAAAAAAGTTGGAATCATTTGACCTATGACGGCAGGTTTAGTTTAAATGGAAAATATTTTAGGAGCTTTATTGGTTTGAATAAAAAAAGCCACGTTTATTTTGAAC
The DNA here is from genome assembly GCA_003667255.2 of Euschistus heros. Lineage (NCBI taxonomy): Eukaryota > Metazoa > Arthropoda > Insecta > Hemiptera > Pentatomidae > Euschistus > Euschistus heros. Next base: position 69,246 of record RCWM02000625.1, on the reverse strand, counting down.
AATCGTGAATTGTTAATTTAATTATATTAATAATTTAAGTAATTTGGTTTTTTTAATCCTAAAATTTAATTTGATCAAAAGAAGGAAGAAGTTGAAAACGATTTTGAAATGCTACAGTTGATATGGATTTAATAAAAAAACTGATGTTTAAAATTTCAGGGGATTATTCTATGTATGAAGGGTCAGGGGAAAAAAACCAGGTAGGTCAATTTTTTTTATGAAAATGAATTATAGGTATCAATTGATTCAGAATGTAATGCTGCATTTTCCTAGCGAGTTAAAATGTGGGAAATCCAAGCGAATAAATATATATCCCATTGAAAAGCATTTTAGTGCACAGGGAAAGAACCGGGAAAGTAGGGCTGTCACGTTTTACATGATCGCATTTTATCCTGGAATCTTTTTGCTCCAATTTCACTTTTTCATTTATAAAACTTGAACTCCTATCGGAACTACTTTAAAAAAAAAAAAAAATAGCTATGGTTTCGATAAAAGTTGAGCTACCTGCCCCCCCCCCACCTAACTCTTCATATATGTATAAACATATGTATGATCTAATGTTTTTCGCAGTCAGGGAGAATTTTTTAATAATTTTTTTATTTATTTTTATTATTATTATTATTATATTTTGTAATAGACGATTGGTGATTACAACTCTAGCCAGTAACAGGTGATTTTAGAGGTTATTATTTTTTTTTTCTATATCAACACGATAATTTTATTTACAACTGTACACATTTGCATGAGCGAGGCATCACCTAATGGTACAATCTGTAGGCGTATTACTAAATTATTAAGGATTAGGCTAGGAGATCCCTCCTCCACTTCCTTTTCTGCCTCCGTTGAGTTATGTCAGGTATCTGTACTGTTGCCATATTATCTACCTGTTTATAAGATTATCCATGTAGTTTTTGATGAAAATGTCACTAAATTTTATAAATATGGTTCTACACTGTCAGAATACGTGTCTGTAAGTATCGTATCGTTTCTCACATAAAGAGGGGAGCCTGATATCAACCTTAGGAATTTATATTGAAATGTTTGTATTTTTTGAATATAAGTTTTTTTTTTGGGGGGCTGGTATTTGGGATGCATACGTCCAGATGAGTTTTAAAAACAGTAAACAGTAAATGTTAAGTTTAATTTTATTTGTATTATTCCATCTTATTTTTATCATTTAAAATATAATTAAAACAAAATTATTCACATGACATTCAAATAAATATTTTTATATTTTGTTTCGATGTCACGTCAGTGGGTAGGATTTTTAATTAGAATACTCGAAGACTAGTTCTTCTTTGTAGGGATTCTCTTCGCAATTCGATCTTCTCTCTCAGCCAAGCAAAAGGCTAAAGGGTGAAGATTAGTTTCGAATGTTATAGATTCATCATCATTTCTAAGGAGGCAAAATGGATAGGACTTTTACAAGCTATCAGGGCCTAGAGTAGACTCATCAATCTTATCATCCAATATAATCAGCTGATATCTTTCAGAGGCCCTTTTTATGTTGCCTCTTTAGAACTGGTGACTGTTTAACATTCGAAACCAATCTTGGAAAAAAAAAAATCAATATAATTAGCAAATAATTCATCATTCCTAACTTTATTGATCTTGTTATACCATCACGCGAATCTCATTTAGAGGATATTTTGCAACAGGTTGGATATTTTTAAACATCCTAATTATATGGGAAAAAGTGTTAGCCCGAGAATTTTTTTTTTTAATATATGCAAAAGATATCTGAGCCTCTGCTGCTAAAGTTTTTTTTCTTAGCCTCTTCTGTACATATTTCAATTCCAATTACGTAGTAGGAAGAGTAGATCTCGTGAAATCTTCTTATCAATATCTTTGAATAAATATCTTTCCTAAGGTATAGCGAGGACATACATCAGTTCCTTATTTCTTTAGGGATAGCCTAATCTTTTCTAAGGAAATAGATGTTCAAATTGACGCTAAAATGAATAAAAATATTTTATTTAGCAGTTATAAAAAAATATAGGGTCCTTTCTTCCTGTACTGAAGGTATCTGATCTGACGATTTTCACCAAGAAAAAAAAAAAAAAACTTAATAATAATGCATATATAATAATACTGCATATACAGCAGAAAACAAAGCTGTTTAAAAAATAAAATTGAATAAATAAATAATAAGAAAGAATAATATTGAAAAAACACTTTTGATACATTCTTTAATCAAAATAGAAAAGTCAAAAATCAAAGTAATGAATGTTGTTTTCAAGAACTTCTGACCAAAAAAGTTGGAATAGGTTCATTTGACCTATGACGGCAGGTTTAGTTTAAATGGAGAATATTTTAGGAGCTTTATTGGTTTGAATAAAAAAAGCCACGTTTATTTCGAACAATCGTGAATTGTTAATTTAATTATATTGATAATTTAAGTAATTTGGTTCTTTTAATCCTAAAATTTAATTTGATCAAAAGAAGGAAGAAGTTGAAAACGATTTTGAAATGCTACAGTTGATATGGATTTAATAAAAAAACTGATGTTTAAAATTTCAGGGTATTATTCTATGTATGAAGGGTCAGGGGAAAAAACGAGGTAGGTTAATTTTTTTTATTAAAAATGAATTAATAATAGTGCATATATAATAATACTGCATATACGGCAGAAAACAAAGCTGTTTAAAAAATAAAATTGAATAAATAAATTAGTAGTTTATTTTTACTTAACAAAATTAGTAATTTAGACAAAAAGCCATTAGTAATTTAGAAGAGAAGCGAAATCAGGCAAATTTGTTATTTTGGCACGTTAGTTTATTGTCAGTTACGAATTTTCTTACCCTTAAAAATGTCTCACATATCCAACAAAAGTATTTAAGAAAAGAAAAACAAAAGTATTAACAAGTACCGCTGGGTGCTGATTTCCCACATCGTCTGGCATGACAGTTATCTTGTATGAAATCATTACATCTGCTTGTTGTCACATGTCCGGATTTTAAGAATATAAAGAGAAATATAAATCGTAATTGTAATAAACTTAAGGACATATATAATTAGGAAGAGACGTCTAGCATTTTATGGGCACATCTCCAGAATGCAACTTTCCACGTTAACAAATCAGCTGCTGAGTAGTTGGAAAAGAAGGTAGACCAAATCACCTTGGTTGTCAGAAACAAAGACCTGTAGGAACTTGAGGGAAGGAAAAATGACAAAAGACCGGACATCTCGCAGGAGGATTCTGAAACAAACAAGCAGACAGACGCCCAAAGTACTCAGGAAAAGAAGGAACTACACAGCCAATGGATGCTGTAACTACTGCGCTAACATAAAAGCCCGGGCCAAACGCAATAGTTGAATTTCTTTGTCTTTGTCAGGTGGCCTATACAAGAACAACAACAAGAAAAAAAGATAAAAGAAAAACAAGAAGAAGGGGTCACCTGTGGTGTAGTGGTTAGCATAGAAACCTACTAAACCCAAGATCGCGGGTTCACAGCCCGGCAGATGACCTTAGGATTTTTTAAAGGAAGTAAAAAATCCCTAGCTATGCCGTCCTTCGGAAGGGACGTAAAATGGGGGGGTCCCGAGCCTGTGCGATGTCAGGTACTCGTTAAAGATCCCTATCCTAATTATACCTGGATAGGCAAAATTTAGGACCACCGTAGCATCGTCCGATTAGCCATAGCAGCATAAAGTGACATAAAACGAAATAAACAACAAAACAAAATAAGAAGAAGAAACAAAAGAACTAGTACTACTATAATTAACTACTGAGAAAAGTTATCAGACCTATTTGGAGATATGGAATTGAGCTTTGGGGATCCACTAAACCATCCAATCCATCTCGTATGCAAGACTTACAATCCAAAATCCTCGATGCTCCTTACTTTGTTACAAATAAACTTATCTATAAAGATCTTAATATCCTATATGTTGCTGATTTAGCCTAAACCAGATACCTATCCTTTCATAGTAAACTCCATAACTATCCACTAGTCTCTCAACTCACTTCCCATTCTATTCCTGACAACCCTCCGAGGTGTCTGAAAAGAAGATGGCCTCGGGACCTCTTATTGATGTGCTACCAGTGGGTAGTTGCTTCACAAGCAATTGTCATTTTATTATTTTATCTTATCATCACATTTACTGGATTTTTTTATTATTATTTACAGCTGTAAATTTCAGTAAATAGTAGTGAAAAAAAAAATGGTTTTGAAAAAAAAAAATCAATCGAATACAGTAATAAATAATGCGTCTTGTAAATTTATTATCATATTATCTATTGTACACGAGTCCTTGCTAATTCATCGTCTGCTATTGTCATTTGATAAAATAACATCAGATTGAAACTTGATTGAAAATCTGATTTTAGAATGGATTGCATCTCTGATCGTAATTCTATTTGAATCGCTCACTGTCGTGTTAATATCCATTCTGGGAACATTAATTCATTTGTAAATTAACCATTGGACAATCCTTATCATGTCCCACGTGCTGATCAGATTAAAATCACATGAAATTCGCAGGTAGAGTGGGTATGTGATTATTATACAATGAAAGGCTAAAACCTCCACTTAAATGATTTATTAATTTTCACCAGCTAAAAACTTCGTTCTTTTTTAGTTGTTTACATCCTCATAAGCTTTAACCAAGGAATATAGTAACAGGATTATTAAAAGTATTAATTAAAGTAATGCAACGCATATTAAAAAAAAAAATACAAAGAATTTAAAATTTATCAAATATTTGATCAATATATAGAGTAATTATCTATATAGGTAGTTATCGACACACTATCTTTAAAAACTAGAAAAATCAATAGGTATTTAACCAAAAAAAAAAAATCATAAAACTTTTAAATCCTACAACTCAACTGTGTAAAAGTACTTTCAATTCTGTCCGTATTCTAAAACTTATCCATTGGGTGTCAATGACTGATGCAACCTAATTTTGTGTGACAAGATGGCGGATTGAAATAGCTGTAGGGAAGTAAGAATAACTACAAGATGTACAAGATGAAAACTGATATATTGGTTTGTGAGCACACATAAGGAACACAACAAGACAACAAGACCTTAGCTGACACCAGTCAGCACCACCAGTAGCAGCCACTGCCATACATACAGTGTTGCCATAATCAAACATATAATAAAACTAATTAAATAAATACATTTAACAAACAATCAATACAAACAATATTAATTAAATGGAGAATTATCAACAACAGGCGTCACTGTTAAGACGCTGTGTTTTCATCATTGATAGTTTGAATGAAGACGTGGGCCCACTAGCTCTTCGACCTCTTTCGAAGACGTGTGGTGTTTACGACATCTTGGAACATCTTGCGAAGGTTCTTCACTCATCGAGACCTTCTAGATCATCACCATCTCTTTGTGGCCGTACAGCCACGTTCTCTTCTTCTTCTTCTTGTCTCACTATCTCCTGAGTGCTGTTCAGCGTAGAGTAGCATCCTCTGACCATCTTGTCCAACGGTCCCTGTCCTGTGTAAGCCTTCTCATCTCCGGCATGGTGCTTCCTCTTGCTGTGCCAATTCTCTCAATCAAGTCTGACACATGAGCCTTGGCTTGCCTTGAGGACGCCTTCCTCCCGGTCTTGCTTCTAATAGCCATCTAGCCTAACGGTCATCTCCCATTCTGTTAACATGGCCAAACCACTTCAATTACCTTTCCTTGATCGTATCCAGAACGGATCTAACTCCTAGTTCAACTCGGACTTCATTCCTTATTCGGTCTCGCCTGGTTTTTCCTAATATTTTCCGTAGGAATCTCATTTCTGCAGATACTATCCTGATAGCATGGCGGTCCAAGAATGTCCAGCTTTCCGATCCATGCAATAGTACTGGGAGAAAAACTGATTTGAAAAGCAGAATCTTTGCTTTCCTGCTTTCCTGTGTCATGGGTATATGGTAGAATATTCCGTTAGCCTTTTGGACTCTATTCATAATCTCCTGGTCTATTCTTCCATCCTTATAGATCATTGTTCCCAGGTAGCAGTAGGTATCGGTTTGCTCAAGGGTCTCTCCATTGCAAGTGATTCTTAGATCATTGTTCCTTCGCCCAACACACATCACCTTGCTTTTGGAGGCATTGATCTGCATGCTTCTTAGTTGCAGTTCTTCTTGCCACTCATCCACAGCGACCTGGAGAGATTCAGCAGTATCCGCAACCAATACCACATTTTCTGCATACAACAATGCCTGTACCAAGACTGGAGTCATATTCCAATATCCCACTATTGCTCTGGGTGTCCTCCTTCTACAGAATTTCCAAATTGAATCCATAAAAATTATGAACAGTAGGGGGCTCAGGCTATCACCCTGTTTGACTTCCTTATAGAAATGGAATGACCTGGACTCAGTGCCGGCTAGCCTTATTACTCCCTGTAACCCTGTAAACTGATTTGATGGAACTTATAAGATTTTGTGGGATTCTCCTATCTTCCAATGCAGCCCATATTTCCTGTCTAGGAACGTGGTCGAAAGCCGACCGTAAATCCAAGAAAGCGAGGTATACTACTTTTCCTCTATCCCTATACCTTCTCTACAATCATTCGCAAGGAGAAGATATGATCCTGTGTCTGCCTACCGGGCCTAAAACCTGCCTGTTCCTCTTCCAAATCCTTTTCCACCAATTTCCTTAATCTTTGTTCCAAGATCCGAGTGTATAGTTTGTATACCACCGATGACAGACATATGGGGCGGTAATTATCACATACACTCTGGCTTCCCTTGTTATGAATTGGGATAATGATGTTTTTTTCCCATTCTATTGGTATCCTTTTGATATCCCAGACCTTTTGGAACAATGTTTGGAGACAGTTGACAAGGTCATTTCCCCCATACATTATAAATTCTGGTGCAATCCCATCTGGCCCAGCCGATGTCCCATGTTTATTTTAGTAATGGCTATTTCGACTTCCTCCTCTTCTATAGCGTCATCCATGTCGGGGCTTCTAGTTCAGTTGTTGTAATTTTTCTACGGCAATCTCAAAATTCCTCCGTCTTTCTTCCATACTGAACTTTTCTTGAAAGTGTTTCCTCCAAACTTCCAGTATGTTTCTGTCCTCTGTCACCAATATGCCATGCTCATCTTTCTCACTTCTCACAGGTTTTGCTTTCTTGTTCCTTAGTGCTCTTGTGATGTGCCAGAATTTCCTTATATTTTCTTTATAGGTTTTATCCAGCTCTAGCCCGAATTCCTCCCAAGATTTTCTCTTAGCTGTCTTAACTATTCTCTTAGAGTCGTTCCTTTTCTCTATGTACATTGCCCAGTCTCTATGTGACTTGCTTCTACAGTACCTTTTCCAGGCACCTTTCTTTGCAGATATGGCTTGTTTCACTTCCTCACTCCACCACCTAGTTTTCTTATTAGTAGGTCTTATTTGTTGCAAGCCACATACTTCCTCTGCTGTTTTGAGAATACTGCATTTGATTTGCGCCCACATAGTGTCAACATCTGTGTCCCCATTTACTTCTTGAAGTTGGACGTGAAGGCGACTTACATAAGCCTGCTGTTTTCCCTCTTCTCTTAGCTATCCTATTATATGACTTGGCGGTCTTTTTTCCGCGGTTTTATCTTGGAGTCAGCCACCAACAGCCTGTGGTCCGTATTCAATTCTACTCCTCGTATAACTTTAATGTCTGTAAAGTACTGCCTGAGTTCCCTATCAATGACAAAATAATCAATGATGCTCTTTCTGGTGTCCATCCCATTGCCTCTTTCAAATGTGATCTTATGGTTATACCATGACTTTCCAATAAGCACATTACTGGGCAAAACCGTTCTCACGGGGCAAAAATACGCCTTCGTTTTCTCGTTCGTGGTACTTGCCTGGAGTGGCCAAAAGTCGTGGACAGTTCACACGACCACGATTCAGATTTCTCCTTGAAACCTACCATGGAGGAGCTTCACGTGGAAAGTTGTGCAGTTTTGAGTTCAGTTTTTATTGTCATATTGGCGAAAAGATTGAGAGAGTCACGTGGACATATAAAAAAACGGAAGAAAAAGCGTTGCTGGGTAGGGAACTGGATATTCGCTAGAAAAATCATCGAATATTAATGAAACAGTATCCTTAAGGACAACAATAGCGGAATATCCTTCCACCATATTAAAATCGTTAAATAATAAAAATATTTTAAAACAGTATCCTTAAAGACAACAATGGCTGAATATCCTTCGGATTACTTCAAAACCGTTCATTTTTATGTCGTACGTCGCCAAAAAGAGGTCCTTCCATAATCTTAAAACAGCATCCTTAAGGACGAAAACGAATTTATACAACAACCGTTCAACAGCGTATAACTCTAAACATTTTAGCGTTTCACAATCGTTAAGTTTCATTACACGTTTCTCTGATTTTGGTTTTCTTCAGTTATTTAATTGGGTATAATTGTCATAATTTGTATTAATAGGTTACTTTAATTTTTAATTCAAAAGGTTCGATAGTTAATTGTTATTTAATTCATTGTTTGTAAATAGTTAATGTTTTTTTCTTTAAAGTAAATATATTATATATGTCTGGTGTATAGTTTCGGTTCTCTCAAATAGATACTAATATTCGGAACCTAAGTTTATTTATTTATTTTCCTTTTGTTTATTTTATTTTAGTTTTTGGAGCCTCATTCAAAAAACCCTGTCAATTTTGTGGGGGCTCCAACAATAATTATTCATAGACAGAACTATAAAAAGTACTTATTCAAATTAAAAATGAATAATTACCTTGTTTTTGGAACTGTTTCTTCTACAAACACTAAACAGTAAATTATTGATCTTTTTGAAATATTGAATTTGAATAGAAAAAGTTAATTCAGTATGGGCAAGCTACAAGGGATGGTTCAATATCAAAGAACTATAGAGTGAAATTGGATTTAAAAAGGATGTCTGTGTTTTTTTTTCAATTAATTAAACTGGAACAGAAAAACTTTAAAACTGTTTCTATGTTGGATAGTCTTGTGGTCGGATAATCTTTAAACCCTTTTAAAATCCAACACCTGCTGAATACATTAGTTTAGGTTACGCTTTTATTTAAAGAGAATGAAATACGACTAAGTGGCCCTATTTAAAAATCACATGTTCCCTGTTAATGTTTTACATTCGCCGTTAGAGTTCGCTATTAACAGAAGTCTGAACTAACTCAGTCAGCCTACGAGATTTTTCAAGCTGTTGTTTTTTTTTTTTCTGTTAAATACTTCATGTGACAAGGTTATATAATGGATTTTTTTTGTTTTGTTTTTATTTTGTTTGTTGTAAATTTTTAAGATTAGGAAATGATCGACAGCTACTTTGAATTACATAAAAGTCAAAATCTGTCCTTTTCAAAAGATTTTCAGATTCCATCAAAGTTAGAATTTATTTCTATTAATTAGGCGACGGAAGTATTACTGTAAGACTTACAAGGGGACGTTTGCAGTTGTAACTCACAGATTTGAATGCCGATTTGTGTGTGGGTAGTAGGGACCTATAATAGTGAAAAACTAGAGTTATAGCCGCCAATGGGCATTAGGAGCCGAGAAAAAAAAAATAAAATATGAAAATCACGCTTTATTTTTTTTCTCAGCTCTCAGTCAAGATAGGGAAATGATTCTTTCATGTTTAATTGAAGTTATGTAAGGTATTTGATATAAAAATACTTTCGTTATGCTCAAGACACCACCCGGCTTTAGGGTGCTCAAAAACTCTAAAAAAATGACAGAATTCCAAGGAAATCCGCTGTAAATCAGTGGAAACTTTTTTTTATGAAAAACTGACCTCAAATCTCGATTTAACACACCATAAAACTTTTATATGTGAAATTTTATCAAAATCAAAAAATATTGATTTTTTACCCCTTTCGAGGAGGTTAAAATTTTGAAGTTGAGATTTCACCAACATTTTCTACCGGCCATAACAACTGCTGATGTGTTCAACCGATTGCAATAGTAATAGCATCACTAGAATCAGCATGCATTCTGCTTTTTATCCATGCCTATAACATTGGATTTACTCCCGAGTTTAGTGGACAAAAACTGATGTGAATGAAAAAATCCAAGGTCAGCTATAACTTGAGATATTTCAACAAGGGGAAATCCTACAACCTCCGGATTTGAGCTAAATTATGCAGTTTTAAGGCTTCTAGATGATCTTAAAATTTTGTCTTAATCGGTTGCGAAATATGTGTGATAGCGCAAATTATTTACATTTTTTCAGAAATTGACAGCCCCTTGCCTTCTAAAATCCTACAAAATTTTAAAGGTAAAAAAAAAATTATTTTGATTTCGACGAAATTAAGTTTCTACATGTTTTTTGAGATGAGGAATCTGAAAATAATATCAGTTTTTAGTTAAACAATTTTCCTCACCTATATTGTATAAGTAAAACGTTTTAAAATGACATATTTTTATTTCAAATTGCATAGAAATCCTAAGATTGATGAATAATCTAAAATTAATATCAGGTTTTGGTTTAAAAAAATGTATATATTTTTTAAATGGTCTTATTTGAAATTTATTGTCTAAAAACTAAAATGATAATAGAAAAAGATCATTTTATATCAGTCTTATTTATATAATATAGGTGAGGAAAATTTTTTAACTAAAAACTGATATTATTTTCAGATTCCTTATCTCAAAAAACATGTAGAAACTTAATTTCGTCGAAATCAAAAATAATTTTTTTTTACCTTTAAAATTTTGTAGGATAATTTGCGCTATCACACATATTTCGCAACCGATTAAGACAAAATTTTAAGATCATCTAGAAGCCTTAAAACTGCATAGTTTAGCTCAAATCCGGAGGTTGTAGGATTTCCCCTTGTTGAAATATCTCAAGTTATAGCTGACCTTGGATTTTTTCATTCACATCAGTTTTTGTCCACTAAACTCGGGAGTAAATCCAATGTTATAGGCATGGATAAAAAGCAGAATGTATGCTGATTCTAGTGATGCTATTACTATTGCAATCGGTTGAACACAGCAGTTGTTATGGCCGGTAGAAAATGTTTGTGAAATCTCAACTTCAAAATTTTAACCTCCTCGAAAGGGGTAAAAAATCAATATTTTTTGATTTTGATAAAATTTCACATATAAAGGTTTTATGGTGTGTTAAATCGAGATTTGAGGTCAGTTTTTCATGAAAAAAATTTTCCACTGATTTACATCGGATTTCCTTGGAATTTTGTCATTTTTTTTAGAGTTTTTCAGCACCCTAAAGCCGGGTGGTGTATTGAGCATAACGGAAGTATTATATCAAATAGCATACATAACTTCAATTAAACATGAAAGAATCATTTCTCTATCTTGACTGAGAGCTGAGAAAAAAAATAAAACGTGATTTTCATATTTTATTTTTTTTCTCGGTTCCTAATGCCCATTGGCGGCTATAACTCTAGTTTTGCACTATTATAGGTCCCTACTACCCACACACAAATCGGCATTCAAATCTGTGAGTTACAACTGCAAACGTCCCCTTGTTAGTATTTTTTCCACAAATATACATCGCATACACTAATTATATTCCGACCACTAAATACATTTTATTAGCGACGCATGTAGACGACAGAGAATTTTTAAAAAGAGTTAAAGATTCTATTCATACTTCTCATGTTCCGCATTGTAATAAGTATGTGACTAGCTTAATACCATCTGCATTGCCAAAAAAAATTGTACTACTACAACCCCACGAACAGTCTTGGGTTCAGTACTTAGGTAAGGATGAACTGTTACTGGGCCAACGGTTGTGAAAGGAGGTGATTTAAAAAAATTGCTACGGCCAAAAAATATTCCGCCAAAGTGAGAACGAAATGTCAGTAATCATCGACTAATTAAAAGCATAAATCATTTACAACAAGTGAGCGAATTATCCGTCAGATGGTGCTGTATTGAACTGCAACAAAGCTCTTGCATCCACTGCAACATCTCCGATCATGCGTTTCTTCTTTATCATTTTATATGACATCTTAGAGTCATTCATCGGGGTTTCCTAAGCTTAGTAACCCGGTGTATGTAGTTTTCTTCTATAATTCTACGAATATCCGTTTCCTCCAAATTGCTTCTTCTCTAAGAGCTCTAATGGTTGTTCTGATAACTTGGCTTTCGATGAAATGGGTCCCCCGAAAAACGTTCTAAGCGACAAAATTTTGAAGTGACAATTTTTACGTTTTTTAAATGTATTATAAATAGTACATCATATTATGATATAGCAATCCATTATGTTATTATACATGTAAGTATAACAATTTACAAGGTGAAAAAAAAAATCTAACTTACAAAACTAACAAGAACTTTAAATTATGATTTTCTTTCACTGATTACTCAAAATTTTGTTTCTCGTTTAGAACGAATTTCTTCTGGGGGATGAAATGTATACAGGCACAGAACGAATCAGAATATTTTGGAGGGTAATTTTATACTGGAGAAGAGATGCTGACCATCCTTGACAATAAAGTGTCCTGTTAAAAAGATAAAACGGGAACAAAAAGTGTCCTTTTAAGAAACGAAAAGACAGGGATTGATTTATTGGGAAAGAAAAAAATGTATCCTTTGACTGTCTTGTAAGAATATCCTTCAGTGTATTGTAATCTAACAGGATTACACACGAAGAATTCCTTCAGGAAGAGTTTTATTTATATTTTTCTTTTATTATAAATTATGATTATATCAGCAAGGAAGGCAAGAGAGAAAGAGGAAGGCCTAGATTGCGATGGAGGGAAGATGTTGAGGCAGATCTAAAGACACTTGGTGTGAGGTATTGGAGGAGAGCAGCTGGTGACAGAAACAAATGGAGGGGAATCGTGGAAGAGGCCAAGGTTCTGCATGGACCGTAGCGCCATTGTTGTTGTTGTTTGATTATATCAGCATATACTTAGTAGTATTTTATATAAGTTTAAGACTGGTTTATTTTTTGGCACAGCATTTAAGATTGTGAATTGTAAAATTCTTAAAAAAAAAATAAATTACTCATTTTTATCAAAAATTGCTCAAAACTGTGTAAGAAATAAAAAGGAGGAATGAATTCTTAAAAAAAAAATAAATTACTCAATTTTTATCAAAATTGCTCAAAATTTATTTGTTGAGAAGAAGTGGTCAAGAATACCTTTCGGTCACCAAATGATATATCCTGGCAGATCTTTAAGTGATTATGGATATCTATATTCTATATTTAATGATTTATAATTATATGAAACGTTAAAAAGAAAATTATTTTTTTTAAGTAAATGAAAACCTGAATGGATTTAATAGAAAACTAAGAAAAAGTATAAAAGGAATACGGGATAGCTGACGAGAAATACAGGAAGGATTGGCTGAAAGGCTGCAAAAAATACCAGAAGCTAATTGAAAGTGTGAAGGCTCACTCGATAATCCGCTCTTCAGCAGGAGGGAAATAGTCTGCAAAATGGGAGGAGTGGGGGAGGGAGTAAAGGGAGAGAGAGAGAGTGAGAGAGAGAGAGAGAGAGACAGATAGAGGAAGGGAAAGAGAGAGAGACAGAAAAAGAGAGAGATCTGATATAAAGAGCAACGGCAGCTAACGAGATAAAACAGCTGGTATTGGAAAGGAATAGATAATAAGGACTGTCACACTTTTATTACTCACAGTGCTGTAGGCAGCACTGAATAAAATGTGAATAAATAACTGTAAAAATAAAAAAGCTAATTTCACAGGAACACAAAATCCTTCAATAATGTACCTCGTTAATGTTTAGTTAAATTGCTTCAGATTAATATCGAACTGTGACTTCAATATTGTAAAGTGTAATGGATATTACACAATATTCGTTAATTTTAGTCATGTATCACTGCACCAGAATTATTAGATATAAGATTCCTATACCTGAATAATAGTACCGATATCTAAGCTTAAAAATAAATTTCTATTAAAAAAAAAATCCATATACAGACTAAAAATAGAAAAACAAAACTATTCAAAAAATAATTAATCATAAATGAATTAATGAGTAGAAAATAGTATTTATTATCTACAAACTTACTTGGAATTTACATACAAGACTAAAACTTCAAGAAACAGCTCGTCGTTACAGACTGCTTCAACATTTACTGAACAAACGTTCAAAGCTCCCAATTAATTACAAAAGACTTATTTACATGACAGTGATTAGACCAATATGGACTATGGGCTCTACTAAACCATCAAATTCATCCCGTATCCAATCCTTACAATTCAAAATCCTTCGAAAAATACTCAATGCCCCTTACTTTGTCACCAATAAACTTATCCATAAAGATTTTAATGTTCCATATGTTGCTGATTTAGCCCTAACCGGATACCAATCCTTTCATAGTCAGCTCCATAACCACTCAAATCCACTAGTTTCTCAACTATTTTCCCTCTCAATTCCCGATAATCCTCCGAGGCGTCTGAAAAGAAGATGACCCAGAGATCCTCTTGTGTAGATTTTTATTGAAGTGTTAATGAGTAGTTCCTTTCAAGTTTTACCATGTTCTTTTTAAGCGTTTTTAACAAATTTTCAATAACTATAAAATAAATATAATTTTTCAATAACAAATAACGAATTTCAATAAATTGTAAATAAAAATAATTATCTACAACAAAAAATTTCCTTAACCGATAGTTAAATTAAATTATTAATTAATCTGTCATCGTTCGTCTCCTCTCCACTGTAGTTTAGTAGCCCTGAAGAAGATCTGCAAGGCAGGTCGAAAAGTTGGAACGCATTAAAGTATTTTTACCTTAACGTAGTGTTCCTCTTTGACTATATCTCTGGTTATCTTCTTCTCCATTCCATCTTAACTGCTACGTATACTTTATCATAACAATTAATCATTATTCGAAATAAACAAATAAGAAAGTAGGGGTTTTAAACGTGGCTTTATTTCAATAAGACCAATATTGTTCCTCAACGGTAGGTCCTAGTTACAAATGTTATATTAAAAAAAATATTCTCTATTAAATTTCCGATCAGAAAACTACCGTAAAATTTTCGATCTTAGCAACACCTACATAGCCAGACCGTGTCAAAATGTTACGTTTTCAATTTTGAAAAAAAAAGTTATAGACCCCGGCTAAAAGACATCCTTGTCAAAAACAAAAAGATTAAAACCACTTTTCTCTTATCTTCGGCGGTCAATAGCACAGGCCAACTAAAAAAATGTTTTTGAAAACTTTTTTTACTTTAATAGCTGATTTTAATAGATTTTTGTGTGCCTAATCCAAATCTGGTCTTAGTTTTTTTTGTATCATCCATAGTTTTTGAGAAATTGGCTTTTTTTATATAATTTCAAAAAGCATTATATAACTGTTTCACGAGGCCTAACTTTATATGTAGAGGTGGTAAGTGAATGTTTCTAGGATCTACAAGGTTTTTGTGGAGAATGTTCTTCTCGCCGGGTTTTAAAGACTCCCTCACAGGCCAGTTCTTTCTGCACCAATGTTGATCCCTTGCTCTACTGTCCAATCCACACAAAAAAACATGGAAATTTGGTAAAACCGCCTTGCTGACCAAGAAGCATGCATGTTACTTTCAAGTCACCACATATCATCCAACCATGAGCCGAATAGCCAATTTTATTCAACACTATTTCTATGTTTTCATATCTCTTTCATATTTACAGAATGTACAACAGGTATAGTTGCATAAGTGTTACTATTGTGTAATAAAACAGTTTTTAAACTAGTTTTGGAAGAATCAATAAACAGCCTCCAGTCTTCTTTTTTGTATTCAACACCAAACTCTTTGATCAGACCTGGAATGTCTGAGCAGTGTATTAAATCACCTTGTTCATAAAATTTCGAAAACTGCTGCTCTCTCTTCCTGTACACATATATGCTAGTTCCAACTGCCAACGAGTTCTTTTCTTTTAGTCTAGAACCAAGCAATTCAGCTTTTTCTTTTGTTAACCCAAGATCCCTAACTAAGTCGTTAAGCTCAATCTGAGTAAACAGCTTAGACTATATATTTGCTGTAGCACATTGCAACTCTTCATCATCTTTGCTCATCTATATCTATATCTGTTTCAGCAGTGCTGCCAACTCTTCTACATCCAGCACAAATTATTTTACAATTTTATTTGTAGTATATAAAAGCTGTTAAATTCTGTAATAAATAAAAAAAAATATATATATTAATGTGCAAATGTGGAAAAAATGGTAGGTAATGCGGCTTAATAAGTTTAATATTTGGATTTAGCGCCCTAATAAGGTGTTTTAAGTAAAAAAGTTTTTTCATCGCTGGCCTGTGTAATCGTCAGATCGTGGCAGATAAAACCAGTATTCTTCAGATAATTATTGGTTGTCATCGAACTATGACTTCAACATTATAAGATACAGTATTACCACATTTGGTAATTTTATTGATGTGTCAGTACCGAAATCATTCGATTCTCGATTTACGATATCGATACCTAAATAATAATACTGATAATACCGAGTTTAAAAATTAATTACTTCTCTAACTCTCAAATAAATAAATAAAATAACGTGTTGGATCATCCGAATAGAATTTTTAATCCTTTTCATGAATAATTTTTATTTCTATAGACTTTTGATCAGTAAGTGTTTAATCTTTAAAAAGTATCCCAAGTTCTTAAAAACTGATAGTTGGTAGGATAGAGGTCGGGAGGAAAAGGCGGTTGACTGAGAGGCTCTTAACAAGTTCCTAAGCTGGTCAGCATTGTTGGATTTGATAACTGTTATTTCCTCTGAGTTATAAAAAGGTTGAAGTCTTTCTCTCTAATTATTCTAATCCAAAAATACAGGATATCTTTACCCTGCAATTTACTAACATTTCTGGTTCTTTAGGTTCTTTCAACCGACCTTAAACTCTTAAAAGGAAATTATAAGCAAATAACATGTACAGTTGGTAGTAAAAATTAGTTTAGGTACCAGTCCCTAAGAGGCGCTCCAGCCCCTTCACACACCCAGAATACCTTATATCGATTTCAACCTTGTTCCGATTTATTTCAATGTTTTAGTTGCTACTTTTCGAGGGGAAAGGTTATTCTCCTTCATTCCCCACTCTAGAGGGAAAACTAAGACAACTGAGGAAACTAATTCTTTTCAAATTTATGTAATCACTTACCAACGGCTGTTAACTAAACTCACAGGTTTTAATAAAATCAAGAAATAATAATAAATTGTCATGCCTTATCACTTACTACTCATAGCTTAAAATTACCTACATTTTCTTTTCTTTTTACAATTTATCTCATTTTATTCTAACATTTACTACATTTTTTTTTCTTTTTTCTTTTTAATTTTATATTATTCTAGAGGTTCAGTGGATGAAGATGTTATGTTACAAATCACAATTTTGAGTTTTTAATGTTTAATTTTTTTTTTTTTTTTTTTTTTTTTTTTTTTTTTTTTTTTTTGGAGAAATGAAAATATCAACATAGATATCACTAGACCAATGTTAAAAGTAATCTTAACATGTGATTTATATTTTCACATTAGAGAAATGTCAAGTTCTGTTACTAATTCTTAAATTTTGAACAGTAAATAAGAAAACATGAATACATAACTATAAAAAACAGTGTCCATTTTGAAATTATAGAAATTACTTACGGATAAGAAGTGAAATAAAGAATGAAAAAGCGAAAATGACACAAGATATCAGGCCAGACTGCTGGAGCTCCACTTCTGGACCAGTACCTTATTTTCGGGCAGTGAAATAATAGATAGATCAAAAAACCATTTTGTTTCAATCAGGAATAATAACACGTCGGCTAATATATGATACCACGTATGTGCACGTTCTGGCAACTGGCGCTTACGAGGAGTCACGTCTTAGCCGACGAAATATTGACATCCATAATAAACAAAAAACAATCTACCGACTTTCACCGGTCACGCCCTTTTATTTGGTACAACAATCGATCCGTTTTCCTTCTCTCTCTCTTCCGGTGAGCTCGGAAAATTAGCTTTATTGATTCCAGGAAATACTCCTCTAGTTTCCTGCATAGGATATATTTAGTTAGTGATGAACTGCTTTGCTAGATTTGTCTTCGATATATCGAGGTGTTCCCACGTTTCCTCCCACTATTCCGAATTAAACTGGCTCCATCCCACATTCCGTAGAAAATATTTCCTTAGATCATCCCTTTACCGAATTATCAGCACCCTTCATCCTTCCTATAATTACAATATGCTTCAATTCAGATCTGCAATCAAGGCACTGAACACAAGATCCCGTCTTTCTGATCTATATACCCCATCCCATAGAACTACTGCATTCCAGCGCTCTTTCCTATTCCGCTTTACCATCTTATGGAATTCCATTCCTTCTCATATTAGACAAGTGGAATCTCTAAAAACATTTAAATTCCTCTATTTCCAGTACCTTCTTCTTATCCAAGGCGACGCCTGCTAACAATCTATTTTCTCAATTAAATTATATCAAGCTCTTTCTGGAACACTTTCAGTATATATTTGCACAAATTAGATACCAATCAAACAATTTTTTTCTCACTCTGAATATAACATTTAGGTTCTTATATTTTTATATAATAAGCATTGTATCAAAAGAAGCTATTTATTATTTTATTTGTAGAATGTTTTCTTTTTTTCCTGTTTATATATTTGTTTGTTTGTTTCGTTTAACGTCACTTTATGCTGCTATGGCTAATCGTACGATGCTACGGTGGAAGTCCTAAATTTTGCCTATCCAGGTATAATTAGGATAGGGATCTTTAACGAGTACCTGACATCGCACAGGCTCGGGACCCCATTTTACGTCCCTTCCGAAGGACGGCATAGCTAAGGATTTTTTACTCCCTTTAAAAAATCTTGAGGTCATCTGCCGGGCTGCGAACCCGCGATCTTGCTATGCTAACCACTACACCACAGGTGACCGCTGTTTATATATTTAATTAGTATCTATGTATACATTACCAATCTTATATTATTATAACAATTTTTTAAATTTGTTATTCATTTTCTATCTGACCAGATGTAACTAATTTTATTTCTTTTTGTACTAAGTTGTTATTGTTAAGGGACTTTGTGCCTGAATAAAATTATTTTTCTATTCTATATTTTTCAAAAATTAGTTTTTACCTCAATCCATTGAAGTTAAAAAAAAATTAGGTAATCTAAAAAAGTGGAAGATTTTAGAAGCTGGTTTCTATATTATATGCTTGGAGACTTTCAGTAAATTATTAATGTAAAATAAAAAAAGGATATAATATCATTTAATATGTGAAAGGAAATCATTTAAGTGGTGAATGGTAAATTAATGAAGGCCGGCGCAGAGATGCTACAGTACCCGCAATGCACAAGGCACCAGGCGTCCATAGCCACTGATTTTATATAAGCTGATGCATTATGATATTTATTCTCTTGAGTGAGGCAGATAATATTAAAATAAATAAATAAATACGAAATTTAAAAAAAATTAATTCCCCTCTGTCTTGGAAGAAACAATAAATATATTATGGTTATGTCTATCTATAATGAAATGATTTCCCCAATTTACGTTTTATATTTAAAAGGAACAAAGTGCTTCTATTAATAACTCAGGCCAACAAAAAAAATATTTTTGAAAACTTTTTTTACTTTAATAGCTGATTTTTATAGATTTTTGTGTGCCTAATCCAAATCTGGTCTTAGTTTTTTTGTATCATCCATAGTTTTTGAGAAATTGGCTTTTTTTATATAATTTCAAAAAGCATTATATAACTGTTTCACGAGGCCTAACTTTATATGTAGAGGTGGTAAGTAAATGTTTCTAGGATCTACAAGGTTTTTGTGGAGAATATTCTTCTCGCCGGGTTTTAAAAACTCCCTCACAGGCCAGTTCTTTCTGCACCAATGTTGATCCCTTGCTCTACTGTCCAATCCACACAAAAAAACATGGAAATTTGGCAAAACCGCCTTGCTGACCAAGAAGCATGCATGTTACTTTCAAGTCACCACATATCATCCAACCATGTGCCGAGAAGCCAATTTTATTCAACACTATTTCTAGGTTTTCATTACTCTCTTTCATTTGTACAGAATGGTCAACAGGTATAGATGAATAAGTGTTACTATTGTGTAATAAAACCGCTTTTAAACTAGTTTTGGAAGAATCAATAAACAGCCTCCAGTCTTCTTTTTTGTATTCAACACCAAACTCTTTGATCAGACCTGGAATGTCTGGGCAGTACACTAAATCACCTTCTTGTTCAAAAAATTTCGAAAACTGCTGCTTTCTTTTCCTATACACATACAGTAGACCCTCCATATAACGTGGCTCGTTATACCGCGGATTAGGATATAACGCGGGTCAAGCTCCGGTCCCGATCCTGATTCAATTAAAATTAATAAAAAATAAGGTTACATCGTACTATGGTTTTAAAACCAACAATAGAAAACTTAAAAAACAATTCATTAGAAAATTGAGTCATAAAACCAATAGAAAAAACGAAAAGGTTCCAAAGTTTAATAAGTTCTGGGAAAAAGGGAACTCTGAAAATAAAGTTACACTTGTTAAATTTTTTATTTTTTTTTTTTTTAACACACTTATAATTTTACTGAACATTAAAAGGAATTTGTAAAGGAACTATAACTATAACTATAACTGGATGTTAACGTAGGAAGTAAAACTAAATAGGAATATATACTATATAGGTTTAGAATTAATTACGATTGTCTAACCAAGTTTCATTGTTTTTGTTTCAACATTAGAACTTTATTAAGTTTGATTTTTATTAGAATTTTAAATAAACTTTAGGAAAGAGTGTGTGTCGTCCTGGAAATAAGCCGAAATGAGTTGCTTAGACAATGTCGATTGAATATCTTCCCGGTAACCTATCTAGATGACGTACGGAGAAGTCTCTATTCCTGTCTTCTTGGTTCACAGAATCCCCCTCACTAGCTTTTTAAAAACTGTGTATTATTCCTTTAGTTGTTACCCGAGTTTATATCAGAGTGCATTTTCATTATTTTTGACCGCCAATAATTCATACTTCTGCCCTCGTTACACCGCGTTATAACGAGTGTCCACTGTATATGCTAGTTCCAACTGCCAACAAGTTCTTTTGTTTTAGTCTAGAACCAAGCAATTTCTGCTTTTTCTTTTGCTAACCCAAGACCCCTAACTAAGTCGTTAAGCTCAATCTGAGTAAACAGTTTTGACTATATATTTGCTGTAGCACATTGCAACTCTTCATCATCTTGATCATCTATATCTATATCTGTTTCAGCAGTCCTGCCAACTCTTCTACATCCAGCACAAATTATTTTACAATTTTATTTGTAGTATATAAAAGCTGTTAAATTCTGTAATAAATAAAAAAAATAATATATTAATGTATGAATTTGAAAAAAATGGTAGGCGATGCTCCTTAATAAGTGTCATATTTGGATTTAGCACCGTAAAAAACAGAATAATAAGGTGTTTTAAGTAAAAATGTTTTTTCATCGTTGGCCTGTGTAATTAAACTAAATTAACAATTAATCATTATTCGAAATAAATTAAGTTATGAGAAAGTATGGACTTCAAACGTGACTTCCATTTAAATCAATACAGCTCCTCCTCAACGGTAGGTCTTGCTGACAAATGTTACATAACATAAAATATTCTCCATTTAATTTCTGATACAGAAACTGTCGGAAAATGTTTTCTCCGAACAACACCTACAGATCAAGAGTGTGTGTAATATTTAAAAAAACGTTATACCAAAAAAGTGTTGACTCTGAAGACATATCCGTGTCAAAAAAAAAAAAAAAAAAAAAATAAACAATAAAACAGTGATTAAACCAGAAGCCTTTTATGCAGCTGAAACACTAAACATGAATATCAAAGGTCATATGGAGAAACTTGAACTAAAAGAAAGGAAAATTTTAAGAAAAATCATAGGACCATTTCAGGATAATAAGACAATATACATAAACAATGAAACACTCTACAAGAAAATTGAAAAACTCTCTGATACTATGCAAAAAAGAAGAATCAATTTTTACGGTCATCTCAGAATGAACTCTAATAGATTATCCCAGCAAATCTTTGACTTCTTACGCCATCTCAAAACAAAACCCAATTGGTTTAAAGAAACTGAAAAGGACCTAGCAGAATTAAATTTACAGAAAATTCACTACTTGATCAGACTTCTAAATTAATAACTAAAGATGAATATGTTAAGTTCCAAGATAAATCCACTCTAAAAACCAAACCCTTTATCTCAGATGAAGAAAGAAAAAGAAGATCAGAAAGAATGAAGAAGTACTGGGAACTTAAGAAGGGACAACACACAGTGAAGTGATGGATTCAACGTACCCCAAAGAGGGTGAAACGTCAAAAAAAAAAACTATGAAAATATTATTTAATATACTCGTGTTACTTCCTGAGTTATAAACGTAAAACAAGAGTTAGCGCGTTATAAATAACACATTACTCAAAGTGATGAATTATCTGAGCAGTGTGTGGACGCGTCAGGAATCTCAAATGAGCTTGTGCTAAAACACCATTAGCGCAGAATAATGAACCAATTTCAACGGTCTTTATTTAACGTCAAACAAAAAACTGTTTAAAACAATAAAAACCGGTTCAGTTTTGTTTTTTTAAATAATTTATTGAAATTTACAACTGTATATACAAAAAATAAAATACATCAAGTAAATGTGATTAAATAGATGAAAATGACAGGTCACTTTTTTTTAAATCAACTGCCCATTGGTAGCGGTTATTAAGGTTCTATAATGAAGTACTATATTAGAAGGTACCGAGGCCATCTTATTTTCAGGGCCTCGGAGGGTTAAATGGAATGGAATAAGAAGCAAGTTGTGATACTAATGGATTTGAATGGTTGTGGAGTTTGCTATGAAAGGATTGATATCTGGTTTGAGCTAAGTCAGAAACGTAAGGTATATTAAGATCTTTGTGGATAAGTTTGTTTATGACGAAGTAAGGAGCATTTAGGATTTTTCTAAGGATTTTGGATTGTAAGGATTGGATACGAGATGAATTGGATGGTTTAGTGGAGCCCCAAAGCTCAACTCCGTATGTCCAAATTTGTCTAATTATTGTCATGTAAATGAGTCTTTTGTAAATAATTGGAAGGTTGGAGCGTTTGTCAAGTAAATGTTAAAGTAGTCGATAGCGACGGGCAGTTTCTTGTCGTTTTAGTCTTGTATGTGGATTCCAAGTAAGACGTTTGTCCAGATGGAGTCCTAGGTAGCGGATCATCGTTAAAGGACATTGTAGGACAGGAAGTCGTGGGTTTACGACGGAGGGTGAAGGTTATTTGATGGGATTTATTTGGATTTATTTTGATTCTTCATTTTTGACACCATTCTTGAAGTTTTATGATATGGGATTGGAGTGTCTGGGAGGCAATGAAGGGATTATTGTTTACTGATAACACACACGTGTCGGGATGTCAGCTGTATACACCGTGTAGAGGATTCGACCTAGGATACTTCCTAGGAAATTCCTATACCTGCAGATTGGGTAAAGAGATAGGAATAGGAAAAGTTATCCAGTCTAGTTAAAAGCAAAATCAAACATTTTTTTTTGTTTACTTTAATTGTTAAATATGCCCGTTTTTACTGATCTAAACAGTTTTGATTTATATATCTAATTTTCAAATAGATAAACCTAGTAATTTTAGGAACATTAAGAAGTAATTATGAACTACATAAAAACTCGTTATCCCACAATTTTACTATTTAATGCTCTATTTTAATCTATTGATATACCTTAATTTTAAATTTAACAAAAATTTGATGCTAATGTACTAAAATTAATAAAGACTTCCTGAACTATAGTATCCATTAATAATTTTTCACTGATCCCACTTGATCCGATCCGCTACCTAAGACTCCATATGGACAAACTTCTTACTTGGAATCCACATACAAGACTGAAACAGCAAGACACTGCTCGTCGTTTTCGACTTCTTCAACATTTACTAGACAAACGGTCAAACCTCCCAATTAATTACAAAAGACTCATATACATGACTGTGATTAGACCTATTTGGACGTACGGAGTTGAGCTTTGGGGCTCCACTAAACCATCTAATTCATCTCGTATTCAATCCTTACAATCCAAAACCTTTCAAAAAATTCTCAATGCTCCGTTACGAACAATCTTATCCATAAAGATCTTGATGTTCCATATGTTGCTTAGTATGCCCAAACCAGATACCTGTCCTTTCATAGTAAGCTCCATAACCACTAAAATGCACTAGTTTCTCAACTTGCTTCCTACTCCATTCCCGAATTTTCTCCTAGGCGTTTGGAAAGAAGTTGGCCTAGAGATCTTCTAGTGTAGAATTTTTATTGAAGTGCTAATGATGAGTAGTTCTTTTCAAGTTTTGTACATGTTATTGTAATCGTTATCAACACATTTACTTGATCTATAAATTTGTACAGTTGTAAATTTCAATAAATTGATAAACAAAAAAAATAAATAAAATATAAGATTTGGATGAAAACGGATAAAAAACAGGGTGTCCTGTCACGGAAATTGGTGTGACCGGTAGAAGGTTAAAAGACTTGGTCCCTGAGTAAAATTATTTTTCAATTCTGTATTGTACATGTTTGTTTATTATTTTTATTGATATAACGTAAGAAACTTGTGCCCCAGAATAATGTTTTTTTTTTTTTTTTTTTTTTTTTTTTTTTTTTTTTTTTTTTTAATTTCACAGTCAAACCTTAATAACTCCTTAGTTGCTGTGCCATATCCGCTCAGGTTTTGAAGATTAAGTAATCTAATCTTAGGTAAGTACCTAGATCAACCGAAATGTTAGCAGATTTAATAACAAAATATTATTTTTTATTTTTTTAACTTATTTTGGCGGTGAATGTTCCTTACAATATTATCGTCATAAATATTACAATTTAAATTTTTTTTTTATCATAATAACTTTATTCACATCTGTACACAATGGATAACCAGTGAATGTGAAGTTACATTAAAACCACAGGCATGAGGGAGTCAGCAGCCAGTGGTACAATCTGTAGGCGTGAAACTAAATTATTAGGGATTAGAGTAGGACATCCCTCATCCACTTCCTTTTCAGCCTCCGTTGAGTTATGACAGAAATTTGTACTCTTGCCATATTATGTATCTGTTTGTTAGTGTGTCCTCGTAGTTTTTCATGATATCGTCGATAAAGTTTATGAATATGGGTCTTAACTATCGGAATACGCAAGTCTGTATGTAGGGTATCGTTTGACACATAAGGAGGGGAGTCTTAGGAATTTTGATTGAAATGTCTGTATTTTCTAGATAGGCGTTCTTTTGGCCGGTCCATAAATTTGCGATGCATGCGTCCAGATGGGTTTTAGCAAATAACTGTAAATGTTAAGTTTGTCTTAAAGGTAGTTTTGAGCCTCTGTGAAGTACTGAGTATAGAAGTCGCAGTCTTAACTGTAACGTCTGTTTTTTTGTCTTGGAATGTGGGCCCCATATCAGTCTTTTATCAAGCGTAAGTCCTAAGTATGTCACTTTTTCAGTTTCATGTAAAGGTTCGTAATCAATGTAGACAGGCGGGCAGGTCTTCCGTCGTACTGTAAATGTAATATGAAGAGATTTGTCATAAGTAAGTTTTATTTTCTATTTCTTACACGAAGACAAAAAATGAAAGTAATAAAGAATTATCTGTTTTATAAATGTGATTTTGATCAGAAATATGATGACTAACTATGATATAAACTTTATTTGATCTACAGGTCTCGAAGAAACAACATCAATTTCGAAACGAAGTTCTCGATAAAGTGGTCACGTTTCTTCGAGAAATCACTTTAACTAAAGACACTTTAAATAAAGTGGAACTGGTTTATTCACCAAAGGGCCCTCTTTGACTTTTAAGTACGATGCCATCGATCAGGCTTCAGCTGGTCTTCCTCAGTGTTAGTTCTCAGTGGTTCCTTTGATTTTAGTTCAAGAAATCAATGATTTGACCTTCTATCGTTTTTTGTTTTTTCTGTATCAAGGTCAAATTAGAAACTTTAACGAGATATAAATTGATAATACACTCCCTGTCAAAAGTACTGCAACACCCATAATTCTCGAGATTTTTTTTGGTTTTTACCTTATCCATACATTGCTTACATTTATTTTAATATTATTTTCAAAATGTCAGACATTAGAGATAAGAGACATCATTACTATTCACTGTCTAATAACAAACGATATAATTTTAGTTCATTTTGTATTTAAATTTTGCTTTCAGCCCTTATCCTATTCATGATATGCCAGTGCTCCTCAAGGAAGTATCCTAGGTCCTATCCTTAACACAGTTTATACTGCTGACATCCCTAGACATCCTAGTACTGTCCTCACTATGGATACCTATTCTTTCACAGTAATCTCTATAATCACACAAATCCGCTAGTCTCTCAACGTTCCCGATAACCCTCTGAGGCGTCTGAAAAGAAGATGGCCTCGGGAACTTCTCAAATAGAACTTTTATTGAAGTGCTACCAGTGGATAGTTGCCATTGTCATTTTATTATTTTATCTTATTATCACATCTACTATATATTTGTCAAATACCACTCACTCATTTAACACAAAATCTCAGAAACCACCGAACGGATTGGAATGAAATTCGCTTCCTGTAGGGCCGTAGATGCTCGCTAAGAAAGGAATTTTAAAAAAATCGGCCTGGATCGCGGCTAATTCGCGAAAAATGCGATTACAATTTTTATTGGGTGAATAATAATAGATTAACTGTCATATGGTATTTGGAGATAAGATAAGTTAAAAAATAGGTTAGATGTTTAAGCCGCACAGTTTGACCACAAATTAGGTTCCTTAAAGTTTTAAACAAACAAAAATACAATCGATGTCTAAACCTTATTATATGCTACCTTCTGTGAACTGATGGTGGCTGCAGAGGTGGACCATTACAAGTTTGAGTTGTTTCGTGACGAGAAACTATTAAAAGACTAATGTTAAAGAGGAGGTTAAAAGACTTATGTTCTCTGGTGATGTCATGTAAGGCCAGTTCGATGTAGGGACAAAAACTGATAAGAATCAGTGAGCTCTATCAAGTGTATGATTCTCTTCAGTTTCTTCTCATTTCCTACCAAGTGTTTGATTCCCTTCAGTATCGTCTCATGTTCTACCATGGATAAGATGGGTACAGTATTAACATCCCTCAGCGTGACCCAAATACCAATACACCACTTAAGAAAACTGTGTCTGAATCTGATTTTTCGCCTGAATGTTAGTGGAGCGAGGAGGTGAAGAAACTTATTTACTTCAATTTCGTAATCTCCTCAACCAATTTATCCTTGATATTTACGGAAAAATAGAAACAGAAAGACTAAACTTTATTCGAAAAAGTTGAAAAGTTGAGACTATATTCACTAGAATTATGCCATAAGAAAAGCTGATGGTCTGGTATCAGAGCTGGGTAAAATGGTAGTGCTGCCTCGAAGCTTCACTGGAGGACTATCAAAATAATATAAGATTAACTTTTGCAAATTGTCAAATTTACTTATTGAAATTATTCTAAGAATGGAATTCTTTAGGTTTATTCAAGTAATAATAATTATCAACGTTGAGCTTAACTTTTACTAATTGAAGTTGTCATGCATCCTAATGATATTAAACCGTAGCGGAGCATGGTATCTTCAGCTAGTTTATTATATGCATGTTGTTGGTTTTTTATGTTCAGTTGTAAATTAATAAATTGATAATAATCCAAAAATCCCTCCAGTCCATGTTTATCTTTCGTTTCGTTTATTTTCTTCAAAATCTTTTAAAAAGTATGCCAAGACTAGTGAAAGCAGTCATTCAAGCCAGAGGGGGCAATATGACTTATGTAAATTAATAATTTATTAATAATTATTAATAAATTAATAATTTGTAAAATGTAAAATTAATTTTGTTAACGGTCAGGAACCCAGGACAGTAAAACACGTATTAGTAGATTGTCCACAGTTTTCATCTCTAAGAGAAAAATTGAAAATTTCATATACTTTAAAAGAAATCCTAAAAGATGATGATAAAATCAGTGAAATCCTTGTTGGGGTTTCTTAAGGCTATCAGGTTTTATGGACGAATATAGGAGATAAGAAATCAAAGACGAACTGCCAATGACCCTGAAGGATTGAAGCAAACCAAAAATAAATAAATAAAAAGTTAATTTTCTAACTTTTTTGTTTATTGGAAGAAATATTGCGATTAATTTTAATAAAACGTGTTTATGACCAGTAAAAAAAAATGTTTATTATAGACTTCAGTAGCTTTCTTTATTATGAATAAACAGACGTTTCAGTAAAATTCAAATCTATCAAAGTGTTCCGATACTTTATATAATGTTAGAAAATATACAAATTAAATATGCAATAAAAATTTCGAATTACTAAAAAATTAATAGAACGAAATTAAATTGTATCCATTATATGCTTCTTTAAGCATTATTATTCATAATTCTAATAGGTAATATGTAAAACAAAATGAAATTTCAGTTTTCCAAATTTTTGAAAGTTTTTTAATTTTCTCAATATAACCATTAATTCTTAAAAATAGTTATTCTCAAAAATTGTACCGTATGTCATGCCATATCATAAATGTACACTAATATGTTATGCTCACGAACTTTAAAAAAATGGTATGAATCAAAGCGGTTGCTTTGATGGGGTTCCGTCTTCATATTTAGTTGAGTACTAGATACTACGGTTTGAGAATAAAAATACATTATAGTTTTAAAAAAACAAACAGAAAAATCACGGTATTATAGCAAACCGAACTAACTAGAAAATATTTTTTTTGTATTATGAATAGTTTGTGTTGCGGCGCTAGAACGCCCGACAATCAACTATCATTAATTAATTTGGAATTAAATTAAAGTATAACTTAAGTTATTAACAAAATAATTCAATTTAAAGTAACAAAAAGGTGGTGTGTGACAAAATTTTGTCACAGAGGAACGGACAGACCGATAACATTTAGATTTTATAATTAATATTTTCCTAATAACTAGGAATATAAGTAGTTACTATTATAAATAGTTTATTATTCGTTAAAGTCCGCCATCTTAAAACAGCATCCTTAAGGACGAAAACTAATTCTAATTGTGGAAGGAGAGAGTGGCCAATTATGTCCTTCGGCCTTTAAAAAATCGTCAGATCCTGGCAGATCTGTAAAACAGTGTCCTTATAAGGACAATAATGGCGGAAGTTATCTCTCGGATAACTTAAAAACAATTAAATATTTCAACATCCTAAAGGACGAAAAACTAATAAAATCGTTGAAGTCCGCCTTCTTAAAAGAGCATCCTTAAGGACGAAAACTAATTCTAATTGTGGAAGGAGAGAGTGTCCAAGGATGTCCTTCGGCCTCAAAAAACCGGTAGATCTGTAAAACTGCTATAAGGACACTGTTTTACAGATCTGCCAGGATCTTACGATTTTTTTTTTGGGCGGAATTTAACGATTTTATTAGTATTTCGTCCTTAACGATGCTGTTTTGAAATATTTAACGGGTTTTAAGCCACTCGAAGGATAACTTCCGCTATTGCTGTCCTTGAGGATACTATTTTAAAATATTTAACGATTTTAAGATGGCGGAAGTTATCCTTATAATTACTGTTGTCCTTATCAGGACACTTTTTTGAAATATTAAATTATAATTTAATATTAATCACAAACTATTCATGAAACTAAAATTATATTCTACTTTTCAGTTTGGTTGGCTATTAAAGCTTGATTTTTCTCTGTTTTTTTTTTCCCTTCATTTTTAGTCTCCAAACGATATCAATAATATTTATAATCAAAGCTTCAATTTTAGTCATGTTTACGACACCTTTCCATTTCATATTGTGCATCTTCATTATATAAAACTTTCTCTATTGACTTTGAGCTAGGGCCACTGTTAGAAGGAGCATGAGCCGTTCGAGCTAACAAATTTTTCATATATTTTCTATAAGATTTTTCTAACAAATATATATAATTTTTCTTCTTATATTTAAAAATACCGTAGTGACAGCTGTGGTACCACAATAATTACCATTTATGTTCTTCAATTATCTTCCATTGGTGAACATTTTTTCATCCGTAAAAACCATTTACTGACGTCTTGTGATTGGTGTACAGCTAAACTGCAAACTTTTCTAAACTTTTTTTTTTTTTCCTGGTGCAAATTTTAGTGAGGAAATCAGAACAAAGTTGCACAATAATTGTATTGCCATTAGTTTTTGACTAAAGTCAGATTACTTGAAATTGGTGAAAATTACGTTAAAAGATTCCTTTACATACAGGTCAAGTTAATAAGAGCGAATTACAGAATACTATTGCTAGGTTATAAAGTTCAACTCTTGTAGTCGGCTTTAGTGGTCAGAGGATCCGGCTTTACCTTGTGGTCAGAGAAACACTTGATTAACCGCGAAGAGAGTGGATGCAGAAAAAGTGTTGATGAAAGTGAGACAGATTCTGAAAGTGAAACAGCCGTTGTTGCAGGAAGAATTGAGCATTCAGAATTGAACACAAAGATGATGTATCTAGTGATGAGGAATGCATTACCGATAATTCATTTATTGGTAAGAGTTTGTTTATGTTCCATATATTATAGAAAAGAGGATGCTCCACCTGAAGCAAGTCATGAAGGACCCGGCTCTATAAGACGAGGTTGTGAATTATGTGAAAAACGAAGGCTGACTGAATACTTTTGCAAACAATGTAAAATGGATTTATGTTTAGAACATTCAAAAATTGCCTGTCAA
Source organism: Euschistus heros (assembly GCA_003667255.2). Classification (NCBI taxonomy): domain Eukaryota; kingdom Metazoa; phylum Arthropoda; class Insecta; order Hemiptera; family Pentatomidae; genus Euschistus; species Euschistus heros. Next base: position 38,658 of record RCWM02000625.1, on the reverse strand, counting down.
AGCTGTATAAATAAAATTAGTGAAGAGAGAGAAACACTTTATTAAGTGGTGCTGCCCATTTTAAATGGGTTGCAAAAAAAACACAGCATACTCAATCAATCCAAATATGACATACCAAAAAAAAAAGCCCGTAATAGTCATTATTTTTAAAATATAAGAATCTACATATTAAAATGATCAATCCATGCGGAATATAAAATTAAATTAATTAATAGTTAAAAAGTTGTGATAACAGAAAAATAGTTTAAAGTTGTTATAATAGATAAATAATATTTTTATTACTTATTTTATTAATGTGTATTATTATGTGCATTCCTTTAAAAACCAAATAAAGTAAATGAGGAAAAAATAGTGATGAAATCATCAGTAAAACGATTGAATTTCAAGAGGCGATCTGTCAGATCATTGCGACTATTGGTGTTAGTCCTAGGGTTGTGACTACTGGAGGGTTAAGTTAACTATAAATCATACAAAGCCAGCAGGGTAATTCAGTAAGGCACTGAATTTCTATGATCTGGGGCCCGAGTTTGATCACGACTAAAGCAAAAAAATTAATTTTTGTTTTTTCGGCCGTGGATCGACTTCAGGGTCTGCATACCGTCCTGGGCACACCCAGCCTCTATAAAGTGAGGACCCTTAGTTAGAGGAAAACACCTAGTGGTTGAGTGCGATTGCTGACCACACCTCCTGATATAACCGTTAGTCACGATTCTATATTCTTGAATCCAAGACCATTAATGGGTTGTAGCGGTTATAATCGTTGGATTATAACTCATGTAAACATATATCAAATACACAAATCATTAATAATATTTAAAGAAACTTATTTTTAAATATTTATCATACTAAAAAAAAAAAAAAAAGATCAATTTATTTTCTCGATTAGGTAACCATTGAATAAAATTCCGAGAGCAGACACTCTTCCAATCACTGGACAAGCCATCAACAAGCTGCCCCCAACTACCTGCGACCTCATCACGCAGTGGAGCGAAGGTAACGACCCCTGGTGGCTGATAAACAACCAGAAATAGAGGACCTCAAGCTATGACGTCAATAAGTCACTATCGATTCTAGCACTCGACTGACCTCGAATGGTCAAATGTACAAAACTGAGGAAAGGATAATGAAAAGGCTGGGGGAACCTTGTTTCATTTTATGACAATCATCAGACTCAGCTTCTACGATGTATCTGGTTTAGGGTGGTCATAAAGAGACATTATGAAAGTGCAGGATAAGGATAGTGTTAGTGTGTACAAAGTTCAACAATGGTTGAAAAAATAGGAGTTTCGTCGCTGGACTTCTTTCTGGATGACGATTTGCTACGAGCTTTAGTTTATGAAAATCCCAGAACTGTTCGAACTCAGTTAATCAAACAACGCCGACCACATTAAGGCTATCAAAAGAACATAAGCACAGAACGGTTTAAAAAAAAAAAAAAAAAAAAAAAAAAAAAAAAAAAATCGATGTGAAAGGTTTTCGTCGCTATAAAAATGTAGAAGCTTAGTTCCAGTCTATGCCCTAACCGCCCTTCTCTCCAGACCTCTTATAATATTAATGTCCTGTGATAATATATACTAGTGCTGTCCTCACTACGTATGCTGATGGCACATATGTGTTATCAATAAATCAAGATTCCTTCAAAGCATCCTAAAAACTCCAATCTTATAAACGTCAAGTGTCAAAATTGTAGAATCAAAATAAAGCCAAATAAATCTCATCAAATAACATTTTCCCTTAGTCGTAAAACAACGACTTCTTCTCCAACAGTATCCTTTAATTACATTCCACTGATCCCTGTTGAACAGATCCGCTATCTAGGGCTCCAACTGGACTGGCGTTTAACTTGGAATCCACATACAAGACTAAACATTTCTTCAACATTTACTAGACAAACATTTAAAACGTCCAATAGAGCTCAAGTGCTACCAGTAGTTGCTTTACAAGCCATTATCAATTTATTATTTTATCTTATTATGACATTTATTAGATGTATGTGATTTTGTGTGTACAGTTGTAAATTTTAATAAATAGATAATAAAAATTAAAGGATAAAATAATTAGAAATAACACAATAATTTCTTGGAAGCGACCTTACAGTCCAGCTATATGTTCCTAACACTATTAATTTCCAGAAGCCATTAACTCCCTCTGGACAAAACTAAGTTGGACTAAAGGTTCCAGATAGGAAGGAGGAAGGATAACTGACCGCTCGGTGGCCATTAGGGACGACGCTATATCGATATAGTGTCCCCTTACAGTCCAGTCCTCCAGTCCTCCAGCTCCAGTAACAGCCTACCATTCCTCTGGAAAGGGAAGGAGGGATGAGAAATGAATCGTTCGATCTGTCTCTCCTTGGGGCACTTCATCATTTGTTCTTCTCACGGTCCAAGGTCCAAGAGTAATTGGAGCTTCTCTTCACACTATTCTTAGCTGAACAATTTCTGATATCAAAAGGGCATCATCTATTTAATGGTTAACTGTAACGATACTGTGATATATATATATATATATATATATATATATATATATATATATATATATATAAACTTGTACTTTGAAAGATAATAATCTATAATCTATACAATATATAAAACTATGTAAAAGGACAAGCCATTTTTCGTTTGTGATCACTAGAGCTCGGATTCTCGTGCATCTTTTTGTTGCAAGCTCGTAATCAGCCAGAGACAAATTATTTATACGAATTAAGATGTTTAGGAAAATTTACCTTAGTTTAATATTGCACCAAATTGCACGTTTTAGGGGTTACTGCATAAAATTACACATTCTGCAGTTTGAATGCATAAAATTGCACATTCTGCAGTTTGAATGCATAAAATTGTACATTCTGCAGTTTGAATACACAAAATTCCTGCATTCAAATCCTAAATGCACAATACTTTCGTGTTTTCGGAAAAGTAACAACTTTAGATTGATTTTAGCTAGGGAACTCGGGTTCCCAACTTCCAAAAATTTTGACTCTCCCTCCTAGCTTGCATAGATATTTTTAATAAGTACAACATAATTATTAAATTAAGACCTCTTTACTGTTAGTAAACATTTTCAATTTAAACAAACCAAGTTTATTCTTCTGCCTTCTTAACGGGAAATTGAATAAAGTATAATCATTCCTAATATACATATTTATACTCCTAAGTAATATGTACACATAGCTTATGCATACCACGTACAATAAACATATGCGATTTGTCCTAATTGCGTTTTAGACAATCATTATTTAACTACTCCCTTACTAAGGACTGGATCAATAAAATTTAAGATAAAAACCACTTTTTGGAAAGAATTGTAACTAGCGAATTATTTGTTCAACCTTTTTTATCATTTGCATTTTATTTTGCATGATTTTAAGTTTTATTGCACGATTTTCCACGATTTCAAGTTTTTATTGCACAGTTCAGAATTTTTGTTGCACGAAAATCCGGGCTTTAGTGATCACTAACCACGAAAACTACTGAACCTATCTGTAACAAATATTAACCACATCATCTCCATAGTTCATGGAAGGTTTACCAATTATAAAATACAAAAATTTTCAATGATATTGCCATAAAAAAGTACTAAATATGTGCTGCGCAGTGGAGTTTGGTAATCTACCGATAGTTGGCGAACACCATTCAAGAGAGGTTACAAAGGTACGGTGTTATATAAAGCTACAAATGTATAATAAAATTACTTATCTTCTATTCAATTGTAATTAAAAAAGCTGTACATATATGGAGTGACATGTGTATCCCAGTGGAGTTTAAAAATCGACCGATATGTGGCCATTCTCTAACAGAGTTTGCAATGGTAAAACTACTAAAGCCAACTGTACTAAATTTTAACTACAACATCTTCATAGTTCTAGGAAGGTCTATAATAATAACTTTTACTATAATAATAATTAAAACGTATAGTCTTGAGTGGCTGAAACGAGGTTTGCCAAACTATCATATACTTCTATGGTTAGAAATTAAAATCCAACCAGATGGATCGATAGAATTATTTTTGTCAAATTGAATGTCCAATTGTGTTTTTGGGTGAGTACCTCTCAGTGACAAAGAAACAATTGGGTGAAACTAGATCAACAATGTACAAAAATGCCACAGACCTCGCCTTTCTATTCCAATCCGTTGCAGATATACGAAAAGTGAAATACTTTTTTGAGGAAAAGGAAAAAAAAGAGGAACAAGCAGGTAAAGAAAAAAGAGGGTTTTTTTTTTTTTTTTTTTAAAAAAGCTGTAATACATCCATTTTGTATAAATATTTTTTCAAATTTTGACCACATTTATGGATTTAGCATTAAATTTTCTATAATAGCTGAGTACATGTAACCTTGAATTACAACTTGTGACCTCAAGAAGAGCTTGATCTTCACCTTATTTAGGGAAGTTACAATGTCTTATATTACTTTAACACTCACAGTTTTTAATCAGCTTTCGAATGATATGTTAAAAGTAATGATTTTGTATTGATTTCATAGAGAAATTTAATTTTGAAACCGGAAAAAGATGGTGTTCTCATTTGGCACACACATTAGTTACTTGTGTAAATAAAACATTATGACAATCCCTTAATGGAAATGCGCATTTTAAGCATAACAAAACTCTGCATTGGAATAAAAAGCAAAGAAAAAAAAGTATTGTTTAATAGAAAATAAATGAAAACTGTCAATAAAGCGACACCGGATCAAAGGATCTTATGTATACATTTATATATTTATTCTTATATATTTTACCGTTAGCTTCTGAATGCAGATTGTGTTAAAAATACTGCTTTTGAGGTGAATTTTATGGGCAGAAGAGTCTGTTTTTACAGGAGAAGGCATTTCTACCTATGCTTAGGTAGCTTTCTGCTATTACAGCAAATTTAATGCTAAATCCGAAAATTTAGTCAAAATTTTAAAAATATTTTGTAAAAAATGGAGATATTACAGCTTTTATTGAAAAAAAACGTGGTTTCCTCAAAAAAAGTCTTTTTTTTATCGTATATCTGCAACGGATTGGTATAGAAAGGTGAGGTCTGTGGCATTTTTCTTCATTGTTGATCTAGTTCCACCTAATTTTCTTTTCACACTATGAGGTAGTCATCCTGTCTGTTATATGTTTTCATGTATAACCATATATGTTTTAACATATGTATATATGTTTCAATCAATATAACCATAACTATTCAAAATTATCGAGTAGTATAAAGACAAATTTGTAGGTATTATATTTTTACAAACCATACTTCGGAAGATCTGTTATATGAGCAATTCAATTTACTAAACATACATAACAAGGTATTACATAAATTTAATACTATACATAAATAATTAAATATACACATATATATATATATATATATATATATATATATATATATATATATATATATATATATATATATATATAGTATATAAAGTATAGATAGTGTTCTAGAGTTAGACATGCAGCGGAGAGGCCAAGTATTAGAACCCTCCATCATCTTATGACATGTGATATTTCTCACCTGCCTAGTACTGTTCACTTGAGATAAATATCCTACAATATGTATAGCCAAAACAAAAATTTGTCTTAAATTATTTTTATAAAATAACACAAAGATGATAAAATAGCATTATTTTTTTATTATTTTTTTTTTTTAGGAATAGTAGACAAAATATTTTGATGAAATAAAATAATAATCATGAACGAATGAATGAATGCTCTTTATTTGTTAAAGACAGAGTCTTGTACAAATAATAATATTATTAATAATATACAATAGATCCATAGCACGAGTCTAGTGCTCTTAAACAAATCCTTACGTAACAATATTTTGTTTACATTATACAAATGAATATTATTATAACAAAAATATATGATCTGAATCGTTTATCTTTATAACAGATATCAACGTTTTACATAATAGATATTTACATACGCACTTATCATCTACAAACAAACACACACCTTCGTCCATCCACAACAATACACAGTATACCTGTGCATAAAATTAATATTAATAATTAATTACATAATTAAATAAATAAATATATGCATACACACACACCTACATACATATGCATATACCCATACAAACGCAATGCATAAATAAATGCAAATGTGTCATTGACCACATAAAGACATTAGCACCCTATATAGATTTATCATGAAGAAATATACTTTATTTATTTTTTCTACACCGTCAATATTTAATATAGCCTCAATATTGTTATCATCAGAGGACATTGTGATGTATGCCTGGAGAAACTGTTGTCTATATTCCTTGAACGTTGGGCAATAGAGAAGGATATGGTATAAGCTACTGGAGATATATTGACTGCATGATATGCAAGTTTCCTGTGATTTTAATAAAAAAGTTTTGATTTTAATATATAATTTAATTTGTTCTTGGTTAGCGACTCTTAATTGACTGACACACCTCAACTTTTTTATGTGTATTTTGTATGTTAGGTACGTTACGGGATTTGAGATATTGTAGTTGCAGAGTAATCGGTAAAATGAGAAGTTGGTTGACCTGAGAACTCCTTTGAATGTCCATTGAGATATAGAAGTTCTGTGCTTTTTCTAAGATGACATCTTTGTATCTGATAAGGCCGTTGGAAGGATGGGCAGTGAGCTCCTCTGTAAAGTTACTAAGCTCAGCTATCGCCTTAATTTGAGACACCCAATTATACTCCACATCAGGGTTATTACTGTCTAGTGCTTTCAGTCTATTAAAGCACAGTTTTGGCAGTCTCTCGTCAGGCATGAGTGAAAGTTTCGTCCATAGGTTTATCAACTTTTTGATAGGTTTATCAACTTTTTGAACCTCCAGTGAGGTTCTCCCAGTCTCGAGGCGAACTATATAGTTTGGGGTGTTCCTGGGCCAACCAAAAAGATATTTTATGAATTTCAGCTGCGCTATCTCGATCGCCTCGAGATAAACGCTTTTTTGCTTCCCAGGAATCGCTTTTGCCTTTTTTCGGAATGTCTATTACTCTTGCAGATGCTACTGATGAAATAATATAATAATCATACGGATTATTAATTTATTTTCACTCTTCATTTTTTAACTGGATATTAAGTTTGCCAGAATCTGGTCTCAATAGTTGCAACCGTATTAAGTTAATTTTAAAAATTAATGATACTAGCTTGAAATGTAATCCTAATCCAGTTTCGGATCTTATGAGGAACGAGACAGTTATGAAATCAAACCAATAGGGAACAGTCTTAGCAGTGTTCTGACTTAACTTCAAATTGCTTCTGATAGTCTGTAGTTAATTGACGTTAATGTCCTTATGTTTTTTTTTTTTAATTTTATTTAAGTTATTAAAAAAAAAAAAATAAATAAATAAAAATGGCATTTCTATAACAGTTAATATATAGATAGAAAATAAATTTTATTTTGGGACAAAGTCCCTTAAGAATAACATCAAATGAACTAACTATAAATTATATGTATGTAATAAAATATAAAAGTTTTAGGAAGATAATAATGAATAAATATTACAATGTGCCTTACATAATCAATAAATAATATGATAGTTACGAATCCATTCATACAATGTTTACAAAAAAAAAAAAAAAAAAAAAAAAGATAAGGAAAACAAAAACAATAATTATACAATTTACAAAATAAAATAAAATATCTTTCTCTCAGATACGACGATCACATCATCATCATCATTTTCTAAAAATCATCAAATCGAATGATGTTATTTCAGTTCTACCTATTTAAATATATTAGTGCCTTCTCCGATGCAGCAAACCCTTTTCATGAAAAATTATTAATAATTATTCGCTTCCTTCTAGAACGTAATCCCTGTTTACATAACGAATTATTTACGATTATAGGACGTATTGCTTTGTTCAGCAATCGAATGATTTACAATGAAAAAATAATATATAAAGATACATAAATGAAAAAAAAAAAAAAAAAAAAAATAGCTCGGTCAATCGAATCTTGAATGCATGTATGGAAAAAATCCGGTAGTCAATAAGCTTCAGATCTTGGCAGATCTAAAACTAGCACCATACTAGCATATATATATATATATATATATATATATATATATATATATATATATAAAAAACCTGTACCACTTACAACCCGTGAAGGGTCTCGGGTTCAGTACTTAGGTAGGCTGTACTGTTTCTAAGCCAACGGTTGTGAAAGGAGGTGATTTGGCCAGAATTCACGCTCAACCGCCAGGTTTTTCCCCAATTAAGGGTACCACTTTTTAAGAGGCTGGGTGGGCCCAGGAGGGTTCTCCCGACCTCGAATTCGATCCACGACTGATTAACAGAATATAAATATTCTGCCTTCAGTCGGACTCGAACTCGGGCCCGGGAGCATGGTAGTCAAGCGCCTTACCCACTGAGCTACCGCGCCTCCATATATATATATATATATGTATATATATATACATACTAGAATTCCTAGTATAGCATATACTAGAGGGAAAGAACTTAAATAATTTAGACTGATTGAGATTTTTTTTTTTTTTTTTTTTTTTTGCTGAAAATCTTGTAATGAAGTATGCAATTAATTGAGCATTATTTCTTTAACGATATTTTCACGCATAAATGCAATTTTTAATCTGGGTAAAATTGCACTGATTAGGTGGTTGAGGACTGCGAAAAAGCATAATCGGTCATAAACAGAGAATATTAGGAAACTTTTGAGAATGATGGACTGCATTATCAGTGATTACAACTAAAGACCCATCAATATTATTTTTATACAGATGATATAAAATAAGCAAAAGATCGACATTTTAATTTCGCGATTTGACAGAAATAATTTTTAATCCTAGAAGTATATGACAGTTTTGGTAAACCACTGTGGTTCGGTAGTTTTATCATTGTAAATTCTATTTTAGAATGGTGCTAATGAATCCACATATTTAAATTTTTTTTAAATATTTTTTTTTTTTATATAAATACCAAGTAAATTTTATTATCAATTTCAGGCTCTATACAACACCGTATCTTTGTGACATCTCCTGTAGAATAGCGCTCGCCACCTATCGGGCAAAGTTCAAACTTCACTGTTATCCACATATCGCTTTCTTGATAACAAATTGATTGACTATCAAACGATTTTATTATTACTAAAACTTTCTGTAACTATAAAGGTGATGTGGTTAAAAAATAGTAAAGATTAGCTCAATAGTTTTCGTGGTTAGTGATCACAAACGACAAAATGACTCCTCTCCTTTTTTAATAGTATAGAAACCAATTATAAAGTTTTCGTATTTTTTTTCTAATCTGACCAATTCTAATATTTTATCTTATTCCCTTCCAATCTGCTTTCGATAACGAAAGTATTGCCCTAATCTTGAAACTAGCTTAGCAGGAACCGCTATTATCCCAAAAAGGTTGGTTTCAAACCCAGAAGTAGTAATTAGAGGACTAGAGATATGATAATAGAGGCAAAGGGAGTAAGAGATAGAATGAGAGAGAGAGATAGAGAGAGAGGGAGAGAGAGATAAGAGGAGCGTAGAGGAGGGAATTATCCCAGTTTAATTGAGTGGCATTAGGGCGAGGATTTCTGGGCTAGCACTTGCCATATTTCTTCCTAACTGGCCACTCAGTAAGCTCTTGTAAATTCAGAACGAAAAAAATTTATCCCCCCGGATTTCTCTTAGCAAAAATCATATTTATAATTTGTTTTTCAATGTTTTTTAGATGAAAAGTATAAGCTGTTGGTAAATCTTAACTAGTTTAATAATATCATAACTTTATTATACAATACATACTACCAAAGGAGAGTTTAGTTATAAAGTGTTTTACAAAAGCAATTTAATCTCCCATCATTATTTATTTTTAAAAACATATAATATAAACATGATTTTCTAAAATGGGCGACGTTTCATGGCTATTGTCACATTTTCAAGCCCTAAAACATGCAAAAACATACATGTATGACAAATGCGAATTAAGTATTGATAAATATCAGACGGATCCAAATATTAATGGACACAGAAGGGTCCACATTATATATAATGTGTACTTAGATGAATATTATTTCACATTATCAATACTTAATTCGCATTTTTCGTACATGTATGTTTTTGCATGTTTAGGGCTTGAAAATGTGGCAATAGCCATGAAACGTCGCCCATTTTAGAAAATCATGTTTATATTATATGTTTTTTAAATAAATAATGATGGGAGATTAAATTGCTTTTGTAAAACACCTTAATATCATAATTATTATTGATAAAAATACTTTTGTGGAGTTGTTTAAATGTGAGGAACAAATAATGAAAATAAAATAAACAAAAAAAACACTGGAAGAAACTCTCCTTCCCCACTTAGAATTAATTTTCATCCTTAGGGATACTGCTTTAAGATGGGGTACGGTTTCATAAGTTTTATAAGGATACAAGAGCATGCTAATGCTAATACTAAACAGTATAGCATAAGGATACTGTTTTTTTTCAGATCAGCCAGGAACTGACGATTTTTAGTGGCTAAAGAACATCCTTGGCCACTCTCTCCCCACTTAAAATTAGTTTTCGTTCTTAAGAATACTTTCTTTTTTTTCACGATTTAACAGTTTTATTAGTTATCGTCCTTAAGAATACTATTTTAAGATAGCGGAAATATTTGGACAACATATCTATTAGTTTTCGTCCTTAAGAATACTGTAAAATATTTCAGGATTAAAAGGTTTTTAAGATATCCGAAGGATATTCTGCCATTTTTGTCCTTTTAGTTTTGGTCCTTAAGGATACTATTTTGAAATATTATAATATTTAACGATTTTAAAATGGCGGAAGAATATTCTGAAATTGTAGTCCTTACGGATACTGTTTTGAAATATTTCAGGATTTAACGGTTTTTAAGATATCCGAAGGATATTCCGCCATTGTTGTCCTTCTAGTTTTTGTCCTTAAGTATGCCATTTTGAAATATTCGAAGTATAGATCTAAACCATCAATTATCAATCAACAATCAATCAACACTTACTGGTTGCTTATTTTTTAAAATCTATTTTTAAAATAAATTTGAATAAGTAACAAATTGTAACTGAGAAGAATTTTAAAGAAATTTCATGTTGTTCGTTCCAGCAAAATTCTATCTAATACGATTTGTTCGTTGTAGAATTTAATAAAACAGCGTACAGGAGCAAAACGACTACTCGATACAGAATTACTTCCGAGAAAGAGAAGTGCCCTTGGTACAGGACTGTTCTTCACTGATGGTGCTCAGGTGTTCCCCACCTGTTGCTCAGTGCTTGCTTCGATATAAATACAATCGATAGGGTATACATTATATACAGGCAGTATTTTATGTATTAAATATCGATAAAAGTATGATTCAGAATAAATGGGATCTTTATTTTATTTATTTATGTAAAACAGCATTTTATACGTTTAGCATCTAAACATTAAAGATTTTGATCAGTATTTTTACTTAAATATGTTCAAACCATAGTCGTGAAGGGTATTGTGATTTTCTTTTTTTCTCTTCTACATTCACATGTTTTCTTAAAGTGTTTCTGAGTCATGTTGTTGTTATTTGTTTGAAGGGCAAAAAACTGCTGTGGTTATCATCGCCCATATGTATACATTTACTACACCACCTGCATTGCATCAATGATAATAGCAATAATAAATTTCTAATAAAATTATAATAATCTCTACCATAGATACGATTTACAAAAAAAAAAAACACTTTCAAATAAATAAATAGATAAAATAAAAAATAAAATGAAAAAATATATAAAGAGAAAAAAATATTAATGAATAAAGTAACGAACATTAAATACAATTATATAACCTGATTTTCTTTATAAATTCTATAGTACTTGTAGTCTCCTGTACTGAGGAGAGATATGGATAAATGTGGTGTACATCGTCAGCTCTGTATGTTCTTGGCCGATAGTGAACAGTACATTTCTAGTTTCTGAGTCATTAATATATGTTTAAAAGAATGGCGTTCTAAGATTAGTTAATGAATGTTTTATGGCAGGTTCAGAGTCTTATAAAAGTTATTTCATTTGTTCTCGATTATGTATATGAAGTTGTCTTAAAGCAGAATATAGTTTGGTTACTTTTATTATAAATTATGATTAAATGATCCATATTTCTGTTTTTTCCATAACGTAAGGAAAAAGTAAGATTAACCAAATACGTTTTTGAGGCGTTCGGAGCAATTGCTTTTAGTTTTCGGTTAATTTTTTGTAAGCGTTTTCTTTTTTATTTCTATTGCGATAATTTTTTTTACTCTTAACCAGCCAAAGGCCCGGCCGGCTCACTTTCATACAGGGTTTGGAACCAATAATTATTTTTTCCAAAAAATCATATAATAATTATTATATTTGATTATTAATTTAAAAATCATTCCTGATTTATAAATAAAAATTTCGATTGATGTTTATTGATTTGATTAAAAATTATGATCACAAATTGATTAATATGTTTGCATACAAAATACTCAAAATACATCTTGGAAATAATTAAAAAAATGTAACTTTCTGATTTAGAAAGGAATTACTCAAAAATTATTATTATTGTTAATTGTTAAATTTATATAAAAAAATAATGATCAGAATTTGATTTGATCACTTATTATCAAAAATAAAAAACGATCTTAATAAAAATCATTAAATGATTTTAAAAATTCCAGATAAAAATCTTGATCCTATTTGATTTTTATTATTCTTTTTTAAATTATCAATATCAAGCCCTGCTTTCATACATCTTTATCGTTTTTTTTTTTTTTTTTTTTTTTTTTTTTATTTATTGAAATTATAAAACTGTACAAAATATATACCACAAGAAAATGTGGTGATAGTGATTACAATAACAGGTCAAAACTTGAAAAAAGTTACTTATCAGTAGGACTTCAATAAAAATTCTCTAGGCCATCTTCCTTTTAGAGGGTTATCGGGAATGGAGTGGGAATCTGGAAGCAAGTTGTGTGACTAGTGGCTCTGTGTGGTTATGGAGTTTAATATGGAAGGATAGGTATCTGGTTTGGGCTAATCAGTTAAAAATATGGGACATTAAGTTCTTCAGAGATGCATTTTTTAGAAAAAAAGTAAGAAACATTAAGGATTTTAGATGATAAGGATTGTATACGGGAAGAATTAGGAGGTTTAGTTGAGCCCGAAAAGCTCAACTCTATATGTCTTAATAGGTCTAAGAACTGTCATGTAAATGAGTCTTTTGTAGAAAATCGGAAGTCTAGTAAATGTTGAAGAAGTCGAAAACAAAGAGCAGTTTCCTGTCGTTTTAGTCTTGTATGTGGATTCCAAGTTAGTCGTTTGTCAAAGTGGAGTCCTAGCTAGCGGATCTGTTCAAGAGGGATCAGTAGGATATTATTAAATGATACTCTATGACAGGAAGTCGTAGGTTTACGACAAAGCGTAAATATTGTTTGATGGGATTTATTTTGATTCTCCATCTTTGAACTCTGTTATAATAGTCCAGTCAATAAATATATTGTAGAGTGCATAAAATAAGCGATTATTTTTTTTCTCATTGATTTGACTTCTATAGGCGTACCTAGTTAGAAGATAAACATACTTAAAATAAACTTACATAGTCTTTAATCTATACACATAAATAGAGTTTCAGTGATGGGCGAGGGGAGAAGGTACCATTCTTTGGGTTTTTTGATTATATCTCGAAAACAGCGGATTCTAGAAAATATGTTTTAAATAAAAATTAAAGCTAACTAGATTTCCTCTAAGATTATTTCTATACATATTTGTCGAAATCCTAACAGTTTTCGAGATACACGTTATTGAAAATCGATATTTTCGCAAAAAAAAGACATTTTTACCTCACTTTTTGTCAAACATTTACAAAAAATTCCTTTCACGACTGTTTCTCAGAAAAAATGTCAGTATTTAGTCTTTAGATTCCAAGTTAAAAGCTTTTCCAGTTTAAAGCAGTTTATCGCAGTTTGTCCTCGGTTTCGGATCTGTTAAACAGGGATCAGTAGGATATTATTAAAGGACACTGTTAGACAGGAAACCGTAGGTTTACGATAAAAGGTAAAGGTTATTTCATTTTTTTTTTTTTTTTAATCCTAAAATCTTCACTTGTAGAAATAATTGGTTCCTCCAAACGATTGTTGGTTTTTTCTGTAGGTAACAGCTGTCTGATAGTGCCCTAGTAGGAAAAAAACTAGGAAATTTTGTTTTCACATAGTTACAGACATGATTTTATAAAATGGAAACTAGATAGATAAATGGGAACTAGATAAAACAACTAAATGGGAAATAGATAAAACAACATGAGAACAATATAATTCGGTCACCTAAAATCCTCTGAAACGGGAATAAGTGAATGATTTCGAGGTTTGAACTTACCCCTGTCGGTGGTGATGACACATGAATCAGCATCTCACGAGGCGGGAGTTGGAATGGCTGATATCTTGGCTTCTTATCAGAAGTCGATGACCCAATGGTGCCAACATGACAGACTAGGATTTACTCAAACTCGTAAAACAGTTGGGGAGGGCAAAATATCGAAAATTACGTCACAATCGGAGTGAGAAAACCATGGGAACTGGAGTTCCCATGAAGAGTTTAGAGTTAACAGGAAAGATAAACCAAATCAAACAATAGGGAGCGGAATCGGAACGTTCGCGAACACACTTTGGTATTGGACTGTACAGTTCACATTTGCGCAGTTTCAAGAGTGGTTTTGATAATAATATTTTTCTACTTACACTTTACTAATATTTTTCTTTTGGCTCCCCTACCGAGATTTATCGGCTTTTGCAAAGTTCACCTCTGTGGTTTTCCGTCCAAATCCCTGGAAAGCGGATATTTTCTAGAAAAGTCCAACTTTACATTGGAGCTTTTTAAATAGAAGTTAGGTTGCTCTGTGGCTGAGTCCCTAGGGAGAGGTCCAAGTCCCGCAGGACTAGAACATTTTATTTTTTGTCGTGGTTCGACTGTGAGGTTGAGATACCCTCCCAGGGATATACTCCGTCTTTATAATGTGTGCCTGGCTTTTTATTGAATTATTTGAAAAAAACAACTAAAAGTTGTGTAACTCTAACCAAACAACTTTTTGTATGATGGTAAAGAATATTGCATAGTTGAATTGATTTGGTTTAATGTAAAATTAATATTGATACAGGTACTTGGGGTGTGTAGTCAAGGAAACTGAACTAAAATAATTAATTTATTTTGCTGACGTTTCAGCTTATAATTTAAGACTTAACTAGGGCTAGAAGAAAATAGAATGAAATAAATATAAAAAGAAAAAAGTGTATTTCATTAAATTAGAAAAAAAAAATCTCTGTATAAATATTTAATAAATAAATTCAAAAACAGTAAAAAAAGAAACTTATTTTTTTTTCTATAAAGATAAAAACAAAATAAAAAAATACAAATAAATAATAAATGACAGTTTGCAATGCAATAAAGGAATAATTAAGATTGAGGTGTAAACAATGTTAACAGCTAATTCTTCTCTTATCCCACCCTTACAATTCTAAATCCTTCCTACAATTCCCAATGCTCCTTATTATGATAAATAATTTAATCCATAACGATCTAAATGTATGACGATTCTTTTTATCCATAACGAAAAAAATCAAAATACGGTATGACAAAAAAATTATTTTAAGTTTAAAAACGAGAAAATATTTTTGTTTTTATAAAGTTAAAAAAAAAAAAGGAAAGAAATTAAAATCTTGTATTGTCTCATAATTTATGCTATCTGCTATTTTTCTTTTCACAATGTATTTTTATTTTTTTTATTTTTTACTTTATTGATATTTACAACTTTTTACGTTATATACAATTAGTAAATGTTAGGTTTAATGATTACAATGATAACAGTATTGCATTTCAATAAATGTTCTAGATTATAAAGTTCCTAGGCTATTTCCTTTTTCAACGCCTTAGAGTGTTATCTAGTCCAGTTAATAAACATATCGTAGAATCAATGGCATATAGGATCATTTGTTACTTCATAGCTTCGTTAGGAGTAGTTAGAAGGTAAATATGCTAAAAGTCCCCGCTCCTGGGGAAGTGAGCTAACGGTGTTGGAAAGGGGAAAAGGTCCCATTTTTGGGTTTTTCAATTATATCGCGAAAACGGTGGACTCTAGAAAAATATGTTTGAATCAAAACTAACGCCTATAAAATTGCCTATTAAATTATTTCTAAAAATATTCGTCAAGCTTTCAACGGTTTTCGAGCTATACGTTATTAAAAATCGATAATTTTTATTTTATTTATAAAATTAATAATCTATTATATAGGACATTTAACTATATTTAATTTTGGTTTGAAACATATTTTTCTAGAGTCCACCGTTTTCGAGATATAATCAAAAACCCGAAAATGGGACCTTCTTCTCTCCCCACACAGCTAGCTCACCACCCAGGGGCGGGGACTTTTAGTATGTTTACCTCCTTACTACTAAAGAAGGTATTTAAGGCGTCCTTCCCTTAAATAAAGTCCCTAATCCATCCTCCGAAAAAGACTTCCGACCCATCTCCCAATTATCTAACCTTTCCAAACCCTTAGAACACCTAACTCACGTCCAGATATCCTTTTTCCTTGAGCAACGCCTTAATCCTTTTCAGTCCGGGTTTAGAACTGGCTATTCCACTCAATCAGTGGAAAAATTACTGGACCATCACAAAATTACCATTCTCATTCTCCTTGATTTCAGTAAAGCCTTCAACACCATCGATCACAATCTACTCCTATCTAAACTATCCAACTTTTCCTTTTCCAATAGTGCGATTAGATGGATCCAATCATTTATTTCTGACCGCACTCAAGTAGTCCAAATCCCTAACCTTCCGCCTTCCTCTCCTCTTCCAATCAACTCTGGTGTAGTTCAGGGCTCCTCAATATCACCCTCACTATTTAGCGCATACATTAATGACCTTTATCCCCTCATTAAACATTGTTCCTCTCACTTCTACGCCGATGATTCCCAAATTTACTTTTCTTTTTTCCCCAATGAACTACAAACCACCATCACAAATATCCAAGCAGATCTCGACACGATAGCCTCTTGGGCCTCTATTAATAAATTGAAATTAAACGCAAACAAATCAAAGGCTATTGTGTTGGGTTCTAAAGTCCTTCTTAACTCCCTGCCCTCAATTCCTAACTTTTCCATAGATTCCTATCCCATAAACTTCTATTCATCCGTTACGAACCTTGGCATTGTCCTAGACCAAACCCTTTCCTGGAAAGACCATATTTCCCTTATTACCCGACGATCAATCTCCTCCCTTCGACTCCTAAACCGATCCCGTAATTTCCTTCCACAGTCAATCCGCCAACTGTTAATTACATCCCTCATATTCCCCCATTTTGATTATGGTAGTGTGGTGTATGGAGGCCTCTCGAAATCTCAAGAGGCAAGACTAAAGAAAATAATGAACTGCTGTCTGAGATTCGTTCTGAGAATACCACGGCACGAACATATTTCCCACCACTACACCAAATTAAAATGGTTATTCCCTTCCTTCCGTCGACAGTACTTTCTTGGTTCGTTCCTTTACAAATCTCTTTCCTCACAGTCTCCTTCCTATATCCTGAAAGCTTTAACATTAAAATCGTCAGTGAGCTCCCGCTAAACCAGAGCCCGTTCCTCAGACCTCTACCTAACTCCTTTAACACAACATCCTTCAAACGTTCCTTTATATCCAGAACTTCCAACTTCTGGAATTCCCTCCCTTCTATCATTCGCCATTCCTCCTCTCATAACATCTTCAAATCCCGACTTTTCAGTTACCTGTTAGATATTCAATCTAATAGTCATATAGATGTAGAAAATATCTCTTAAAATGAGATATGAACATTCAGAATGTAATATTGATTTGTACAGTATTAGTCTAGTGCTATTGCACTGAATTGGTTTTGGCATAATTTATATTATTTATCAGATGAGACACATTATCTTTCCAGATAATTTATATTGCTTTGATTATTGTATTTGATTTCATTAAGTTTTGTTTAATTTTCTCAATTTTTGTTTTGGTAACTTATCTTAGATTCTAACCTCAAGATATAATTTGTTTTTTGTTTGATATTTGAAAATATGTAACAATAATTTTATATTGTAATTTGAATTTCGTTTGAATTTCTTATTTAATTTTATTATATTTTCTTTGCTTTTATCATATTTCTTAATTATATGTACGGTATGATAGGTAGCCATTAATTGTTCATTGTAATTATTCTTAAGGGGCAAAGGCCCCAGAATAAAATTTATTTTCATTCATTCATTCATACTATTAACGAAGCTGTGAAGTCAAAAATGATCGCATATTTCATGTAC
Organism: Euschistus heros; assembly: GCA_003667255.2. Lineage (NCBI taxonomy): Eukaryota > Metazoa > Arthropoda > Insecta > Hemiptera > Pentatomidae > Euschistus > Euschistus heros. Next base: position 20,409 of record RCWM02000625.1, on the reverse strand, counting down.
TCTAAACCCCACATTTCAACACTCATTGACTAAACTAATCGTGGTAAGTTGGGAGACTAGTGGATGCGAGTGGATATGTTACTTGTCATGGAAGTATAGGTATCTTATTTGGGGTAACTATGCGATATATCGAACATTTATATCGTTATGAATTAAATTATTGATCACATAATTAGGAACATTGTGGAGTTTAGAAAGGATTGGATATGGGAAGAATTAGATGGTTCGGTGGAGTCCCTATACTTTTTAATTTATAATACTGTTTACATCGCAATCTTAATTATTCCTTTATTTTATTGCAAACTGTAATTCATTATTTATTTGTATTTATTATTTTTTTTTTTGATCTTTATAGAAAGAAAAATATTTTAATTTTTTCTGGTTTTTGAAATTATTTATTAATTTTTGATAGATATTTTCCCCTATTTTTATTAAATTCTCTTCTTTATTTATATATTTTTGTTTTTTCTTCTAGCTAAAAAATAAATTAATACTTTCAAATGTGTTTCCTTACACGTATCTACATCATAAATAGTTATGTATTGTTAGAATATAAAGAAATACAATTCATTAATAACTAGATCTTTTATTATATAGTACAAAAAAAATTAAGAATGACAAATATTATTATAAAAATAATAACAAAAGCAAAATATAATTTTTATCCATGGATATTAAAGAATGTACAAAACCATCTCATTTTAATACAATCCTAACAAAATGTGACAGCTTTGTTTAGTACATCTTCATACATCTCTTCCGATACAAATCCAATATAAAAGTATTGTGTAATATTAATATTGAAAAAATATGTTACTCACCGCACTGCTTCACCGATTCGTCTTGGGCTTCAGGGCAGTCAGGAATCCCGTTGCAGACGTTCATCTCAGGGATGCATATTGTTGGGCTGCAGCGGAACACTGGCAGGGTCCCGTTGCATTCCGACGTTGTAGCTGTAAATAAAACAACGTAAATTAGCAAACGTAAATAGTATTTAACTCGTCACGATATTTCCCGCTCTCATAAGTAAAGAACTAAGATAATTTTTACTTTGATAAAATTCGTGTTTTGAAGTATGCAATCTAGCATTATTTCTTTATCCATTCATCCATGTTAATTAACTTTTTTTTATCGTTCGAATGTATTATAAAAATAAAAACACTGTTAGTAACTGATTAGCGTTCACCTGTGGTGGGGAATGTTTTTTAATAGCAAGAATTACTTACAATAACAGTGATCTTTTTACGCACATTTACTTTTTTTATATATTGTATACAGTTGTAAAGATTACCAAACAATTAAGAAAAAAAAAATTAATGTAGTAAACTGGACTTTTTTTTTTTTTTCTTCAAATCCCCTTTTATTTTTATTGATTTATAATACAATCACAAACATTTAAATCCATCCCTTTTTCTGCACTTGGTGCATTTTAAGGGAGTTTTGTTAGAAGTACAAAAATTATGATTATATTAAGTACAGCAATACAATAGATCTTAATCTAGTGATGGGGCTCACTAGGTGTTTGGGAAAGAGGGTCCGTTGAGTCATCTTAGTCAAGTCTAAGTGTTTTGACGTAATTTTGCCACCTCTGTGGTTTTTAAGTTGGCGTTAATGTGTTGAATAGTGGGTTAGTCGAGTATTTGAGGCTATCAAAGAATTTGATATGCCTCCTTGTAATATATTCTGCCACCTTTGGTAAGTCTAGTGTTTTGTGTATTATGTCAGCTTTAGTCCTTTGTAACGTTGTATGTCGAACGATTTGTTTCAATACCCCGTTCTGAAACTGTTGGAGTCTTTTTCTGAACTGGGTACACTGTAATACCAACAGAAAGTTTGTGATGATATTATGAGCTGTGGGTTTCAGAAAGAGTATATTTAGGTGATGGGGCTCACCTAAATCATGTAGTAAGGAAAACTTAAACTATTTACACTTACGACTTAAAAGAAAAAATTTCTTTGTGGTAACATTTCTGACCAGTGGCCAGTGGGTTCTGATTTGCCCGCTGGTATGTCTTGGTTACGGTCCGGTTGTTAGTTGCCAGCGGACCGGTGGTGGCGCTGGTGTCAACGTTCTGAACAGGGGGTTCGTCAGAAACTGAAGAGAGTCCAGAAACTTGACATGGTGGCGCTGGATGAATCAACGAAAGATGATATACAGTTACATATAACATATGTTACATACTATACGTATATGTAACGTTAGCCTACAGGAAAAAAAAATGGACTGCAATATTATATGCACATTTATTTGAGAGCATTGCTAAGTAATATAACGGTAACATAAAACGACTCGTTAAAACCTGAAAGGCATGTTTACTTCTTTCAGCTGGATCCATGCATAGCTTTAATACATTAAGTTTTTATAAGCCTTCCCTTGATGAAAACACCACTTAAGATAAATTGCAGTTAGCTCAAGAGCCCTTTGCCATCATTATAATTTGTAATATCTTATATTAAATTAAATATAATATAATATCTTATATTACTAATTACTGTCGTTAGATATTACTAGCTTCGCCGCCTAATAAGTAAAGAATTCCGATAATTTTAACTAATAATTGAACTTTTATTTGTTTAACGATAAAACTCTTGTAATGAAGTACGCAATTGAACATAATTTCTTTGGTGGTATTTTCACACATAGCAGTAATTTTTAACCTGCTTAAAAATTGCTCTGATGATCGAAAGTTACATAATTCATAATTTGACTTTTAATTTTAGTGTAAAAGTTGGTAATCTAGATGGACAGAAACTAGTAAGAAACTCTTGCGAATATAGACTTCATTATCAGTGCTCAACGGTACCTGTCCTCAAGTAATGGAAGGATGTGTCAGGTCCAAAAAATCCATTGGAGGCTGAATAAGAGCACTATATTTTTATTATTCGTAGTTAATATAAATGAATGTTGCGATGGTTTAATTATTTAGCTTGGGAAAAGGGCATTTGAACACTGTATAATATAATCTTCTTTACTTTATTATTTATTTATTTACTATTTATCATATTTCTGAATTCTATTAATGCTCTTTCAGTATATTTTACTACCTGTGGGTAAACTTTAGGGCCCCACTAAACCGTCCAATTCATCTCGTATCCAATCCTTACAATCCAAAATCCTTCAAAAAAGCCTCAATGCTCCTTACTATGTCACTAACAAAGGTATCCATAAAGACCTTAATGTACCGTATGTTGTTGATTTAGCCCAAACCAGATACCTGACCTTTCGTATTCTATTTTTATATTTTATAATAGCGTTCTAGGTCCAGTCCTATATATCCACTATGCAGCAGGTATCCCTACTACTCCTGATGCTTTCCTTGCAACATTTGCTGATGACACTGCTATCCTTTCATCCCATATAGATCCTTTAATAGCATCCAATAATCTCCAAACCCACTTATCCCTGATTGAAGACTGGTGCAAGAACTGGCGAATCAAAGTAAATGAATCTAAATGCACCAACATAACCTTTACCCTCCGCCGTAAATCCAGTCCTCCTATTCAGTTAAATGGTATTCCACTACCTAAAGATGACACAGACTAACATGGAACCCTCATACACGGCTCAAAATACAAGAACTTAACAGACGCTTCAGCCAATTGTATAGACTACTAAATAGGACATCCCATCTTTCCATTGAAAACAAACTTCTCATATACAAAACCATCATCAGACCTTTTTGGACTTGAACTATGGGAGACAGCAAAAAAGTCGAATATCAAACGCATTCAATGCTATCAATCCAAAATCCTCCGAACTATAGTAAATGCTCTTTACTATTTTTCCAACAAAACCCTACATAATGATCTCAATACACCAATATAGTCCTCGACCTTATACCTATTAATTCTCAGAATCCCATCACAACCTTTCTTTTCATCCTAACCCACTAGCTCGATCATTATCCGCCCCCACCCATCCTGATTTAACTTGTGTAAAAAGAGAGAGAGAGAGAGAGAGAGAGAGAGAGAGAGGAGAGAGAGAGAGAGAGAGGTGAGGAGAGAGAGAGAGAGAGAGAGAGAGAGAGAGAGAGAGATGAGAGAGAGAGAGAGAGAGAGAGAGAGAGGAGCGAGAGAGAGAGAGAGAGAGAGAGAGAGAGAGAGAGAGAGAGAGAGAGAGAGAGAGAAATTTAACTAATACTCATTTTCAGGAATTTAATATTTTAAGTGCCATCTCATTGTTAGAAGTATATTTGAGTTGACGTTTAAACACGAATATATTTGTCTCCTTCAATTAATGTAACATATATATTAAAATTTCAAACTTCAGCAGGTAAATTACTTAGCCTTATCAATTAATTAATTAATAAAAAACTAAAAATAAAGTTAATTTTCAAAGAAAAAAAAAAGACTTCAAGATTAAGCCTGCATTTACAAACTTGAACTAAAAGTAAAACATAATATTTTAATTAATTCAAAACAAAGAGGGTTAAAATAAAATTAACTAAATTATGGATAACTATATATCTATTGACAATGTATGATCAGTTATTTTTGGAGTCGGTGCCAGCTGAGAAGGGCAGTTTAATCCTGCTTTTACAAAAAACTTCTGCTCTTCTTTACAATTATCAGTTTTTTGACACCGACTCCAAAAATAGCTAATCATAAATTTTGAATAGGCATATAAGTATCGATAATTTTGTCGATTGTCTATAATGCTCTTTGTTTCGATGTAATTAAAATATTTTTTTTTTTACTTTTTAGTTCAAGGTCGTAAATGAAGTCGGTGTTTTTTTCTTAAAATTTGTATGGGGCCTCTGAAGTATGAACTACCGCTTAAAAAATGAATCATCAAAATCGATTCGTAATTAACATAATAATCGCGTAACAAACATGTATATATATATATATATATATATATATATATATATATATATAGCTAAATAAAAGGTTCGCGGGACTGAGTTTTTTAAAAGAGCGTTTTTATTGACAGACATACATTATACAAGAAAAAGCACAATTTATTGCCTAATACAAGGACTTCGTGTTGAACAAACTGGCATCACAACGTGTAGAAGCAGAGTGTCACCGGGCGAAGGTGGGGGTGCCCCTTTTATACAATTATCTAGGAGAGGGGATAGTGTACATTTATTTATTATCCCTTAATACCATTGGGTTTCTATAACTTCTCCCCCCCCAAGTTCCGAGGTCTCCGATGGAACAAATATCTTAGTGTAAATAGGTAAGATTCTATACAATAAAAATAAAAGGTTTGGACCTTATACATTTCTCAATACCTTTTACACTAAGTCATAACATTGCAATAGATAACATTCTATAAACAAAAGGGATTGGACCTTATAATTTAAGTTTATACAAAAATAAAAGGATTATAACTTGTGTACTAAGTTTAGGATTTGTACTATCTATAGTTTTAAATAAAAAGATTAAACTCTGTACTGAAATACAACTATCAGCTTCCTATAAACAAAAGGATTAGACTTTGAACTTCCTGTTTATGAAGTCAGGATCTGTACACTTGCAAAATAAAAGGATTAAACCTTGCCCATCTCTTAATATTAACAATAAGCTTAAACTATAAAATGTTTATACATTACAAAATTCCTTACATGCTAAAGTACAATTTTCCTTATAACTAAAAGATAACAGGATATTTCTTAATACTAAACAATTCATATCTATACATTATTTAAACAAAAGGACAAAATAAAATAAGAGTCTTTGAATCAGTTTCCTCTATTGCAAATAATACTTTTAGCTTCAAAATTACTCAATTAAAATAATATATTTTAAATCAAAATAATAATTCAAACACTCCTTTACAATAATTACAATTAATAATAATTTCAAAATAAAATACACACTTTCCAATGATCAATCAAAATAATATTTCAAGACAAAATAATAGTATCCTTTATGATAGAGACTTCAAGATATTAATTACAAAATAAATCGGACAGAATATTACTGTGAAATAAAATAATAATTTGAATGATCTTTTACATTATTAACATTGAATATAATATTTTACAACAAAATACAAAAGTCCGACTTTATTAAAATAACTACAGCATTGTCAATTTAATACAGATAATTCCTTCAATATAACATAAATATTACTCCTAATACCATTGCATTTATTATATTTAAAATAAAAGATTTTTTAAAACATTTTAATATTGTTTAAATAAAATTAAATATTTTTAATCAGAACCACTGTCTGAATCGTAATTATCCGAAATGTTTACACGAAGAGATTCGCTGTCGTCGTCTGAAATAGATTGTTTCTTTTTCCGTTTTTTCCTAGTGGGCCTTCTAATATTGTCAATATGAGTTTTGATTGGTCTTTTATCTTTTACTAATACATTCACTTTTTTAAACTTGTCCCTACTTTTTATTTTCGCTTGAGTATTTTTTAAATATTCTACGTCTCCTAATTGTTCCTGAATATCCAAAGGGTCTTCCCTATTTTTATTTAATTTTTCGGTCCTTGTCTCTTTTTCGTCATTTATTTTCGATCTAATTAATTTATGTAATAATTGTTGGTCCTTATGATATTTTAATACATATTGTTCTGTCAGGTCGATGTTTTCGTTTGATTCTAATCTGGAGGTTCCAAAAGTAATTTCATTAGGAGTTAATTTTAATTTATTGTTCAAGGTATTATTATACGCTATTACCGCTAATCTTAATTTTTGTTGCATCGAACATTTATCTTTTTCTTTTCCTATTATTCTTAATAATTCGTTTAGGGTAGAGTGGACTCTGTTCAATAATCCCAAAGAGTTTGAGTGGCTGGCTGAGGTATAATGTAAGATAATATTATTTTCTTCACAAAACTGTTTTACCAAATTATTTTTCATTTCCGTCCCTTGGTCTAATGATATTTGTAGAGGTGTGGGAAAGTATGTCATATAGTTAGTCAGTGCGTTACAAATATTAATTTGCGTTCTTTGATTGTAAGGTTTGAATGAATATTAACCAAATTATTCTGATAAGTCTATTTTAAATTTTTGATGTGTAAACCATTTAAATCATATAATATCTATAATGCTAACTTCATTTTATAAATGCATAAAAAAATGTCTATAACAATTAAATTCAACTTCTTAAAAACAAAAATAAGCAAGAAATCAAGATTGAGACGTAATGTAAACTTATTAGATTTTTAAGATAAATGAAATTGCTATGCATATTACATTTAAATTTAAACTTAAATCTGTGAAATCGTTTATTCCTTTAGCTTTATATTTAATATTTCAATTCCAGTGACTAACAGAACATTAAATAAAATGATCATACCTCGTTTCGTTTAAATTGAATCGTTAGAAAAATAAAATAAAATAATCAGTTTCAATTTATAGATTCTTTAGTTCGTCGATACAATGTAATTATTTAAATAGCAAGCATAATAGAAGCTTAAAATAAAAAGAACGAATATAACAATTTAATCCTTAAACTTATTTAGCATGATAAACATATCTGCAAGTTAAGATTATTATCCGAGTAGTAATCAAATAAATATAATTTTTAAATGACTAATTAGCATTGACATACAATTAATTATTACCAACTAAATTATTAATTATTATTAAATTATTAATTAATTATTATTAAATTGTTATTAAAATTAAATAATGATTTTTTGATTTGTTCAAAATTACTACTATTTTCAAAATTACGTACCTATTAATATTAATATAAACGAAACATCGTAATGAGAAGCAACATAAAACTAAACTTTGAAATCTAAATGAATATAAGATATTTAAAAATTTTATAGAAATAGTTAAAATGTATTATTAATAATTAATGATGATACTAATAAATGTAAGTATTAACAAAAACTGGTATGAATATAAATTATAATAGTTAAGAGAGTTATCAGATTGAAAAACAATCGTTTTAATTCTATTGTTTAAATCTCTATTCTTCTAAAACATAAATTGAAAACTAATAATTGGTATGATTATGAATATTAATAAAAATGGTATTGATGTTGAATTCGAAGTTACCAGAATCAACAAATTATCCGATTTAAATATTTTTACTTAGTTTTTTCCTATATTTATACATCTTTTTTGGTACAATCCAAAGCGGAAAATTATTTTTTTGATTTATTTGGTCTGATTTTAACCATTACCCTTTTAAACAAAATTTTGTACTGCTTCCTCGTCTAAATCAACATTTAGTTGAGCTTTAAGATTTTTTAACTTATTGCCGCAATGATCCAGCCTACTTTTTATGGAAATAGAAGCTATTATTTCTTTTAATGTCTTTCGGTTCAATTTATTAACCTTTGTTACTTTATTATTTAATTTTCCAAAAGTTATTTTCAAATTATTTTTCGAAGCTTTTAAATTGTTTTTTCTTTCACTAAATTTGAATTTAAATCTTCCGTTTCTTTGATTTTACTAATTATATTTTTTTCGTTTCGTTTCTTTCCCGTGACTTATTAACGGTTTTTATTGTTTTATTTAAATTACGATATTCATTCGGTCTGTTTCTTTATTTTTATTAAGTCCTTCAAGTTTTTGGTATTTTAAATTTTCGTCGTCTTCCATATTCTTAAATTTGTTTACAAAATTTTCTACACTTTCTTTTATTTCAGGTTTTAAATTAAACGCTTCTTTCACACTCTTAATATTGTTTACAGAATTTTCTACCGTTTCATTTATTTCCGGTTTTATATGTTCTTTGCGAATTAAGTTTTTAACACTTTCTTTTATTTCGATTTTATATGTTCGTCGCAGATTAATTGTTTTTTTTTTTTTCATTTTTTTCGTCGATTAGATTTGCTAAGTCGTTATTTAAGTTCAAGTCATGAATTTCTATTTGTTTATCCTGGTTATCTATTTGTTTATCTGGTTTAGAATTTAAACTGTTTATATCCGGTCCGGAGGTCGGCTTGTGCTCGGGCCTAATTCTAAAAAATGATCCTGTCTTTTTTCCAAAGATTCAATACGCTCTAACAATAATTTAATTTTTTCGTCTTTTTCTTCTTCAATTGTATGTACCCTATTAGAAACAGTTCTCATCGAAACGGTGTTAGAATCTATTTGCGGTTGTTGGTATTTCTGGAGGGTGGTTTGTTAAAAAATTTATGTTGCGACTGGGGGTCCCACGGTTGATTATAAATCGGAGTCGTATATTCAATAGCTCGCTGTTGTGGCCGGAAGTTATGTTGGTTGTTATTGTTATAAGAATTAGAGGTTGGACCTTGCTCATACTGATACTGTTGCTGTCGGTAATGTTGGGGATTATTATACGACGTATATTGCTCGCGGTGGTACTGATGGGGTCGGTAATTTTGATAATCATAGTGGTTGTTAAAATTTGGTCGGTACTCTTTATTTTTGTAATTATTTTGAAAATTTTTCTTTTTGTAACTATTTTGAACTGGGTTTTTTTGGTGTTTTTTATCGCCATAAATTCTATGTACGATATGAGCCGCGCTGTTTCTTAGTATTTCATCTAGGTCTTCTAATGAGTCAAATTTTATATGGTAAATGAAGTCCGTTAGTGCTGGGTGTAAACTATGTACTGCGTGGTGGGATATCTGTTTGTCATACCTATACATTTCGTCCTGTTTATCTAATATCTCATTGTCGGAGTAAATTCGCGCATATAAATCGCATCTTTTTTGGCCCAGTCGTTCTAAGAAATCGAGTGGGTTTTCGTTATGGTAAGTCCGCGTATTTAAAATTTCCGAAATTAATTGTTCCCTAGTTCTCGTGTCCTGGTACTTTTTCTTTAAGAATTTTATTATTTCTTTTACTGTATTGAATTCCTTGTCGTATACGGCGACTTTAGCTTTTCCAGTTAGTTTATTTAAGATTGTTAAAACAAGTTTAGCTTGGTTTGTATTTTTATGGGTATTATCATCTTTACAATATAAATTATATAAAAATTCGCTATTTCTAATAAAATCAACTAGTTGTAACGGATTTCCGTCATATTCCGGGATTAATGCTAAATCATGGTTATTAATTTCTAGAGCCATATTATTTTCTTTTTTAATTAACGTTGAACCTGTTATTTTTAAGTTACTTATTTTTTCTTCCAAACCATTCATAAAGATAAATGCTAAATTTAAATTATTATACTTATTACTAACTTATATTTAAATTACAAAATTACTTAAAAATAAAAATAAAAATAAAATTAATTATACTTTTTCTTGATACAACGTTGTCTTCGATGTCTTCTTGATGACGCTCCCTTTAGCTCCTTCCCGTCGATTCTTTAGCAACAGGTTGTAGGTCCTTTTGGTCAAGGTATTGGAATACCAAAGCGCTCCCAAAGACTTGAAGATCTGCTGATGTACTAATACTCAGCTCCCAATCTTCTCCTGCCAGTGGAAAGAGGTCTCGCTGTTCTGTACCTGAAATAAGATAGAACTGCCGCGAAGTTACGTTAACGCTTCCAAATGTCCCTGTTCGGGCGCCAGCTAAATAAAAGGTTCGCGGGACTGAGTTTTTAAAAAGAGCGTTTTTATTGACAGACATACATTATACAAGAAAAAGCACAATTTATAGCCTAATACAAGGACTTCGTGTTGAACAAACTGGCATCACAACGTGTAGAAGCAGAGTGTCACCGGGCGAAGGTGGGGGTGCCCCTTTTATACAATTATCTAGGAGAGGGGATAGTGTACATTTATTTATTATCCCTTAATACCATTGGGTTTCTATAACTATATATATATATATATATATATATATATATATATATATATATATATATAAAAGACAGTCGAATTGATAACCTCTCACTTTTTCAAGTCGGTTAAATACACGGAAACCTGATCAAGCTGCCCAGTAATGACATGAAGTAGTGATTTAACTTCGATGTTTTTTGGTTGTGGCACTGAGGTAGCAAAGATTATCCACTAAAAGAGCGGCAGAGTGTTCTCACGTCATTAGAACATGATGATATTAATTCTTATTTGACTAATTTATTTATTTAAATTTATTATATTCTATACACCGTATATGTTGATAGATTATATATAAGTTTAAACAACTTTATGTGGACTTCCGACGTTTCAGGCAGGTCTTTCTTTCAAGATTCTTAAGAGCAACAAAAAAAAAACAAACTGGATATGACAGATTATAACAAAAGTACCTGAGGTAGGCATGATGGTATAAAAGGATCAATACAATTAGGATTTATAAATTAATTGCCACTTGGAATTATTTTGTAATAAAACTAGTTTCGAATGCTAAACTTTCATCTTCATTTCTAAAACACAAAATTTTCAACACATCAACTCTATGTTTCATGAATCATAGACACTAATGTTTTCAAAAATGTAAGACAAGAAATAAAATATCGGTACTCACCTGAAGAGATCTAACAAATATCTCAAACATATCCATCGTGGATGGGGGAAGGGCCAGGTAGGTTCAATTTTTGGGGTTTACCTCGGAATTTCCATTATGACTCTTTGGATTTTTCTGTTTTTATTGGAAACAAATTTAAAATGGGGCTATTCGAAATGTTTAACTGATCATTTAAAACCGATCCATATTTATGTTGAAATGACCAGATAAACATTTCCAATAACCCCATTTTAAATTTCCAATAGGAACGGAAAAATCCAATGAGTCATTGGGTAAATCCCAAGGTTAATCCCAAAAATTGAACCTACCCCTTCCCCCTTCCACGAAGGATATATTTCATATATCCGTTACATCTCCTCAGATTAGTGCCAATATTTGATTTCTTGTCTTACATTTTTGAAAACTTTAGTATATATAATCCATGTAACATAGTGCTGATGTGTTGAGAATTTTGTATGTTTTAGAACTGAAGATGAATGCTTAGTATTTGAAAATATTTTTCTAGTAAAATAATTCCATTAGAAGTGGCAATTAATTCATCAATCCTAACTTTATAAAAAGTAGTGATTGCATAATTAAGAATGACATAATATTAAGATATAGTTAAAATAATGCAGTTTTTAAATGAATGCTTTATAAAAAGGTGCAAAAAAAATTTAAAAATATATAATGAAAATATAAGATAATGAGAAGGGTAAGATACATATATTTTTTATATTTAAAAGAATATTTGTTACTAATCGTATCATTCAATTATTAGTTCACTGATTTAAAAACTGAATCATTCAATTAAAAAATATTAAATAAAAATTGTATCATTCAACTTGATCTTGATAATATTTCATAGGTCATTATGTAATCATAACTTTTTTTATTCTTTGTTAATTTAATTAGTTTAATTGTTATTTGTTAATGTTAGCCCTAAAGAAGACCTGCAAGGCAGGTTAAAGCGTCAGCACTCAACATTAAGTCTTCTTCATGAATTTTCTTTCAGCCAACTTTTTTTTTTTTTTTTTTTTTTTTTTTTTTAATTTTATTTTTAGAATATAAATCTACATTAACTATAGAACAACGGGATAGTGGACGGCCAGAGAAGTGAACTGCTAGATGGACTACAAAGCCATTTAAAAAGTTTAGAAGATTGAACTCCAGAGGCCTCCACTGGTCACTTTTCTCTCTCCCAAAGCAATCTCTTTGTCTTCAATTAGTGGTCAGCTCCACTTCTCTGTTTGGTTCGTTTCGAATTTAGTTTTTTTAGGTCAGGCCTTTTATTGGGAAACTGGGCGAATGGAAAACATATTTTAAACTTTTACCAATTTCAATTGTAAATTGTAAATTTAACAACAAGAATCTATTTAATATTGTGAATATCACAATTTATTACTAAAAGGTAAATTAACAAACGAAAAAAAAAAAAAAAAAAAAAACCTATATCTAATATAAATTTTTTTGTCTACTGCTAGACTCGAACTCGGGCCTGGGAGGTTCCTCAAATGCATAAATTTTAAAACTATAAATCACTTGTCTAATTTATAGTTTAGCAATTATTTCTTTTCTACTAGTCCATTAGTATACTGTACATATTGTAGAGTGCATGAAATATGTGGTAATTTCTGACTTCACAGCTTTGTTAAGAGTAGTTAGAAGGTGAACATACTAAAAGTCCCCGCCCCTGGGGGGTGAGCTAATGGTAGAGGGAGGGGAGAAGGTCCCTTTCTTGGGGTTTTCGATTATGTATCTCGAAAATATTGGACTCTAGAAAAATAGGTTTTTAGATAAAAATTAAAGCTACTTGAATTTCCTATAAAATTATTTATCTGCATGTTTGTCAAACTTTCAACGGTTTTCAAGATATACATTAGTGAAAATCAATAATTTGTATCTCACTTTTTGTTAAACATTTGCTTCTAGTGCCTTCCACGATATTTACTCAGAAAATTGTCAGAATCAACGATGTAGAGAATTGAATTTACTTTCATTTCATATATACGTTTAAGGTACTTGAAGCAAATGTTTCACAAAAAGCGGGGTAAAAATTATTTTTTTTGTGATATTTATCAATTTTCAATAACGTATATCTCGAAAACCGTTAGTTCGACAAATATGTATGGAACAATTTTATAGTAAATTTAATTAGCATTAATTCTGATTCAAAATATATTTTCCTAGAGTCCACCGTTTTCGAGATATAATTAAAAAACCCAATAATGAGACCTACTTTTCTCCCCCTATCATAAGCTCACCTCCACGGCTCAGCAGTGAAACTAATACATCAAATAAAAAATAACGAATTGCTCAAAACCAGTCCAAATGTTTGTTTAAATGAACAGATAAATATTTCGGATAGTCTCATTTTAAATTTGTTTGAAATGAGAAAAAAAAAACAATCTATGACAGGAATAGGAAAAAAAAAACCAGTCATAGGAAAACTGTAAGGTTTTTAGCCCACTTTTTTTTCTGAGACTTCAGCACCTGCACTATTAGCCCCTTCTAGTCCTGATATTTTTCAGAAATCCATTTCATTCTGCCTCCTTAGATAGGTATCAAAATGTATGATTTTTTTTTCTTACATTTTAAAATTTAATATATATAATCTCTGCAGCGAAATTCTGACGTTTGGAATTTTTTGTATGTTTTAAGAACTGAGGATGAATGTTTCACATTCGAAACTAACCTTCAAATAAAAAAATAAATCCATTAAAGTGGCAATTAATTTATCAATCCATGATTAGATTCTAGGATATAGATATATTCTTGAGATAGAAATATATCTTACTAAAAGGTAATGTAGTCCAGTCAATGGATGGATAAGGATGGGGGGAGGGGAGAACGTCCCAATTTTGTTTTTCGATAATATCTCGAAAACGGTGGAATCTAGAGAAATATGCTACGAATCAAAATTAAAGCTCATTAAATTTCCTATAAAATTAATTATATACATATTCGTCGAAATTCCAACAGTATTCGAGATATATGTTATTAAAATCGATAATTTTAGAAATAAACAAAATGTTTACCTCACTTTTCGTTAAATAGTTACTCCTAATACCAGAAACGTATATATGAAATTAAAGTAAATGTAATGATCTAAAATTTTGATTCCAACGTTTTTTCTGAGAAACGATTATGGAAGGTACTAGAAACAAAAGTTTGCCAAAAAGTTAGGTGACATTTGTTTTTTTCCGAAAATCACCGACATTAAATAACGAATATCTCGTAAACGGTTAGAACTACGACAAATTTATTTATGATCAATTTTATAAGAAATTTAATTAGCTTTTATGTTTATTTGTAACATATTTTTCTAGAGTCAACCGTTTTCGAGATATTATCGAAAAAAAAAAAAATTGAATTTCTCCCCTCCCTTGACTACCATGCTCCCGGGCCCGAGTTCGAGTCCGACTGAAGGCAGAAAATTTATTTTCTGTTATTTCGGCCGTGGATTGAATTCGAGGTCGGGAGACCTTCCTGGGGAACACCCAGCCTCCTAAAAAGTGGGTACCTTTAATTTGGGGAAAAACCTGGTGGTTAAGCGTGAATTCTCGCCAAATCACCTCCTTTTACAACCGTTGGCTCAGAAACAGTACAGCCTACCTAAGTACTGAACCCGAGACTCTTCATAGGTTGTATTTAAATAAAAAGGTTGTATTTAAATTACGAATATTTGGCAACCAAGGAATATCAATGTATTCGTAGTTTTGTCGAAGGTTGGTGAAACCGTTAAATCTGTATTCGTCAAAATTACGAATGGTTGGTAATACTGTAATTTATCATACCTTTTTATAACTTTATTATAAACAATTTTTTTTTCTATTTACCCAGAAATCGAAAGTGTTCCATGATCTTTCGGATGATGATGAGACAATTTGGGAGTTAAAAGAGAGCCAGACGACGAGGAAGATATTGAATCTTTTTGGGTATTGATTCTGATAATGATAATGATTATGAAAAATGTAATGAAATCGTTTGATCTCAACGTGAGAGACTGCCTCTAGTCATAGTGATAAAAAACAGTAACGGCCAACCAAAATTCAGAAGTCTAATAAAAAACATGAATCTCTGCCTTCCTCTTCATGTTTGCCTGACCTAATTTTAATGCCAGATAAGGTCATTTCCTTAGGGAAAGACGCTCATAAATAGTATACTAGGGTAGAAAGAATGAAAGGAAAAATGTCTGAGAGGAACATTGTTCACATCCGATCTGGATCTATTCCTGAGACGGCTTACCCTAACGATCCTTAAAATTGTTTTTCAATGATGGCATAATTGAAGAACTAGTTAAGTGTACAAATCTAGAAGCTGGGGAAGAAAAAAAAGTTATAAAATGGAAAGTCTTAATTCAAAAAATACAACTAAAGACGAAATCTGTGGGGAACATCAAATAAAGTTTTTACAGATTGCTTTTCTGACTAACGCAATTAATTTTTCATCTTGCTCAATATGTATTTTAAATAATTGTATGTAATATGTATTCTATTTTTTGCTGTAAGATGTAAAGTCCATTTTATGTTTATATATCTTTTTTATGTTCATGTTTTAATACATGTTTTAATACATGTTTTAATACAGTATTATAAAATAAAAATTGTTAGTAAGATTTTTTTTTTTTTTTTTTTTTTTTTAATATCCCTCTCCCCCTATAAAACTAGATAAAATTTTTCTTTTTTTTTTAATTACAGGAATAATAACTCTGGTAAAAGATCACATTCATGGCTTTTTTGATAATTATATAAGATATTCAACAATAAGAAATATATTCGTTAGTATGACGAATAGTTGGTAAAATGAGATGAAAAGGGGAAGGTTGGCGTTCTAGGGTTGAGCGATTTTTTTATAAATGTTAACAAAAGTTTAATGTTCGAAACTAGTAATAAAATAAACAAAATCCGATAGAAGTTTCAAGTAATTTATCTTTTCTTTTGTTTCAGTAATTAGTGGGCAAAGTACAAACTCGAAATAACTTTTTGCACTGAAGCATTCCGCATTCTGTTCAAGATCTTCCCACAGCACATCTTGCTATTCAAATCACGCACTTAGTTATGAAAAGGTATGTTTTCCAAGTAGTATAGGACAAAGTTGCAATAGGAAAAGTGAGAACAAGACATATTAAGAAAGGGGACGCCCGAACTCCTTATCGAAGTCGCTTGAAGATGTTTTCACATTGCAAGGCAACTTGTGACAAGCATATTACTCTCGGCGATCCCCCTATGTCAGGAAACACAATAGGATGACATTCTATTATTGGGTTATTGTCAGTGATGGAATTTCTGTTTGGTCAAATCTTTTATGTAAAAGTCTTATTTAGGTCTATTTTTAGCAAAATTTATGGTGTTAAATGGATTCCATGCAGTACTATAAAAATAAATAAAACCAAGTGAGGAAAATAATTGATATTTTTATTCCAGGTACGTTCATTTGTGTTTTCTTTAGTTACTGGACAAACATTATGGCTTGTAAATTAACAAATATCTAAAATAATTCCGTTCTAAATATATACATATATATATATATATATATATATATATATATATATATATATATATATATATATATATATGCATATATATAAGATTTCCTCAATTATGGTTTAAGTTTTGTTTTATTCGACTGAGTTTAAAAAGGGATCGGCGTACGGGCTTCAGAAGTTTAATAGCGAGAGAATAAAGGGTGACAAAAGGAAGATGTAAGCCACCTTCTAAAACTCCCAGAAGGATGAGTCAAGCCGTTCCGCACGTGCCAGCCGCACTAGCGCTACTTATCTTGGAGGAGCGGCAGGAAGAAGAATTACTCCCCAGTCTGCTGTTAGATCCGACTAGAAAAGTGGTTAGCAGTCAGCTCCCGCTGGAAGCTCAAGATACATTTTGAAGATATTAAGGATTGCAACAGTTTGCAACAGATGGAATATACCCAAGAAAATTACACAGTACATGGAAGTCAACTGATTCAATCAGTAAAACTTGTTTTCTTATATTATAAACAAATCAGCTGAATCGACAATAAAATTGATTAAAATTTTAGCTAAATTTGTTCATTAATTGTTTACGATATCATTAAAATGTTAATATATCTTAAAACATAAATTTTCATTAATTAAATGTTTATATCAGTTTATATTCACCTTATGGCTGTGATAATTTTCATTTGTGTATTTATATAATTGAACATTTGTAGTTAATTATTTTTCCTGTATATTTTGGTTCAATGATAAGTTATTAATGATCTCCTTGTAAATCAAATATATTAATTTAAATTAGTTTAGGCAATATTTGCATATTATTTATAATCTGCGTAATAACTATTAAGAGTTAATAGTTATTAATACAACAAGATATATATATTGTATATGGATAAATTTCTTGACTGTTAAATGTTTAGTAAGGTTCTTGAGGTTCAGTCATAAAATAAAAAAACAACTATTTCAGCGTCGTTTCGAGACTATATTGTTCTCATAATCATGAATGCCTTGCATCTTAGTAGGAATGTCTTAGTGTTCTTCACGCTTGCTAATTTCCTGTTGGCTTTCTGGAGTTCCTTCATCATTATAACTGCTTCAGGACCTGGGTTGTCTTAATATCTTCATAAAATCCCGTTTTTTCCACTATAGATATTTTCCTGTATTGACTCGATACGTAAATATGGATAAATTTCTTGACTGTTACTATTAAATGTTTAGTAAGGTTCTTGAGGTTCAGTCATAAAATAAAAAAAACAACTATTTTGGCGTCGTTTCGTGACTATATTGTTCTCATAATCATGCCCTGCATCTTAGTAGGAATGTCCTAGTGTTCTTCACGCTTGCTAATTTCCTGTTGGCTTTCTGGAGTTCCTTCATCACTATAACTGCTTCAGGACCGTGGGTTGTCTTAATATCTTCATAAAATCCCGTTTTTTTTTTTTTTCTATAGATATTTTCCTGTATTGACTCGATACGTAAATATGGATAAATTTCTTGACTGTTACTATTAAATGTTTAGTAAGGTTCTTGAGGTTCAGTCATAAAATAAAAAAACAACTATTTTGGCGTCGTTTCGTGACTATATTGTTCTCATAATCATGCCCTGCATCTTAGTAGGAATGTCCTAGTGTTCTTCACGCTTGCTAATTTCCTGTTGGCTTTCTGGAGTTCCTTCATCACTATAACTGCTTCAGGACCGTGGGTTGTCTTAATATCTTCATAAAATCCCGTTTTTCCACTATAGATATTTTCCTGTATTGACTCGATACGTAAATATGGATAAATTTCTTGACTGTTACTATTAAATGTTTAGTAAGGTTCTTGAGGTTCAGTCATAAAATAAAAAAACAACTATTTTGGCGACGTTTCGAGACTATATTGTTCTCATAATCATAGTTGTTTTTTTTATTTTATGACTGAACCTTAAGAACCTTACTAAACAAAAAAAAAAAAAAAAAAAAAAAAAAAATATATATATATATATATATATATAAATAAATATATAAAATAAATAAATCAGTTTAATAGTGATGATCCACCTCTGTTAAACAAATTTATATCAAGCTGTTAAGGGAGATAGTAATGTTATTTGAAGCAATTTCGCCACACCCTTGGGGTTATGACGTCGTTATCTTGCAACCTAGGCGGCAAACTGGTGACAAATCACAAGTAATAAAATACAACTAAATTTAATTCATGTCATAACTCGTATATTTTACACTTTATTAATAAAATTATTTGTTTATAATAAAAAATAACAAATAATCTTTTTTTCTGTAAAAATAAATCACATATATAGTTTTTTATCAAAGCCAAACCTACCTAAGTGCGAAAAGAGCTAAATTTTCATGAAAATTATGTACGA
This sequence comes from Euschistus heros, assembly GCA_003667255.2. Taxonomy (NCBI): domain Eukaryota; kingdom Metazoa; phylum Arthropoda; class Insecta; order Hemiptera; family Pentatomidae; genus Euschistus; species Euschistus heros. The sequence continues at coordinate 1,283 of RCWM02000625.1, read as the reverse complement.
ATAAGATTTAATTATATATTAAGATAGTCGTAGTTTATTCAAGGAAGAGCTTATGACTTACATCAGGAACATACTCGGTTAGCGGATCCCTGATGAGGTTATAAGTTTTATATCGAGTATAGTTGAATTTTTATTTTATTTTTTACTATATGCTGATGACATGTGTGTGATCAGAAAATAATGATCTGTTCATATCATCAAAAACACTCCAATCTCATGTCACAAACCTTCAAGAATGTTATCTATATCCAATTAAAATTGGAAAGTCAAAATATATCTAAACAAATCTCATCAAATAACCGTTAGCCTACGTCTTAAACCTACGACTTTGCCCTACAGTATCCTTCCATGATATCCCACCGAACCTTATTGAACAGATCTACTATCTAGGACTCCATATGGACTAACGTTTAACTTGGAATCCGCATACAAGACTAAAACGACCGGAAACTGCTCGTTTTCTCGCGACTTCTTCGATATTTACTAGACAAACGTTCAAAGCTCCTGCTATGTATCAAACCTATAGGGCCCTTTGTTTGAGACCCTTTCTCTACCTGCCGGTCTCTCACCGGGTAATATTGGGGTAAACGCTGTATTTATTTTTTTTTTTAAATTCGTAAACTGGGAAGTCGGTGGGCGTGTCCAAGTACAAGGGGCAAAGTCTGGTTGTCACAAAGGACCGGAAAAATAATTTCAAAAAGAGTTTGAGTCCAGCAGTCGTTGAAAGAGTCTAGGAGATGGAGCAAGCTTGAGAGAGTCCTTGGTCCGGGCTTGGTTCCATTCAGGAGCTGGAGAGCTCCCGCTTACCAACATGAAGCCACTTCCATACCACAACATAGCATCGTCATCGTATTCAAGATAAGTTTAGGCTAAGTTTCTTATGTTAAATTTAAGATATTAGATTAACTAATGATTCTTATTTCTAACTGTAATTTTTATATGTCAATCCCTTGTTGGAATATATATATGTTTTTTTTATTTAACAATACTGAAATCTATATCTATATCTAAATATATTTATTTAACCCTTTTTATAATTAACATATCTCAATTATCTGACCCCACGATCACCTTCTGGAGAAGAATTAATTAAATCAATTAATAATTTAAATAATACTTGTTTATCATTTGTCAGGAAATAAGTCCTGGCTGGCATCCCTATATTTAGATTAATGTGATCCGCACTCCCATAGCACTCCCAATTAATTACAAAAGACTCATTTACATGACTGTGATAAAACCTATTTGGAAGTACAGAGTTGAGCTTTGTGGCTCCACTATAC